>CM031238.1:61634484-62174484 GCA_018340775.1 Taxus wallichiana var. yunnanensis | reverse complement strand
ACTCCCTTTGGTCCCCTTCAATTAATTAACGTAACACATTTAAGTAATCATGACCCCTTCGTCCCATATTAATTTATATCCTCACATTATTAATTGATTTAATTATTTTAATCAATGTTTAACGTTGTTGAAACGAAACAAAAAACCCTTGGTGAGGTTTTGCACTCCCTTGAGCTTGACACCATGGTGTGCTTTGCCCGATGGTCGTGAACCCATTGTTTTAGTAGGCTTTTAGAGGGGGCTCCACCAAAAAATAGCCAATTGAATGATTCAAGCCAATTACAAGCCTTATCAAATTTAGACAAATTAAACACAACATCAGGCAAAGGAGTCTCAGACTTAGAATGGTTACCTTGTCAAAGACCTTCGGGATGAATTTCCTCACTTTCTTTGGAGCCATGGGAGCCAAGTGTTCTATCAATCAAACCTACATCAATAGATGGAGGCGGCGAAAGGGAAGCCATTAATGTGGTTTGGAGATAGATGAGCTTATGGAAGCATGAATTCAGGTGTATCATGGCATATGAGGTATGCCTGGTCATTTTCGAGAGGTTTCTTGTTCAATTATTACATTATTTCAATTGACCTTAACTTCTATAGTGAGGATCTAGCATGCAAACATAGGTAAGTCTTAGTGATTGGAGATATTGAGCTAGGGAATTGACATTATGATGATTGGAGATGTTAGAGGGATGATTCATATTTCTCTAAAAAAAATTTAGGTTCCCATGATGTCAATTTTGCAAGATATGATTGATTTTGTGAAATAGGGTGAAAATCATGTTAAATTCCAGCTCAAGTACAACTTCTAATGCTTGTTGGCAACAATGTGATTTGCATGGGACCTTGTGGCTTTCGGGAATATTCTATGGTGAGTTTAGAAGGTTTAAAAAATAATGAGGTCATTTGATTGTCAGGTTTTTATGAATGAATGTGTTGGCGAGAAAATTGGTCGGGTGGACAAACTTGTGGATTTATTGCCAACACTCTGGGAATCTAGGTCCCTATACTTAACCAATGCAATCATATCATATATGCATGAGTGAGTAAAGGTGGATTTTCTTGGTGGCCTTGTGGCCGGGGATCCAACAAGGGCACTCCACTCACGTACGACAAAGCTATCAATCTCTTGTTAGGGAATACTTTTTCTATATAGAGGGAAAGGGAGTGAGAAATGAGGTAGGAGAACTAATGTTGTAGGTAGAAAATCATATTCCTACACACACTAGTTAGAAATTTTAACACATGCATTCATGAGAAGAAACAACTCTACAAATAACAAGACCAAATAGAATTTATTGATCACAAAGTATCAAGAAACCCTTAGTCAAAGAAAGCTAGAAACTCCTTGTATTGATTGTTTAAAAAAAAGTTGTACATAGTGTGGCAATGGAAGAAATTTAAGAGCGGAGAAAAGTAGAAGAAAATGGCTATCTCTTTTCCTTTCTCTAATTACAATGCACTCTTGAGTTTACAAAATCAATTGTCAACCCTTTGAAATGGGAATGACTTTACAATTTATAGAATGAGAGGTGACTTATCATCTATCCCTTAATGGATTTTCATGTCCTTGTGCAACTTAAAAATTTCAACTTCCTAGGAGAATATTAAGTCCCCTTTTATAACATAATGGTTACTTATTACATTTGGAACATTAGGACATATGAAAAGTGCAACCCCAACGCGAAATTAGAATATTGGAAAGTGAGAGAAAGTTGGGGGAAGAGGAGAGAGAAAGAGAGAGAGAAGAAGAAGATGATATGTCTTTCCCAATGAAGTCTCGTTGATCCTTGTTGATGGAAAGCTCTAAATGTAATGAAACTTTGAATCTTCGAACTCCTTGCACACTCAGAAACTCCTTTCAAATTAGCTCACGAACGCTCGCCAAGTTGAATGAACTAAGATGGATCTTGAATGCCCTGTGAAAAAATGACTAGGATGATCCTGAACAATGATGTCCCCCTGAATGATTATCCTTGTACATCCCATTGTGCCAAAACTGCTCTTTGAGTGTAACTTACTATTTTTAGTAAGTGTGAATTACGAGTGAGATGACCTTTTTGATGACTTTGCCTGCGATACTCCCTTTATGTTTACCACCTTCTTTGTAGCCTCTTCAAATGGTGGCTTATCTAAAGTAATAGACCCCTATGTAGGAAGACATGCTATTTTTAGTAAGTGCACCATGGATGTCAGATTGCAACAAAACAAGTCTTGAAATTCTAGGTTTTATTCCGGGGTTCCACGCTCCGCGTTTGAGTAACTCCTTCATTTGAACAAGTGGGAAAATGATATTTTCATGGTGTGGGAAGAATAACAAAAAAACACAGACCCTCCATATCCCTAAAAAATAGGGGCTTCATGGCGCAAAAACTAGTTCACACAAAACTAGATTTTTCAACGATCATTCCTTCCAATTTTCGCGCAGCTTTGCCTAATGGAACCACGAGAAGTGAAGAGGTGGCTCGCTATCTTTTTCACAGATGTTATTCATGTAACATGGAAGCGTCTTGAAAAAAACACATCCCTTCATATCCTTAAAAATAGGGGTTTCATGGCACAAAACTAGTTCACGGGAAACTGGATTTTTCGACGATCATTTTCTCCAATTTTCGGGCGATTTCGCCTACTAGAACCCTAAGAAGCGAAGAGGTAGCTCGCTGATTTTTTCCATTACTATGTCATGGCGGCCATTAATGGAGATTGAAATTTTCAGGTATGGTTTTTGTATCCATTCACGATGAAATCAACTCCATTGCGATAGGTTTTTACTTTTGGTGCTTCACGCGAAATTTTACTTCAATCTAACAACCGGTTTGATGGGAAATTCAATTTTTTCTTCATTGATCCGGAAAGGAGATTTCTTTCCTGTGAACATTCCTTGCTTTGTGAACGGGAGGTTTGAATATGATTTTTATTTCCCTTCAAGAGGGAATAACTCGAAAAATGACGGTTTTTCAATTTGTGCAATGGTTTGCAATATATGTTCGATTCTTGGTTCTATAAAGAATGGAGCTTTCAGACTTCTTCTTCTCTGTTCTTTGTTCTTTCTTCTTGGTTTGATCAATCTTCCTTTTGTGACCTATGTGCCACCATGGAGTGAAGGATAATGTGTTGTGATGGAGCTGGCTCAAGGCTCATCAATGGTGGAGGGGTGATAGGAAGTTGTAGAGGAGTTTGGAGAAAGAAATGTGCACAGGAGAGTTAGATGTTAGAAGTTAGAAGCAAAAGGGATTTTTAAAATTTGAAAATTCTCTAAGGCATGGAGTGAGGTGCATTTTTAAAGGTTTGATGTCCCTGACATATGAGGGACGTGAGGGACATCAAATTCCATGGTGGTCTTGGAGCTGACATGTGGCGACGATCGGATGACAGGGAATGAAGCCTGAAAAATCACTTGAAAGCACTAGAGGGGCTGGAAGCTGGTCATATGGGTGACCAAAAGTCTCCTCTAGGGGCTGGGCACATTTTTCAATGTGTGATGTCCATAACCTATGAGGGACATGAGGGACATCAAATTCCATGATGGTCCTGGAGCTAACATGTGGCAAAGATCTGATAGTGGGGAATTTGAGCTCCAAATTGCACCCGGGGTTGAATTAACAATCCTGATGGTCACATGGGGTTCCAGAGGTCACATAGGGCCTGAGCATATTTTTCCAAGGTTGATGTACCTAACCCTTAGGGATTTCAGGGACAAAATCCCATTAGGCTCTTGGGTGACACGTGTCCTTCCAAAATTTGGCTAAGTCCCGAACTTGCTTCAAGAGGACAACTTGCGACAATGATAACTTAAGCTCCCAATGAACTTTTTTGGCAAAATTTTATATGATCCTGACTAGAAATTGCCTATTGAATCCAATGGTGGGGGTCTCATGTCTTGATTCTTCCATTTGATCCTGAAAATCGATTTTTTATTTGGTACTCCACCCGTGCTGTAGACTTGATGCGCAAAGTGTTGTGAAAAATATGATTTCACCATATTGTAGGGATTCGAATTATATTTTCGAAGATGTTTGGTTTTTCTTCTAACTCCATTTTGAGCTCCTGGAATCACCCTCCAAAGCTCCGCAACTTATTTTGGCTTGTGCACTGCCTAGGCCTGTGAATCCCCAACTTTGATGAAACTTCCCCAACTAGCTCCAAATCTTCCCCGAACCTTCCAAAATCACCTTCATGATGTTCCTATGCCTTTTAATCACTTCCACGTCCATTTTGGATTTTTTTCTCCACTCCATGGAGTTTCTCTAGTCCTAGGAAGGCTAGTGATAACCCTTCCCACAACTATCTATAGCTTGCAAATGAACTCCTAAAATCACCTAGGGGGAATGAATGGACTTTCCTAAATCACCTAGGGGAATGAATTAACACCGATCGGGAGGTTATTGGACTGACTAGCAAACCTGGGGTGTCTTGGAATGATAGGACTTGAAAAAAATTGGTATATGGGTATTGTTGTTGTGCTTGAAAATTGTCAATTTCCCTGTTGCACATTTGCATGACAACAAAATGTTAAGAAGGTACAAGTGGTCTAAAACCCTAGTTAAACCCTAGCTAGGAGAAATTGGCAGAAAGTGAAGTATTGTGACCCAGTTTTGATTGTTTCATCAAAATTGATGAGTGGATGTTATAGAAGACTCCTCGGGATTTTCATAAATGTATGGTTGAGGTCATGGTGATGAGTGGGCCCCACCTAAAAATAGCAGTTTCTAGAGAAGAAGGTTTTAGGAAAAGATGGTCCAAAGGATTAACATGCAAAATTGATGGTGAATGATGTTTTGAAGTATTTATTTATGTACATGGAGGTTTCAAGTTTTAGAACATTTTCATGTAGGTTCATGGTGTTTTGAGGTCCAAACAAGTTGACTGGTCAAAGGGCAGTTTTGGGATCTCAAATAGCAGGGTCCAGTAAAATGAGCATAACTTGAGCTACAGGAGGATTTTGAGATAATTCAAGTTGTGTTAGAAATTATATTCAGATATATTTCTTGTGGCATATTTCTTGCCTCATGATGAGGTAATTTAACAATGTGTCCAGTCATTCTTTGAGCAGAAATATTTTTGGCAATTAAAGACAAGATGTGTTCCAGTGAAAGTTTTGTGTTATTTGAAGCATGAGATGGATTGAGTGATGTTTACTATCACCTGGAAAGTGAATCTAGATGGATGTTGCATCAAATTAATCCATTTTGAGGTATTTAATTCATGTATAAATGATTTTATGAGCTAACATTTGAAAACAACATTTTTGGCAGGTTGATTTGGTGAAGGAAAATGTTGTTGTGGTTTAAAGTGAAGGATGTTTCATGACTTATAAATTTCTTAGAAGTGTTCTACAATTTATTTTTAGTGTTCACATGGCATGTTTTGGTTGAGTATAAGTTATTTGGTGATCATATGAAGTTTTCAAGGTGCTGAAGGGTGCATGAAACAACTGTTTTGAGATTTGTAAAGGGAACTTGGCCCAGTAAATTAAATAATTTGATTGGTTGATATTAATTAAGACCATGTAAGAATGTTTAATGATATTTTATTCATATGTAAAGGGTTTTGGGTCATTAAAAATTATGGTACTAATGTTAGGGCAATTTTTAGATTGTGCCCATGGGGTTTTGAGCAATTTTTGGCACATGAAATGATGGTTTGAGCTAAAACGACCTAATTGGGTCACTTGTGATTGTTATACTTCAAATTTTAAATGTTTCATTGATGCATGGGTTGAACCAAATGGATGGAAAAGGTTGTGCCTAAGTTTGAAATGTGGAGAAGCTTATAAAAACATGTTTTTGGGTGATTTTGGAACTAGTTATGTGTGTGCAAGTGGAGTGACCTAGGTGAAGTGTGATTATAGGTGTTTGAGCATGAATTGAGGTTGAATCAAGTGTGTTTCAAGTTGAGAAAAATCAGAGGACATGAGAGCAA
This sequence comes from Taxus wallichiana var. yunnanensis, assembly GCA_018340775.1. Taxonomy (NCBI): domain Eukaryota; kingdom Viridiplantae; phylum Streptophyta; class Pinopsida; order Cupressales; family Taxaceae; genus Taxus; species Taxus wallichiana. Next base: position 62,168,562 of record CM031238.1, on the reverse strand, counting down.
GAGTTTGATTATTTTTAGAGGGTTTGATGAGCTTGTTTTGTGAAGTGTGATCACCTAGGGTTTGAGTAAAAGTGCGAGTTGAATATTGGATCTCCATCGGTTGTGGCAAAAAAAATTAGATATCTAAACATAATAAGGTGTTTGATTGGGTTTTCGATCATCTTGGGGGGTTTTAGCCTTCTTGTGAAGTTGGTGCTTCACAAAATTAGGGGTCAGTGCTCCCTATAGGGTTGGTGCTCTCTTGAATTACGGGTTGGTGCTCCTTATGGGGTTTTTGCCTCACTAACCTTAGGTTTCGATGATGAAGTGACCTCCTTATGAGGATAGATGGTGAAAAAGGGTCTCTAATTTTAGTTGTGATGTTGATTTGGAATCATGTGGGTGGATCAGTGGATATCCAAACAACATTGATGAATAAATGGGGACCATCCTCAAAATAATCATCGTTTAGAGGTGAGATGGCCACAAAAGTTCATGAGGAATGAGGGGACTTTTGCATTTGGATGGATGAGGAAGAAAGTGTAGTTAATAAAAAGCACGCGTTGAGAAAAACAGATATCTCCAACTTGAATATCAATGGAGTCTTTAAGGTCTTTGGATAAATCCACCTCAACACAAACACATTTTTGAGGGTGAGCATTGAAAAACTTGGGTTGTTCTAGACAAATAAGTCAACCCAAGGGTTTGATCAAGTGTTCAACAAATCCCCACAAGGGGAGAGGTAGCAGAAATTCCACCCATATTGGGATTTTAAGCTTGGTTGTTTGGAGACATGGAAATCGGGTTGGGCGGTGAGAAAACACCGAAATGTGTTTCGAATGAACTGGGAGCCATAGTTGACAATGGCTTTGCAATGTTCAACGTTGTTGAAATGAAACAAAAACCCTTGGTGAGGTTTTGCACTCCTTGAGCTTGACACCATGATACTACCAATGCTCGTGAACTCATTGTTTTAGCGAGGATTTCCGGGGGACTCCACCAAAAAATAGCCAACAGAGATGAATAATTGAAGCCAATTACAAGCCTTATCAAATTTAGGCAAATTAAATACAACATTAGGCAAAGAAGTCTCAAACTTCGAATGGTTACCTCGTCAAAATCTTCAAGATGAATTTCCTCACTTTTTTGGAGCCATGAGAGCCAAGTGTTCCGTCAATCAAACCTACATCAATAAATGGAGGTTGCGAAAGGGAAGCCATTAATATATGTGTGACGTCACCTAAAGGGCGGAATAAATAACCCACTTAGCGAAATAACTATGCAAAGAAAAGCAAAAATCTTGCCAAAATCCCAAGGAAATGGTAGTGTGACATCAAACCAAAGGTGTGGACAACAACAAACATGAGAGGACATACGCTGCTTTGATAGCCTTGTGCACATTAAAATTTCTTGTTCTTGTTGTTCTTCGTTTCTTCTATTTCTTCCAAGACCCTAGGAGAGCCGTTGCATCAAAACCCTAATAAGCTCGTGTATCTTCATTTGCTTCTTAAGAGGATATGAGAAAGTAGGCAATATATCGACTTTTTTTAAGGAGTCAACCACTACGTAGAGAAAAATACGGGATAAGTTTGAAACAATTTCTTAGAGCATGGTCCTATGTTGGGGCTATTGCTCCTATTTATTTGGGAAATATGGTCCCATGCAAAAAAATTTATCGTTGCTGCCAAAACCCAACAAAATCCCTAAAATTTCTCAGCAGCTATAACTTAGGAGAGGATTTCCAGCCCCACAAAGCAACTACGGGCACAAAAATAAATCTGCTGCTTAAAATTTTTAGGGAGTTTTTTTGACACTTGGCATTTAGTTTAAGCTTCCCTCTCAATTTTCCATCCAAAAGTTTATTTTGGATTCATGGGACCCTATTTTTGCTAGTGCTAAAGCTTCCTATTTTATCTTTACACAGATAAATAAAAATCATGGATGATGGGACCTATTAATGCTAAAATATTCTAATTTTTTTCTGGCTCAGTTGCTCAAAATTTTTAGCTTCCCCCTTGCATGGGACCATGCTCTTAGTTACTAGTTTTAAATTTGATCACGACGGCTGGTGAAGCGGGTCAAACCAGAGATGGTTGTTTATACAGAATATGCTGCTCTTGTCAATTCCAAGTGGAGATCGGATTTGGTGAAATTCAGTCTACATTATGAAAGGCCGGTCAAATTCTACTGAATGAGACGCGTTCGAATTCGCATTCATATTCACGCACTCCTTACTTTCCCCTGTTCCCAATCCAGCAATTCCATCTCCATGGGTGACGAAGAACATGATGCCGAGGCGCACACCATTAGTATAGGTATGCCAATTGTCATTATTTTTCTTTAATGTGATTAAATCAGAACAGAATAGAACAGCACGAGTTTTGCAAATGTTTTGACACAAATTCCATGTGACCATGGCGTCCCTGCATGCGCATGGCTAGGGTTTCTGACCTGTAAATGAAATTGCAATTGTAGGGATGAGAAATAACAGTAAAATGTTTGAGAGAAGTAAAGGTGAGCTGGTGATTGTGGTGTTGAGCATCATAGCACTTATTGTGGGGCAATCTGCTGCTACTCTTCTTAGCAGATACTATTTTGACAATGGCGGTAACAGCAGATGGCTTTCAACGCTCCTTCAATGCGTGGGATGGCCTATTCTTATCATACCTCTGCTTTTCTATCTACAAAACCAAAAGAAATCCTTCAAGCTTACAACCTTGACAACCAAATTGGTTCTCATATATGTAGCCCTGGGCCTACTTGTAGCGGGAGACAATTTGCTCTACTCTTGGGGTGTTTCCTTTATGCCGGCTTCAACATATTCTCTTCTTTGTTCCACTCAGTTGGCTTTCAATGCAGTGTTTGCTCTCATGTTGATCAAGCAAAAATCAGCCCTGCGGTCTTAAATTCCCTTGTTATACTTACTTTCAGTGCAGTCCTGCTTGGAATTCATTCAGGCAGTGATAGGCCACCGGGGTGAGCTCTTCTGAGTACGTAATAGGCTTCATTTGCACTATTGCAGCTTCCGCACTGTACGGACTGATTCTTCCATTGATGCAACTTGTCTTTATAAGGGTTTTAAAGAAGGAAACTTTTGCAGTGGTCCTTGAGATGCAAATTTATATATCCATTGTTTCAACAGCGGTATGCATAATTGGATTATTTGCAAGTGGAGAGTCTCACGATATCAGAAACGAGGCTTCTAGTTTCACAACGGGGAAAGTTGCGTATTATATGACCTTAATATGGTCTGCAATAGGATGGCAGGTTTGTTCTGTAGGTGTGGTTGGTTTGATCTTTCTAGCGTCTTCCTTGTTTTCTAACGTCATTAGCATCCTGGCCCTCCCTGTCGTGCCCATATTGTCAGTTTGGTTCTTTCATGACAAAATGAATGCATTAAAGATTATTTCTATGCTATTAAGCATATGGGGATTTATTTCCTATGTATATGGAGGGTATGTGGATTCAAAGTCTGTCAGGGACTCAAAGAATACAACTGGGGAAAATTTACAAAGCTCTTCAATTGCAAGATGAAGTCGAATTCAAATTATTCCTGAATTTGTATTACCACCGCGAGTCATCCTAATAATTTCTTGTTCCAGTTGAAACTAGTCTTTGCATTCTATAAAACTCGATAATTTTTGGGACCAATGCTCTCATGGATGTATCTAAAAGTTCAATTCATAACTTGGCGAAACAATGTTCTTTAGAGGATTGTGTTGTGGAAGAAATAAAGCTAGCAATCCCTCTTTCTGTTATTTCTACCCCATCTTATGTTATTTACTGAATTTCTCTTTTGGAAATTTCAACTGTTTTTTTGGCATCAGAACATATGCAAGATCTCCTTTCCAGGATGGAATATGGGTGTGGAAGATGGGTATGGAAGACGTTATATATAAATACCATTGTGGAAATATTTGGACAGCTTTATTTCCTGTTAAATCCCGTTCACACTACTACTTTTAGTCTTATTTTGGAAAGTCCTTATAATGTCAATGAAACTGATAAGAAACAAAATCTGAATTATTGCATTTTTTCAGCATGACTGTGTATACACACTGGGCTTAACTTAATCTTGAAATGCGATGATAGTGACTTTCAGCTTTGCACAAAAACCAGAGTGAGTTTCAGGAAAAAGATGCCAGTTACTTGATATGTGAGACTTTATGTATTGAATCAAAAAGGGACAGAGCGACCACCAAAGATTCTTCAGGTCAAAACAGCTTCAAAAAGAATTTATTTGCAAATATTGCCTATAGAAAACAGCATGCAAATATTATTTTTCACATGTGGCAGTCTTTTCTTGTAAATGACTGCAGCAATTTTCTAAGCTTTGCAGTCACAATGGTTAAGATAATTGGCATGAACATGCCTGCAAGTAATTTAAATTTCCTGTCTTTTGGTCCTGCGAGCACAGAAATAGAGAGTTATTCCACATACTAAAGAGACACTATCTTAAGGTTCACAAACATTACAACCGCATGACATACCAGAGATAACATAGATAGAGAGCTAATAATTATTATTGTCTCTGAAAATATTAAGTCATATATCACCCGGAATGAGTTTTTGTGGTTTGAATTAAGTAAATGAAGGATATCTTGTATAGTATTTTCAAGATCTTAATTTCCATTCCATGACTGCACCTAACTGTCCTGACATTTATTCTTTCTTCTATGGAACGCTTTTGTTGGCAAAACTTTCAGTTGTGGTGACAGCTGCAGTAACACTTACTGTGGCTAGATTGCTGTTTTATTACATGCTTTTAACATTTGTTGGAAATGACCATGGATTGGAGGAGCGTCCCAGATCAGAGAGGGGACTGTTGTATTCAAGTGTTAGCAATGAGTCACATTTCAGTAAGGGGCTGCATGCTCCGGAAATGTGAACTTACAATGTTTTAAGGCGTTTATAGCTTTCTTATATCATATTTGCTAGTTATATGTTTGAGAATTAGGTACACTCCATGAGGGAACAGACTTGGCTTTCTCCTTTGGCCTGGATAAATTTAAGAGAGTGACCTTTCCAACATATCTATAAAATAATGGAGCTATAGGGAGTCCTGAGGTCCAGGCTATGTCCTTATCCAAAAAAACCAACTAGTCCATTTGCTGATGATTCTTATCATTCTTCAGATTCAAAGAGACCTGATGCAGATCACTACCACCCGCAACACAAGTACGATACCTACGTATGCTACTTTTAGCAGCTCTGTATGAAACTGTTAGAAAACAGGAGGAAAGTAACTCCACAGCCACTGATGCAAAGGAATAGACAGCAACCTCAATAAGACAGTTAGAAGAACAGTAGCTAATTCATTGGAGTATGATATGTCCCAAAAATAAAGAGAGGCAGATATTCAACACTGTGCAGTAGAAAGATACTTTTTTGTTTGCCAAACGAAGAAAACTCTTCCCCACAACTCCTCCTACTCCAGCATTTTTATGGCAATTAACTGCCCCTTAAACTAGCAGTTTATTTACTTAAAACAAATCTATTGAGTATTCCACCAAAACAGAATGGTTAACAAGTTGATTATTTTTAGGAGAACACGCTCCTGCAGTCGCTCAACTGCTTACTGACAGGTGTTCATCTTTCTCCCCATCTTTTCAAAATTTTGAACCTCCTGGTTCAAATTTCAAAGCAAGTTTATTCAAAGTCAACCTTCAAAAAGGCCAAGAAACTGAAGAACCCGACTGCTGATATATATATATATATATATATATATTTGGTGATGCAGGATTGCTTTTACCCCAGGATGCTACTGCATATTTGGTGATGCAAGATTGCTTTTACCCCAAGATGCTACTGAACCAAACATCCAAGTAAGAGTTTACGAGCATAGTGCCCATGCCCACAAATTTGGGCTGGATGGTAGAACCATCCTGTTGATCCAAAGAATAAGGCCATGACATGCCCTTCCACCATGTAACCTTTGCAAATTTTCCCATAATTTTTTTCCTATGCTTCCAGCCTCTTCTTGGACAATAAACCGTCCTCCTCGCATCTCTAACATCCTTTCTCTCTCTTCACTCTTCTCTTCATTTCTGCTCTTCTCTTTGTATCTGTGGATTTGGACCCAATCTTGTAAACTGGCCTCCTCCTCCATATGGTTATATGGTTCTCAATAACCATTTGTGCTTCTTCATGGGCTGAACCCACTTGCGTCCATCCATCTCCACCAGAAGCTTTCATGGTTTTGGTAACTTATCACTTGCAGCTCCTTTACACTAACTGCTGCAACTTCTTCTCTCCACCTCTTCATGAATTAAAAGCTCATATGGCTCCATTTCTTGTCTCATGACAAAGTGAAGATGTTGCAGCAGCAAGTGAAGAAGAAGAGATGATGGAGATTTTGTTATCCCTACAAGCAAAGTTGGATGTCTTGGAGGGAGGACATGCTAGCAAAGCAAAGTGACCGGCAAAGGACAAGGTGAAGGTAAGAGGTAAGCCCACTTGCAATGTTGTTTTGTTTAGTGTTAAAGAGAGCCCAAATGAGCTCATGAAATGGATAGTGGAGTTAGAAGTTCTTTGTGAGGAGGAGAATACTGAAGACCCCAAAAGGGTAGTTGTTGCATGTAAGAGGCTATATGGAGTTGCAGCTGTTTATTACAGAGATCTCCAAGCGAGGAGACAGAAAGGGAAAGGAAAAAGTGAAAAGTTGGGAACATATGGTTTCCAAGTTGATTGGGCCAGCTTTGCACCCAAGAATGCAAGGAGAGTGGTCGAAGAAGCTTCATGTTTTGAGGCTTGAGAGAGGAAGGAAGAAGATTATCGTGAAAGGTAATAGGAGAGAGAAGTTGCCATGTGAGCAACTCAAAGCTATTCCAAGAAATAGCAAGGAGAAGGATATGTACGAGGAGAAGAAGGTTGTCTTGAAAGACAACAAGAGAGTGAGGTTTCTATGTGAGGAACACAAATCTGATTTTCAGAACAGCAAAGAGAAAGCGCTTTACAAGCAGCCCATAGAAGAAGAGATCTTCATGAATGAGGATGTAGAGGTGATAGATTGTGAATTAGAAGGAGGAGACCCATTATTCGATTATGGGAAAGAGTTTGTGGAATCCCATAAGTGGGAAGAGGCTGAGTTTTCATTGAAAGATAAAGATAAAGAATTTCATATTTCTCTTTTGCAGGGAAGAAGGGCTGAGGACAACAAAGAAGAGTTTCAGTTTTCCACGAAGGAAACAATGGAGGTGGCTAAAGTGCATATTAGTGCACATGAATTGAGTGTGGTTGAAACCCATGCATATGAAGAGGAAGAAAACAGAAAGAAGATTGAGGAAAGAACAACCATAGAGGTTATTGAGAATGGACCTTTCAGAGTCCATAGTGTGAGCACAAGTTGTGAGAAGAATGTAAGCAATGGAGAAGAGTTGGACAATATGTCTATGAGGCATGATGAAGAGTTGGAAAAAGTGTTTGTGGGAACTCTTGATTCCCTTAATGTGTTTGTTCAATATAGAAGTCCAACAAAGGTAAAGAATGCAAAGAAAAGGAAAAAGTGTGGTTCAGTCCACAATGCTCATATGTATGAGAAGCAAAGTGAAGAGGTAGAACAAGAAGGTAAGGTTGCAGCAGTAGTTGAAGAGCTGGTTGGTAAGGATGTGGCAGCAAAAGAGGATTGTGTTCAAGTCATCATGGAGACAAGAAAGAGTGAGAAATTGATGGTACAAGAATGTTCTTAAAAAGGAGTTCATTTGCAGCAGCTAGAGGTGGGAGAGAAGACTCTCACAAGGGCAAGTGGAAGAGATTGGCAAGATAAAGAAAGTCACTCATGTGGAATAGAATAAAACAAGAAGATAGAGATGGTGGACATGTTTCTACCATGAAGATTGAAGGATGCAAGTAATGTTCCACATGTGGGAGCAGCCCACATAGGTATTGGTGAAGAAACTCTTATGAGTCAAGGTATGCATTGTTCTCATATGAAAAGGAGAGTGCAAGGTTCTTTGCACATGGCATGGAAGAGATGAAGAAAGAAGATTGCAATCAACCTACAATTGATGCAAAGAGTTTTTGCATAGGAGAAGACAAGGATGAGATGGAGCAACTAGTTTGTGCATAGGAGAAGACAAGGATGAGATGGAGCAACTAAGTTTGTTACCAGTCCAAGCATGTGATGAAAAGTATACGGTTGCAGAAAAAATGCAATTTAAAGATGATGGGATGGAGGAGATGCTTCTAAAAGCCTCAGAAGCACATGGTGAAGAAGAAGATAAAGAGGACGATGAGAGCCTAGTTGGGATAGTGTTCTGCAAGGAAATGGTCTATTTCGAGACACATTGAAGGCTATAAATAACGAAAAGATGTTGTTGCAGCAGTGAGAGGAGTTGCTTGACATAGCAATGAGAACAAGGAGAGAAGTGAAAGAGTTGGCAACCATGAGAAAAGAGAAGCTGCAAAATCCAACAACAGGTTGGATATTGATTGAACAAAGCCTACAAGGCTTTAGGAGAAGGTTGTTGGATGGTAGTGAGTACAAACCCAAAGAGAAAGTAAGATGCAAGTAAGAGCATCTTGGTGGAGGTGGTCGGACAAAGGTGGGATTAAGCCCACAAGACTATGGGAAGAGAAGAATATGGGAAGAGAAGAACAATGGTGGGATTAACGAGTAAGAGTGAACCCATTGGGCGCAGGTTGGTTTATGCCCAAGCAAGGACCAAGAAATAGATAAAGAGATGCAAAGTGCAAGAGAGAAAAGTTTAGAGACCTACAAAGAGTTGGAAAAGAAGAAAAAAGACCTGGAGCATGCATAAGTGTTTGGCTCGTTGGAAAGGGAAGCCTTGGTCACAAGCCTCGGTGGTCAAAAGAGTGGTTCTACTACTCACTCAGTCCTTTGTGATTATGAGATCACAATTTTTCCATATGGGGTGTCTAATGCAGGAGCATCCCAACCTTGAAGGCAATCTTGCATCCGCAAAAATAGTTGAGAAAATGTAGCAAATTAGTTTTCAGATAAAAAATCTAGGTGTTGGTGGTTGTGTGAGAAAGTCAAGAACAATTGAGAGATTTTAGGTGTTTGTTTGCTTATTAATAAAAAATAGATAAAGTCAAAAACAGTTGAGAGATGTTCTCCTATTAGTAGTAGCTAGAGAACTTCAAGAACAGTTGAGAGATTTTAGGAGTTTGTTCTCCTATTAATAGAAGTTATTATCTTCCTTTGGTAGAATAGCACAGTAGAAGTGGAAGGGGGCTGTAGAAGTTTAAGTGTGACTGTTGGAGTGCAGGTTTTAGGGAGAGAAAAGAAGCTCTGTTTGAGTACATTAGTAAGTGCAGAGTTTGTACATAGTAATTGGTGAGCCCTTTGAGGCTGTGTCGCGTTTGCAATTCCTTTTGAGGCTTGAAGATCAATAAATAATGTTGTTTTGTGTTGATTTCTATTGTGTTAAATTTGGGGCTGCAGGATGGAGCTCTTGTTAAGTCAAGACCCTCTACCTTGACTGCATCATCTTCAATTATAATCATCAATAGTTTCCCCTTCTTTGAGGTAAATCAACATCTTCATCCCATTCATATATCTCCTCTCTCGCAAAGTCTTTGCAGAGCATCTTTAAGAGCCTTCCATTCACTAGTAATTTTGCCAACTCAAGGGGTTTAATGTTTCCTTGTTATAGCAGATCTATCCCTTGGCCAATCCTTGACTCTGTGATTTTTCCTCTCTAAAAACAGCTCTTGCACACAAGGTGAGTATTTATTACCACCAATCGTTTTCTACTTCTCAAATCCCTTGAAAGCCTTTGTTTCGGCTTTCTTTTTCTTTTTGCTTTACTATCACTGCTCGTCTCATATTGCTCCAACATCCACCATAATTCCTCCAACCCCAGCTGCATTTTTGCAACTTCCTTTGCTTGTCTTTTGTTTGCTTCTGCCTCTTCCTTTTGTCTTATTTCTTCTTCCAATTTTGTTATCCTCTTTTTCACATCACGAAGCAACCTAACCCCTGCATCCATAGCCACAACTCTCTTCTGAGCTATACAGAACTCTTCTCATGAATTCTCTAACCCCAACATCTTTGGATGCTCTGATATCAGCTGACGAAAATCACTACTACCTGCATCGCCAGTAAGATACCTATGTATGCTACTTTCAGCAGCTCTGTATGAAGCTGTTAGGAAACAGGAGCTAAGCAACTCTACAATCCACTGATGCAATGGAATAGACTGCAGCTTCAATAAGTCAGTTAGAAGAACAGTAGCTAATTCATTGGAGTATGATATGTCTCAAAAATAAAAGAGAGGCAGACGAGGCAGATATCCAATGCTGTGTAGTATAAAAATACTTTTTTTTAATTTCCCAAAAGATTACCCCACAACAACTCCTACTCCAGCATTTTTATGGCAGTCAACTAGCCCTATAAAACAAATCTATTCCTACTCAACTACGTTCTCTTATCCCACCAAAATAGGATGGTCAACAAATTTACTATTTCTAGGAGAACACGCTCCTACAGTCTCTCAACTGTTCGCTGACAGGTCTACATCAGCTGCTTCTCAGTCTCTGTTACCAGCTTGGGAGTTACCATCTTCACGTTCTTCCCCAGTATCTGCATCATCATCATCAAACCTGCTTCTCCTGTTAAATCCTCTTCCTCGCAATTTTCTGCAGGCAGTATTATCCCTCATTCTATGCCAATTGATAGTCATCCTTCCATCTAGGCATTCTGACACCCAAACTGTTGGAGTGTTGCATGCTGCCACAGATGCACGCCATTGTAGAGAATAACACCTTACCCTTGAAACACTATATTAAAGTACAAAAAAAGAAAAAAAAAAAATAGAACTTATAACTAAAACTTTATTTGCATCGTTAATCCTTTCCTCTGCATTGTTTTTCTGTCTTTTCTGCAACAGTTATATTGCAGCTTGCTTTGAATTGAACTATTTTCGGACTCTTTAAGAGAGAGACAATCTATTTAAAGGAAGCTTGGTCTTTATTTCTCTTAATCTTATGATTTCCTCCTGATGATGAATCACAGTCAGTGATTCGAAATGCATAGACCAAAAAATTACACAGAGTTAAACCCTGGACTATGAAAACATCAAAACTCTCACTGTATGAAAATTAATCCAATGTCATCGGATTTTCAGAGACTCTTGGTCAAAACTCTTATGTTCTCTGTAATAGTTTTGATGAAGATAAGATGCTGATGAAAGAGACAGATTTGCACAAACAATCTTCGTACTTCTCATTCAAATCATATTCACAGGTTACATATATATAAGAGTTGTATCTCCTAAAATATAGGATCTCCTATAACAACTCCTAACAAAATGCCCAACAATAAACTATTCGTGTGTGTGTATATATATACGACATAACAATATAACCAATATTACAAACTTATTTACCACTCAGTAAATAATAATTACCTAATGTAAACTCTAAATTTCCTAACATTCCCTCCTTAGTGTTTACATGGGAAGAAAACACATCTCAAAAACTGAACATGAATCATATGCCTCCGCATACTTTTAGGTCTGCATACTGCTGGCTTGGATCTTGCTTTGCACATGACCAATCTGCTTCACCACAGTGAATCCCATACCGGATGATCACACTTCCACCGATTCACCTACATATGCGAACTCAACAATTCCCACTTTCACTTCCAGTGAACACTCTTTCACCGGCTGATCGATGTTAGAAGTACAACATCGAAGAATCACAACTGTCAAAGGATCACTCCAGTTCAGTTGCCCTCCTATACAACTGTTCTCAACATCCAAAATGCACATTCTCCTTGTTTTAATCATAACAAGGGAAGGAAACCACACACCATTTTATTCAAAGCACCACACCACACAACTAAAATAATATTAAAAATATGCCATCGGTGTTGTACGTGACCCCGTCGTTGGTGATTGACAAGAGACTTTGACCGCCCTCCATCCTCTGTTGCCTCCGACCTCCGGTTATCTGCTAGCTCAGCTAAATATTGCTTTGAGACTCATTTGAGAATGTCCCCTCAAGTTCAACTCGGATGTCGGATTCCACTTCGAAAATGCGTCCGGCTAAAAGTGAGGCAATTTTTTTTATTTTTTTACAATTTTCCACATTGACACTTAACACAATTGACATTTTGACAATGAAATGGACGTGACAACAATAAAAATATGATTTTGGTGAGTGACTCAAAGTAGACACATGGATGACGATTAAAATGAGAATATTGACTTTGACTATGACTCTTTGATAATCTAAAACTTAAAAACTTACAATCATAAACTATTAAAACAAGATTTGTAATAAAATGATAATTACAAATCTAAACGATTAGTACAAATAAAGTTAAAACTCAAAATACTAACTACTTAAAAGACTCACCTATAGAAAATACTATATGACTCAACCATAAAACATAAACAATTGTCACAAATAACATATACGACTATGATAGACAATTAGAGACCATTTAACAATTTTTACACGACTTTATAACAATAAAAATTATTAAATTAAATGCCTCAAAATTTAAAATGAAATACAAAACAATATATAACCTAAAGACCACTTAAACCTTACTATTATGTTGTCGGACCACAAATAGCAGACCAAGTGATGAAGAAGGCAATTGCACTCAACTTGAGATGGCAGACATGCAATGGTGGATTGCGAACAATGAATGCTCAGTGGTGTAGTAGCTTCATATGCCATGCATGGTTCGAGGGGCACTCAGAATTTGAGCCCAATGTATTGACGTCATGGGTGATGCAAAACACGGGCGCGAGTTTGTAGGCGGCGTTTAGGAGGCCATGATGTAGAGCCGGGATTCAATTAGATCTACGCACCAACAATACCAAAAAAATAACAATTTGCATGATGCCTCAGTTTGACATTGAGCTGGTTGTTGTTGCGAGATATATGCCCCTAAAAAAAATGCGAATAATATCTCGCCACACGTTTCAAGATCAAAATCCAATTTGATCAGGATTTGAATAGTTGGTGATGAAATGATCGAGTCGTTCAATTTATAATCAATACAAACTATGCAATATATGTAACACAATACAAAATCCTAAAATCTAAGCTCTGAAAACTTCTACAGATGCATATCTCATATCTCAAGACAACAAAGGATAACCAAGTTGTCTTTGTAGAATGATTATTCCTCCACAAAAATAGGATTAACCTCATTGTGATACCAAATGAAAGAAACAAATTTGCACATACAATCTTCATACTTCTCATTCAAATCATATTCACAAGTTACATATATATATAAGAGTTGTATCTCCTAAAATATAGGATCTCCTATAACAAATCCTAACAAAATAGTTTAAAAAATCATTATTGGCGATTAATCAGCAGGCCAAATTTTGACTCGGAAACCAAGAATCGGCAATTTATCAAGAAGCTCTAAAAACTTCTACAGATGCGAGATCTCATATCTCGAGACAACAAAGGATAACCAAGTTATCTTGTAGAATGATTATTCCTCCATCACAAAAATAGGATTAACCTTATTGTGATACCAAATGAAAGAGACAAATTTGCACATACAATCTTCATACTTCTCATTTAAATCACATTCACAGGTTATATATATATATATATATATATATATATATATATATATATATATAAAGAGTTGTATCTCCTAAAATATAGGATCTCCTATAACAACTCCTAACAAAATAGTTCAAAAAATCGTTATCGGCAATTAATCAAAGAGTCAAATTTTGACTTGGAAATCAAGAATCGACAATTTATCAAGAACTTTATCGCTACTTTTAAAAACATTTAAATTCATAAAATAAACTTAAATTAAATGTAAAAATAATGTTAAATGATGCGAGAAGTGACTCTATAAAATTTTTTAATCTATAAAAATACTTACAAGTTACAATTAAATACATAGAGTCACTATTACAAGTTAGAATTTAACAACTAAGTATTTAATAGAGTCACTTAATATTACAAGTTACAATATTAATCGATTAAATACTATACAACTAAATTAATATTACAAGTTACAATTAAATACATAGAGTTAATATTAGAAAATTCATTGTAAGTTAATATTACAAGTCGGAATTTTAGTTACAAAGTAAAAATTAAATACAAGTTACAAGTAAAGTTTAAAATTTACAAATTGGACCGAGAAATCACGGAATGACTGTAAATAAAAGAATCGAAATCGCGAGGGCAAGGATTTTTTCTTTTGCGAGTTAGGATTTATTGAAACGAGTTAGGATTTATTGAAACCACCTCGGAATGGCAAGAAACGAGTCGCAGGAGGAGAAACGAGCCACACAAGAGAAAATATAAGTCGCAGGAGGAAAAACGAGCCACGCAGGAGAAAAAACGAGTTAGATTTGGGCGTTTTTTGCATATATACCTAAACTAAACGATTTTCCACGATTTTTCAGGCGAGTTTCCACGATTTGTTAGGGCATTTATCGCTGGAAATCGCCAATTTATCGGCACTAAAAAAATCACGATTTATTGAAAGATTAATCGTTTTGCATGTTCAAAAAGATAAATCACGATTTTTAGAACAGAGAGCCCAACAATAATCTGTTTATATATATATAACTAACCAATATTACAAACTTATTTACCACTTAGTATATAATAATTACCTAATGTAAACTCTAAATTTCCTAACTGCTGAAACCAATTGATCTGCACAAAATCGGGTGAAAATTGTGGTTACAGAATACACTGAAAATAACTAGAAGGATTTTGTGCCATCCACTCAGCTTCTCCACGATGGCACAACCCATGAAATATGCTTGGCTTGTGATGATGGGCATTGCCAATGTCGAGTACAAACGGTGGGCAATAACCATATGCATACATGTCTACCAGGGCGCTTGCAGCTACGACATCTCACAAAAATCATATGCTTTGAGGTGTGTGTAGCATGGTAAGTGCGAATTATTTTTGGTTGGGAATGCAATCTATAGAAACCATTAATATTTGCTAAGCAATAACCTTTATTCTTCATTGCTTTCCTCATCTTGTCTAAGACAATTTCAAATGCACTAATCTTCATTATTTGCTGTTGTGATGCCATGGTGCAGGCTGCCAATCTACTATGTTTTACTATCTTCGTTGTTTCTGCATTTGAAATGGTGATGTTTATTCTGGTATGCAGGGAAATGCACCTTCAAATAACGTGCGTGCTTCCTTAAAATTACCTACATCGTGTTGACATTCATGCTTAATATTTGAATGTTTACAAGATGTTAACATGCATGGTCAAATGTTGAATGCCAAGTGATGAGAGAGTGGGTTTGTTTACGTTTTGTCCAACAATTCAGTTCACATGCCTTCAATATGCCCCCACATTTTGGCATTTGCACTACATCCAAAAACTATAATCATTGTATTGGTGCGAGTGTGCTAGCAAGGATTATATGGCAAGTGCTATTTTTTTTAATAATTTAGAGTTTATTTGTTTCTCTACTATAATCTTTCATTTGGAAACTTATTTTTTTCATCTCTTTTAATTTGTTTCTTTTGGAAATTGTAAGTGTATTGGTTTGTATTACTCTAAAACATAGAAGAACGGATAGCTGAGAAAGAAACCAAATACTCAACTATCTAAGTCATGGGGTTTTGTTGCCAAGCACCGTCCGCCACCCAATCAAGATCATTAACCAACACGCATGGGTTTTCATTTGCAAGGGTGTTTTCCTATGAGGTCACCTTTGTTGAATAATACGTTTCATCATTTTGTATAAAATGTTATCAAATGTCATATATTTCTTGCAGAGTTTGAGCACATGTTTGCATAACAGTCATCACCCGGCTATGGTGGCAATAAATGAAACTACATGTCTACAATCTAGCCACTAATTATCGTTCAACCTTAAAACCCTTTACCTTCTTCCCTCGTTGGATTGAACACTTTACACTTGGACCATTCATTGTAATCATATACCTTCTTCCCTCGTCACAATAAATGCTTCACACTTGGACCACTCAATGCAATCATATACCTTCTTCCCTTGTCACAATAGATGCTTTACACTTGGACCACTCACCACTCTCAACCATACTCTAGGAT
The DNA here is from genome assembly GCA_018340775.1 of Taxus wallichiana var. yunnanensis. Classification (NCBI taxonomy): domain Eukaryota; kingdom Viridiplantae; phylum Streptophyta; class Pinopsida; order Cupressales; family Taxaceae; genus Taxus; species Taxus wallichiana. The sequence goes on along the minus strand of CM031238.1, from coordinate 62,152,565 downwards.
TTATATGTTATTGTTTCTAGTTTTCTTTTGTTCATTTGATCTAAAGGAATGCCCCCACTTAAATCTGGGGCGATTTTTCCTAACGGGAACATGGGAAGTCTCCTAGATTTCTCTTTTAGTGTAGATGCCTTTGATTTTCGGGGATTTTAGGTGATATGGTCTTGTACGCACTTGAATTTTGCATGGTGCATTATTTTGAAAAGCTCGATTAATTAATTAACGTAACACATTTAAATAATCATGACCCCTTCATCCCATATTAATATTCATCCTCACATTATTAATTGATTTAATTATTTTAATTAAGTTAATTTCATCCTCACACCTCCACCTCATCATTACACCTCACCCTGGACCCATTCTAGGGGCATTTAACTCACAGTGACCAAGTCATCACTCTCAACACTAAGTCATCACTCCCAGTGTTGAGTCACCACTTGACCTAACTAACTAAGAATTCTTCTCAAACCTAATTGGACTTCTTCTATGACCTTCCTACCTTTTCTAATGAGAACTCCACTTCCCTAAGTGGACTCAACTTGGAAAACATGCCAAATCTGGGAAGATCTTCCTATTTTTGGTAAAAGGGACTAATTCACCCTAACCAACGCCGATTTTCCTCGGTGACATCGGTTACCTAACCACCATCGGTCACCTTATATACACTTTCACAACTCTTTACACAGGGTTGGTCATTCAGTTATTGGAGCCTTATTGCATTCAAGCATGAATCTTCAAGCCCTCCTACATCCAGACGATGAACACACACAACCACAAGTGCAAGAAAAGCATCAGTTCTCCTTCCAGAGCATTAGAATACTCATGAGAGCACACAGTTGTACTATCGCATGGCACTTGACTCAAATCACATCATCTCTTCGATCAATCAACCAACCACCATTCAACTCACAAGAAATCTTCATAAAATACCAAGTAAGTATTGTGATTTTAATCATTTGTGCTTATTCATTAGTATTGTAGATCTTTCTTTTCTTTCATTTCATTTTTATTTCTTTTACTACCTGATATCATCCTTCTTCCCACCAACCCACTATTCAACCACCCCAAGCCTTTCCACCCTTCTTAACCTCCTTTTAGTATTCCCGAGTCTTCTCAACATATTACAACCTAACAACACCTTCCTCACTCTCTATGTAATCACAGAGAGAGTCCAAAAACTACTTTTAATAATTTATTACCCATTGCCCCTACCAACATCATTTTACCTTACCGCCATCAATTTAACTCCCTATACATCGGTCACCACCAACCGATATCGGTCTCTGTGTGTCATTTCATATTCCTATACCAACAAGTTCTTCAATCAACCCAAAACCAACCCAAACCTTTCCTAATCCTTACCTAATCACCCTCACCTATCGACTTCTCTGACACTTAAAACCCCAAAACCTACCCAAAATCTTCTATCTAATTTAGTGTTGCACCTTTCATGTTAGATTAATTTACTTATTGTATGTAATGAGATACCTAAATCATTCAACTACAATAGGATTTCCTTATTTCATGGTATTTATTGCATTAAATTGTATTAAAAGTGGATTGACAACCTTCTAGGAAGCACCTCGCTTCCCGGATCTAGCACTTGCTAGGAAGTCCACTAACCTATATTATTAATACTATTTGGTGGTCTTGTTGTGTTTCTTATACAGGTGTTCCTCCTAGCCAAAGGGAAGCTCACACAATCATCTTGGATCAAAAGTCTACAACGTGCACATTCTACCTTCCACCTTCGCCTCACAGGTATTCCTCCTTAACCATTTTACCTTCTATTTGTTTCATCCTAGAAAGCATAAAACTTATTGGTGAAACATTTTGGCATGCCTGGTGGGACCCATCTGGGGTTCTTTGCATTGTTCATTCCTAGGGAAAATCTCTTGTGTGTCTATTTTCATTCAAACAAGTTCACATTAAGCTTCTTCTCTGAAATATTCTTTTCTTTTGATTGTCTCAATGACACTTGTTTTTCGGGATTAAAAAGAACTCTTCTTTCTTTTCTTGCATTGCACTTAGTGAAATTCATACCCTTAACCTCTTCATAATTTGTTCTCATCGAATATAATTTGTGGTTTTGGGTTTTAAAACTTGTGCACTTGCATTTTTGAGTTTGTTGCATTATAGCTCATCTAAATTGTGGGAAACCTATATGTTGGAAGTCATGCCCAACTGATGGTTGAAAAATTGAACCATAGCTCACATTTTGACACACTCTCTATACCAAATCACTGAAAACAAACTACACAGTTCTTGAACAACATCATTTCCCGAAGAAGTTGTCAACGATCACACAATCGAGGATTGATAATGGGCTCCAAATGGTTTCTCTGTCCAGTCATCATCTCAGAGAAGGATCTCCCACGCCAAAACTTACCCAAAACCAGCCATAGTTGTCATTTTTATAGGGCACCTTTGTTAACCAAAAATTCTATCCTGCTTACAATCAGTCCTAAATGGCATAAGCCACAACATAAAATCTACAACTTAGGATTTCATGTTTGTTAGCTTTTTTTTTTGTTTGCTTGCATTTTGAGGTGTGAGTTGTGTTTCTTCATTCTTTCTTATCCTTTTACACCCCACATCACAACTGGTGTATTCTAGTTTTATTCTGGGTTTATTAGGACTCCTCATAGCCATACTCTAGTCTTTGGGTTGGCCCTTTTATTTGATCTAAATCACCAAAACTTCATTTTTCCTTCTCTTCCCAGATTTCACAATAACCGATATCGGTCCAAACCGCCATCGTTACATCATCTCACCACCATCGGTTAACTAACCGACGTTGATTTTATGCTTTTTTGGTTATTTTTACCAAAATAGTATTCTCCACCTTTCTGTTCTTTTTGTGTCTTGTTCTATCATTTTATCACACTTTTGGGTCTCTGATATCATCTTCAGAGTCCAGGTTGACCCATTTTCACCTTTCATTTCTAGATCTTTGAGTCTCTTATTTTTCACAATAACCAACATCGGTCTAGCCACCGACTGGTGGTTACCCTCATACCGACATCGGTTACCCCAACCGATGTCGGTCTCTATTTTGATTTTCCAATCAGAACAACAATCTAATCACTCATTTTAGACTGATTTTCCCCATTACTTTTATGTTTTTCATCATCATCAACGAAGCTCAAATATATTTTTTATCATCAATCACATGGTTTTGACTCATAAAACAAGCTAACGCTCTCATGTTTCATGCTAGCCACCAGCCACTCCCACCTATCCCATCACCCCCTTCAATCTCATCACCTATGGACCCCAATCAGGCTCTTTCATACCCACTGGTGATGAGGAGTTCACGAGACTCCTTGATCACAACCCCGCCACTCTGCAATACTATCTCACTCATTCATCTACCCATGATTCATCAAACTTGTATATGGCATGCATGTGTCCATTCCTCCTACCCTCACACCCACTTCTACATCAACTACTACTAGCTTTAGCCTTACCCTCTTCCACCTTACCACCTGTGGTTTCCCATCTTGACCCTACATCATCGATATCTACTACACCTACATCTGTCACACCTTTGACATTTGTCACTCCTACGATGTCAACCATGCCTTTATCAACCACCTTGAGTGTAGGTCTATCTAGCATCCGCCACCTCTCATATACCTATTGCATCTCAGCCACCAATGGTGATGACAACCCATACTCCCTTCCAAAACATTGTCCTCTCCATCCCATAGTCTCTTCCTCTGATTTCTACAAGAGTCTTTACGTCCACTCCACCTACCTACACTTATCACCAACAACCCCCTATTTCATCTATCACTTATTCAGGATACTTGCCATCTACATCTATTCCGCCTACATTCCTTCCTCACAATTTTTGTACTCGCACCACCACATACTGGGATGCCGCCCATCATACCCTCCTCATCTACCCCCTTATACTGTAGGGGGTGCCCAATCATCACAACCTACCAATGATCTTATCAAAATGATGATGGACAAGATGCAGACATTGGAAGCATTTGTCTCCGACTCACGTAACTCTCTAACATACGATGAGATTTGCAATGAGCCCATTCACCCATCCATTTTGATTCATCCATACCCTCCCCATGGGAAATTCCTAAATTCAACCGATTTAACAACAAAGAAGACCCACAACAACACTTGTGGTCTTTTAAACATGTGTGTTATCTGATCACTCATGATGATGCTTTTCTCTTGCAAACATTCCCAATGTCCTTGATAGACCGACTTTAGATTGGTATAGTGCTCTACCTAGGCATTCCATCTTTTCATTCAATCAGGTAGCTCAAGATTTTCTAGACCACTTTTCTATCAACATTGTCAAGAAGGTCACCATGACCGACTTGTACGTGACACACCAATATGAAGATGAATCTATCACAGATTTTTTCACTCATTGGTGGAGCTTGATCAACCAACTCACATTCCAACTACCTCAAACCGAAGTTAATAGAGTTGTTCACTAGAGCTTGTGCTAGACATCTCACTAACTCTCCAAGTTCAAACCTTCCACACATTTGACGAGGCATTCACCATGGCCCAAAACTTGAAATTTGTGCCATTGAAGAGAAGAAGATACAATTACATAACAAGAACATTGTTTAAATCAAATGATACCTCTTCTTCTTCCAAACCACAAAATAATTATTCTAAAGAAAAAGATCTACCAACGTAGTAGTTTTGAAATCCATCCCATCTCATCCCATCCAACCAATCAAAGCCTTCTTCCAATCTTTCTCCTGTTCAGGATTTTCTAGTTCAAGTGGGAGCAATGAAAATATACTCCCATAGGAGAACCCTACTCTTTAGTTTTAGAAAAACTTCTAAAATCTGGAGTAGTCACTCTTCCACCCAAACCACATACTAGTTTTGACCCTCTCATCCTGTGCCTACATGGTACAAAAAGAAAATGATTACTGCAACTATCATCATGTTAGAGGTCATAGCATGATGGTAATTGTATAACTTTCAAAAACATCATCCAAGAAATGTTAGATAATGGAGATCTCATCTTGATAATCCTAATGCACCGATAATCAAACCTTCACATCTTCAAGAATTCATTCCCAAATCACACCCCATCTAACCAAACCGAGAAAAACCTCGACCAATGACAATAAAATTCATGAGGTTCATGTTGTTTTTGACATCATACCAACTCTTCCTTGCTCAATTTCCTCCTACTCCATCTATCGAGGAGATTCTTTCATGAGCTCCTTCATCCACGAGGGACTTGTTTCATCTACTCCTTTACCCATAGAGGAGTCTCCCTTATCTTCTCCTTCACCCATGGAGGAGTCCACCATATCTCACCGATGTAGTTTCCCACTCACCTCTCAACCTGATGAACAACCCATAGTACTTACTCTTCTACCCACAGGAGAGTCATGCTTACCTTCTTCTTCACCAAAAGATGAACTTACCTCATCCAACTTTTCATCTCCCCTACCCACAGGGGATCCATTAACAACATCCCTTCCTATTGGTGATAATTCTCCATTGGCTTTCAAGGATCCTGTTGATTTTCTCTCATCTCTTTTACCCACAGAGTCTGAAGCCAACCATTTCCCTATCTCATAGACATTATTTACATGGGATTACTACCAAATCAACATCATCCCCCTACATTGGTGTCATTCTCACATTTGGCCGACCACTTGGATTATGTTGACAATTCCATGCTTTGGGGATGTCTTCGACTTCCTATCTCAACTCAAATGCAAATGTTGTCTCTGATACTTCCACGATCTATCCAAAGGTGTTTCAAAAACCAAACCCACCATGCCCATGCCAGTTATAGTGACCCTTCTTCATCACCCTCACCCACACCTAAACCTTTACCATCAAATGAACTTTTTCCTATGCCTAAACCTTACTTGCACCTATATCTTCCTCCACATCCAGACCCATTACCACATTGGGAGTCATGTCGACATCAAGTCTAGTCCATCCTCCTATCAAACTAGATTTAGCCATGTCCTCACAAGCCATCACAAAGACTATTCCCCACCTAAGAAGAAGACCCAACCTCTTAGGCACATACACCGACTTTGCCTACTACCCCTCTGTCACCTTCACCACTTCCATCTATCCTAGGTCCCCACCCATCAACCTTGGCCAAACAACCTCCTACCCAGAGTAAACCAAAAGCACAACAACCTACCTCATCACGATCCTCTTGTTGCACCCAAATTACCTACACAACTTACACCTTCACCATCACCTACATCCTTTCTACCTCCTATACCTACACCACTTCCAATATCCTCATCATTACCTATGTTATTCCCTTCTCTTCAACTAGTACCTTCCACATTGCCTCTTACTACAACCTTCACCACACCTCCATTATCACCTTGGCTAACCCATCCCCCTTCCACCATCATCTTCCTTCCCTTCTACATCACACACTTCTTCTTCACCTTTACCCAAGAAGGTGCAACCAAATCCCAAGAACCCACTACCCTCCAAAGAGGTAGTTAAACCTACACCACCTTCAACAACTAGTTCACCTACTACATCTTTACCCAAGAAGGTGCAATCCAAACCTAAAACCATACTATCTACCAAATAGGTGGTCAAACTTACTCAACCTCTCGATTCCACCTCCAATGATGCCTCTCCCACCAAAGTCACCCACACTTCCATCCAGACCCACACTTACTTCACATTGTGATCCATTGGTAAGGGTCTTACGCCAACATCTTAGCTAACCTTTTGAAACCTCTGTCATCACATTGCCACCACTTAGACCTTATGACCCACTCAAACCTAAACCAAAAGGGTTTGATGATACCAAAATTTTGCTTACCATCATGTGTCAGGGCATGATGTGGAAAGCTATAAGGCTCTTAAGACTATTCTTCTCCAACTATGTCCTCTCGAAAAAAAACTTTTGACGATGATGATATTTTAGATGAGGACCCTATTCCACCTTCACCTATCACCACACATCCTCATCTCTTACCTATTCAAAACCTTCATCTCCACCTCCACAACCCTTTTATCCCCTCCAACATTTGAGATCAATATGGTCCACATAAGAGAGCTAGCCAAACCTCCACCAAAATGCCAATGTGTTGCATTGTTTTCACAAAACCAATATATGCCCTCACCATATTTTTTCCCATCCTATCACTACACCTATCATGACTCACTTTCTCCTTTACCACATATTAATATGGTTCAAATTTCCACTCGAGCCTAGAAGGAAAAGGAAAGGAGAAAACAACCAACTCATCCATCTACTCTTTTACCCAATATTCCATCTACACCTGCACCAAAAATCACCATCCATGGACCCACATACCCTATTTCTAGATGGGGTTTCCCATCATACAATGCTTAAACAATACACCAGTATCCTCTCAAAATGTCTTTGTATGACCTTGTCCAAACCTCTAAGTCTCATCATCATCAGGCCCTCATTGAGGTCCTACAATCTATTGAGGTTCTACCTAATGACCCTACACCTGTTGCATCCATTATCACTCCTCACCATGTGGCCTCTCTCACCACTTCACCCCCTTCCTCTTCTCCCACTACCACTCATCAAAGTAGCCACTCTCGCCTCTATGATGAGATTGTACCTCTCCAATCGATGATCCTAACCCCACCCTATTTATTTCCATCTACGTTGATAATATACGCATTTCAATGCATTATGATCGATGGTGGTGCCAATATTAACATCATTTCCTCCCATGCATACAACCAAATGTGCATCCCTACCAATTACATGCATAATAACCTAGTTATGTTGTTCATTTAATGATGCCATGACTTCCACCCTTGGCACCATCATTCTCCACATTCATGTAGGCCCCCATGCCATTCCTAAATTATTCTATGTCTTAGAGGGGGAATTCTAGTACAACATGCTACTTGGCAACCTTGATTCACACCATGGGTTGTGTTCCTTCAACCTTACACCATTTTAAAATTCAAACATGAAGGGCACAACTATACCATTCCAACCGACCCTTCACCATTCAAGACTTGTAACATGTTGTATCGACCCAATGATGTCCTTATACCAGTTAAGGCATCTACCACCACTACCACTTCTTCTTCAGCCACTACCTCATCCACCACTTTTGCTACCACTACATCTTCCACAACTAACTCCTCTATTCCCACTCACTTTTCACAACTTCTGTACAGCTGACCCATCAACCAACCCATCTACTTCTCAAACAACTAATGCTTCTTCTTCCCAACTACCCATAGTGATTCATCCATTCCCACTACCCACATATCAACTACTCGATCCCTTAGAAGGTGTTTTTCAATGCCTCACTCTGGGGGAGTACCACCTTTATAACATTGACACATTCCTTACTCCTCAAGAGTATGGTAACCTTCACCAACATCCCCACTATGATCACCACATAGGTGAGGTTTTCCCCTATGGTCCTCCCCACCTTCACACCAACTTAACATATGGGGGACTTGATGCTTCTACCTACTCACCCGAGCCACCTTCCCAAACTCACCATTTTCCTCCACCTTCAATCTCTCACCAACCACCACTTCACCCACACCTTCCTCCATCATTGTGCTTGGAAGGGATTTGGCTTTGGTTTCTATGAACAAGGCCACCATATTTTCATTCCTTACACCACTCATAAGCATAAAGACCATAATGGTATTGGATTTTCCAAACCACCTTCTAGAAGAAGCTCGAGTCAAACTCATTGAGGATGATAAACATTCCCCACCCCATTCACCAACTTCACCACTTCACCACCTTCACCTACAGAGTCTATGGATCCATAATCCATTCCTCCTAACTTTTTTTTTTGTGAACACCATTTCCCTGGGACCTCTACTTATCAACATGTGATGGTGAGGCTCCCTCTTCTCTTCCCTTCCTATATCCTGACATGATCGATGATGATACACCTTCTATTAACATCATTCAATGTCAAGATGATGAGTCTATTCTCACCTACCTTGGTGTGGAAGATTCTTATATTCACCGGTCATTACCTTCTAGACGTAAAACCATGTTGAATGAATCGACCATCAATCAATATTCACACTCAGGATGACCCACACATTCTAAAAATAGGCCAATCTTTAGATGTTACTAAACATGAAGCTTTCACTTCTTTCTTTGGATCATAGCAATGCATTTTTTCTTGGTCCTATGTTGATATGCCCATATATTGACCCAAACATTGTGGTCCACAATATCGTAACCATTCCTGATGCCAAACCCATGAAAAAAAGCTGAAAAAATGCATCCTCGCATTTCCCTTCTTGTCAAAGAAGAACTCCAATGCCTTCTTTTGGTTTCCTTCATCCTACCCATTGATTATCCCCAATGGATCTCTAACAATTCCTATCACAAAAGTGACATGGGGGGACTCCACATTTGCATGGATTTCCATGACCTTAACTTAGCTTTCCCCAAAGATGAACTTTCCTCTACCTAGTATTGACCAACTAGTTGATCTCACCACCGCCATGAGATGCTATCACTCATGGATGGTTTCTTAGGTTATAACCAAATATTACTCACCCCAAAAGATCAACACAAAACCACCTTCATCACTCCTTGGGGACCTTCTATATCGTGTCATGCCCTTTGGCCTTAAAAATGCTAGTGCTACATATCAACGGGCTATGACTTATATTTTTCATGACATCATGCATAACATATTGAAGATTACATTGATGATATTCTTGCCAAATCTAAACATCGGGCCAAACACCTTGCTTCCTTAAAGTTGTCTTTGACCGTCTCATCAAATACTATGTTCACCTTCAACCTAAGAAGTGTGTCTTTGTTGTTCTCTCCGAAAGCTCCTTGGTTTTATCATTTCTTTGCATGTGCATTGAAGTTGATCCCACTAAAATCAAGGCTATTCTCAAATGCCTCCACCTACTAACCTTCATCAACTTCATAGTTTGCAAGGCAAGTTGCAATCTATTCATCACTTTATTTCTCAACTTTTCCAACCACTTCCATCCATTTCATCATCTTCTCAAAAAGGATGTCTCCTTCAAATGGGATGATGAATGCCACAAAATCCTTCACACCTTAAAAAATACCTCCTCCAACCACCTGTGCTCATTCCCCCTAAGGATGACCAACCATTTTACCTTTACATTTCTACTACTAATCATTCCTCAGGGTGTCATGCTCACTCATCGTGATGAGCAAAACATAGGAGAAAGTGGTTTATTATATAAGTCATATGCTTTTAGACTACGAAACTAGATATACTCATGCTGAAAAAATCTGCTTAGCCTTAGTTTTTTTTGTCACCACTAAACTTCGCCATTACCTACTCAACCACAAAACCTTTTTTGTCACCAATACTAACCCCTTACATTACATGTATGCTAAGCCCTACCAACATCAACGTGTTGCACATTGGCTCATGCTTCTTGCAGACCTAGATCTTGAATTCATCCATCAAAAATCTATCAAAGGACAAACCATTGTTGACCAAATCACAGACACACCTCTCTCTAGAAACCAATCTTCTAACTTTGATTTCCTTGATGAATCCATCACTACCCTCTCCCTGATGATACCATTTACCAGATGACCTTATTCTTTGATGGTTCCAAATGTCAAGCATGGGGTGGTGCCAAGAGTTATCCTCATTCCTCTTGATGGTGAGCCTATGCCATTATCTTTCAAACTAGATTTTGATTGTACTAACAATATCACCAATATGAAGCACTCATGTTAGGTCTTCAAACCGTCATAGCCTTAGACGTTAAATCAATTAATATCTTTGGTGACTCTCAACTAGTTGTGAACCAAGTTAATGGTATATACTAGTGTCATAATGAGATACTTAAAAAGTATAAGCATCATGTTGACATGCTTTTGACTACCTTTGACCATTATGAACTTCAAACCACCCCACGTTCCACTAATAAATTTGTGGACACCATGGCCTATCTTTGCTTCTCAAATCCCCACTTCACCCTTCGACTCAAAAATATTTTGTCACAGTACAAAGGTTGTAATCACCTTCTTATCTAATCTCGAGACGTCAACCTTGTAGGAAACATTGAAACTAACCCATGTGACCTTTGTATAAGTAGTTTGTTGACTACCTTTCCCTTTCAATTATGCCTTTAGATCTTACTCACAATGGACAATGAGCCTTTCTCAAAAGTGTCTCTCGTTATGTCATCATGGGTGGTCTTCTCTATAAATGTGGCTTTGATTATCCTCTTACGATGCCTTACGAGTTCTGAAATTCCATACACCATCAAGGAAGTTCACGATGGGATTTTTGGGGTCACTTCAATGGCTTTAGCTTGTCACTAAGCACATCCTTCACCTGGGCTATTACTGGCCAACCCTAAACATGATTGTTGTGACTATGTCAAGTGTTGTGTGAAGTGTCAGCAACATGCTAATCTTCATCACACCCCTAGTCACACCTTATAGGTCACACGAGACCTTTGGCCTTTCTCTCAATGGGGTTTGGATCTTGTCGGAGAGATCAACCCTCATTCTTCCCAATGTCATCAATGGATTATTACCGCTACCAAATATTACACTAAATGGGTGGAAGTCATACCTCTTATTTCTACAAAATATGAGAAAATATGTGAATTCATCAACCATCACATCATTTGTTGCTTTGGTGTTCCTCATTGCCTCATCATTAATAATGGAAAACAATTCAAAAACAAAACCCTATGGAAACTTTGTGATGCCTTCGACATTCAACTCAAGTTTTTCTTCACCTTATTATCCTCAAACAAATGGCCAAGTTGAATCGACTAATAAAACTATAAATAAAATTCTTATGAAAGTGGTTGATGATACTAGTAAGGATTGGCACACGCACATTCCTTTTTCCTTATGGGATTATCGCACTAGTATTCACACCTCAACTACTTGCCACACCTTTCTCTTTGGTCTATAGTACAAAGGTTATCTTGCCTCTCAAAGTCAAATTCCATCTCTTCGTATCTCACTCAAATATATGCTCAACAATGATGATGATTTTCACTAGGATCATTTGGCATAGCTTGAGTTATTAGACAACAACGTCTAAATTCTCTTGATCACCTCCAAATCTACCAAAATGTATCAAATGTGCCTACGATAAATGTGTCCAAGAATGAACCTTCCAGGTCGGTGACCTTGTCCTAAAGGAAAATCAACATGTAACAAAAGTAGAGAAAAGTAAATGGGGCAAGTTTTCTCCTAATTGGCTTGGACCCTATATCATTACTCATGCCTATGGATCGGTGCTTATCGTTTATCTTCACTCGAAGGTAAACCCGAACCTGAGCCCCTCAATGCCTTGCATCTTTGACCATTCTATTGTTGAATCAAGTCCTATATCACCTTCTGTCTATTAAACGCTCATCCCTTAAGAAAAATTCACCTTCCACTTACCTATTTTAAGGATTAATGACTAAACAAGAATCATGTGATTACCCATCACCTTTCAGCCTTATCTTCAATATGAGCACCATGGCTCTACTCATGGAATGATTCTCATGGATACTTTTCATCCTTTTCAAGATGAAATCCCATGGTCATTCGTCACTTAAAACCTCTCTTTCATAGCTAACCCCTGTGTTTATGGTTTTGTCTTCATAAAAGAAGCCTATACTTCTCTATAGTATTTTCCATGACCTAAAAGTCCAAAAAACAATTCAAAAGTAATATACAGGATTTTCAAATTCAAACTCCTTGATTCAAAACTTCTAGCAAAAATATGACTCCCTCACAAATGACATCTATCTTTCTATCTTGTTATTTTTTCAAAAAAGGGGGAATGGATATATTTTCGAAAAATTCAAAAGGGGTTCACTATCATTGGATGCACTATCGTTTTAACCCACATCCAAAGGGTTTTCACATTAAGGAGGAAATGCACACGGAAGAACTTCCAGGCAGACTTGACAACCTAAATGACAACGACAACATTTTTTGAAGTTTCATATTGTAGTTCCTCACCCCATGTTAGCACTAAGGGGGTGAATGTTAGGAAGTAGTCTAACATGAGTGCATGTGTGCGTGTGTTATAATATAGTGTTATGTAAGTTAATATTAAGTTGTTGAGAAAAAATTAATATTATAATATTATGAGTATACTTGTATGTGAATTAGATTATACACGGGAATAGAAATAGGCAATAGATATTATAGGGGAAAGAATAAAGGTTGTTGAACAACCCATCTAGATTTAGGGTGAGAGATTTGTGGAGTTGTTATAGGAGTTAGAAATACTCTCCTATATATGTGTAACACATAAATTATATACGTTGTTGAATTGAATTTTTAAGAGTGTATGATCTTCTTCAAATATGGGGTAAAACCCACACCGAGCTCACTCACTCGGACTTTCCGACAATGCTAACATATTTTCGAGCCAACACCCATGTGGCCCTTAATAGATCGACCAAGTCATATGGTGCATTAACCATTTCTCGTGCCATCTACATGGTCATTTAAACAAGTTCGAGGGGCATATTAATCATGTCATCACCAGCCCCATACATGTGGGCACCGACAACCCCATTATATTAATTTATTTACCCTTAATACATTTACTAACCCCAACCATTCCACCTATCACCCATTGGGCATTGGGCACTCACCGAGCAACACGTGGGCACCGAGTCCCTCCTTTATGTGAGCTTTGTGAGATGGTTCTGCCATTAATGGAGGATGATTTGCAGAAGTAGAATTACATTCACTTATTTAAAGAGGTAGAAGATGCAACTAACGATCTAACATTAATGCATCACAAAAGCTAAATAACATTGTAAGAAGCATAATAAACTGGATCTGAGCCATGATAAGTCATATAGCACGAGGGTTTACACCCATAAATAAGATAAACTGAACAAGCCCATATATTGATTTAACATAGTTTTGGTAGCCACATTATAGTCAAAAGGGTCATCTCAAACCATACATATTAAATGACAGAGACTCAACTCCTATCAACATCTCTGATATGAGACCCTAACTATACTCTTCCCATTTTATCCCTTATTATAGATCCCATTACCCATACATATGCTTGTGGCATCCTTTATAACCCTCTAGCACTAAGTGCTCTAAACCCTAGCATTATTGCAGCACTTCGTTGTCCTATGTATCTCTACCTGAGTGTGCTGCCTATCTCTTGCCTCCATCTATATCTCCATGTCCTCTCTTCTCTCCCTATCTCTGCCCCGAGCATCTCCTTTTATAGGATCAACACCCATCGTCATGCCTTCTCCCTGAATAAATTTTGTGCCAAGTGTCAATGTGGTCCTCCATTGGTGAATTCTTATCCCTTTGCAAAACCCTCCACTCTTTGTAATGATGTCTTCAGGAATATTCCTTGCATGGAATATCCTTTTCTTGACCTCCAAGGTTCCAAGCTGGCACCTTATCCACTCATCATGCCTAGTCAAGTCCTCACATTTTTCCTCAAGTGCCTCTAGAATTCCAAATATGGCTAAGTCCTTTAAACTCGTGTTCTTCCTTCTGCGCATGCCTTGGCTTCTCCTAAACCCTTCTTAAACCCCTTTGTCCTACGCGCTTTCCCTTGAGTGCCCTTCTTCTCATTGGTCATATGCACGCGTGCCTCTCGATACTTAGTCAATATTACAGGGTCCAACATCACCCCACACTACGCATGTTCTCCATCCTCGAAACATCTTGCTTCTCCAAAGAATAAAGAATAGTGGGATAGGGACAATCTGAATAAAGAATGAAAGAATAGAAGAATTTTGTATTGTTGTAGGAGTGGAAATTCCTTCAATATTATTGCTTCAATATTTTCCCAGGCATCCACCTCACCCTAAGCTTGTTGAAGTAGGTCACCTACTAGAGCACTCACCTCATCAAAACTCAATTCATCGCTCTTAGAATTCAGTGTATCTACAATTCCTTCTAGTTGCTTGCTAAGATCATCTAGTGCGTCCATTATGTGAGTGACCTAGGGATATAGTTCCTTAAGTCGATTCTTAATCGAACCCCGTAAGGTTTCAATTTCTTCTAACTTTTTCTCAACCTCGGCTAGGATATTATCCCGCTCTGCCCTATTTCCTTTGTTATTTTCTTGAAATTCCTTCAGATCCACCTCATGTGTAGCAACCAATATGCTTGTTACCCTATCTCTGTCAACGCAATTTTCATAAACAACCTCGGCCATTTACGGGAGGTCTTTACAAAGGAGCTCGGAGCTCGTAATACCCAGTAAGGTCTCCCAAATATTAAGTTTTCTTCCCGCTTCTTGCACGCCATTTCCTCTTCTGTTGATTCCAATGCAAGTGGTCGCCTCTCCATGGTGAGGATGTGGGTCAAGTCTTCCAAGCATTGCATGGTTGACTCATATTTTTCTTAGGCGGGGCCAAGTCTAGGTGCTTCAAGATTATGGCATCTAAAATAATCTCTATTTTCTTATGGATCTCACGCACCTTTGTCTTTTCCTCCCTTAATTCACGCCTTAATTGTGCAATTTGATAAACTCCTCCTACTTTAACTCCTTGTATTTTTCAATGATATATTCATTTTTCTTTTCAAGTTCTTCCTCCAAGACCCTTATTCTATCATTTCTTCTGAAGAGCCTCACCTCAACTTCTACCAATACTTTGTTGAGCACGTTGCAAACTTTCTCATCAAATAGTTGTTGGGAATTCACCAGAGGGTTTAATCCCTTGGTATCTGGTATCTTCATCAATGCCTCACGGTTGACCTCGAATTCGGGCTCATCAACATGGGACTCAAAGGCCCAAGACAACATCTTCCTCATGCATGGGTATGCACCCTATTCATCGAAATAAGACCATACAAGGAGTTGGTTTGAAGGCACGATACTTTGGAAAAGTGTGAGCAAAGTACCTTATTTGTATCGTCTATATGAGTCATTCCTTGTTCATGCGCTACTACCATACCATTTCCACCTATGCATGCTCCCTTTTGGGAAGCTTCTTTGCCAGGATGGGATCTCCGCCCATGCTTCCATACTCCTTTTCTCACTTTCACTTCCCTTCGTTTCCTTAATTACTTCTTCAACGTTGTGCTCCACCTCTTGATCCACAAAGTCTTTTATGATGTTGGTTACCTCCCTTTTGTGGCATCCTCTATCTGCTCCTTGGTTAGGCTTGGAGTCCTTTGATCCTTCATGTTGACTTCCTCACTTCCCACTTTGTTGAGTTGTGGAGATCAATTATTTCAGTTTAACATGCTATATTAAACTTGCCGGAAAACATAGTAATTGGCATCGATTATGAAGGGATTGACATCGGTCACCTATGGTACTGCATCGGTCGGAAAAAGTAGGAACCGACATTGGTTAGGGATAACCGACGTCAGTTATATGTGCATGAGTGTTTTATTTAAATCACGGGAATTATATCTATTTTTAGCATTAAAGCAGATCTATTGATTGTAATTGCATGGCTAAGTGCCCTAACTTTGTATATGCCTATATAAGCATGGAAGCTAGGGTATAGAAGTAAGGATTGAGAGAGTTAATAATTATTGTGAAAATAATTGTGAGAGAAATAATTCTTGGAGAAGAAGGAGAAGCTTGAGAGAAAGAATTCTTGGAAGAAGGAGAAGCTTGAGAGAAAGAATTCTTAGAGAAGAAGGAGAAACTTGAGAGAAAGAAAGTATTCTACATCGAGAGGTGTGGAAGATTGTAGATCTTCTGAAAGCTTTGGATAATAGATTGGCTTGTTTCTTGGTGGATGTAGCCCACATTAGGTGAACCACGTTAAATCTAGTGTTGATTTATATCTCTTGTTTTGTATATTTCTTTTGGTAGAATATCCTCTTTTATTGCATGTATACTTAGATCTGATATATTATTTGTACAACCTTGTGCTAACCCCAAAAAATGATATCAGAGCTTTGTTTGATGGTTTTGTGTGTTGACAAATTTACTCACAGAGGGTTTTCTGATTGAGTGGGAGCTACAAGTAATGGAAGAAGAAAATAAATACAAGGTAGAGAAGTTTGATGACCGAAATTATCAATTATGGAAGATGTAGATTGAGGATTATTTGTATCAAAGAGATTTGTACTTACCGTTGGATGAAAATTCTAGACCTACGAAGATGACTGATGAAGAAT
Source organism: Taxus wallichiana var. yunnanensis (assembly GCA_018340775.1). Classification (NCBI taxonomy): domain Eukaryota; kingdom Viridiplantae; phylum Streptophyta; class Pinopsida; order Cupressales; family Taxaceae; genus Taxus; species Taxus wallichiana. The sequence goes on along the minus strand of CM031238.1, from coordinate 62,135,488 downwards.
GGAATATTCTTGACATAAAGGCTTTGGGATCTATAAGATTGAGCCTAACAACATCTATGGCTTCTAATATTACAGAAGCAACATCTATGGTAGAGTTAATGAAATCTCTTGCTAATTTATATGAAAAACCTAAATCTTCAAATAAAGTTTATTTTATGAAGAAACTATTTAGTTCTAAGATGCATGAAGGTGGATCTGCATCTAGTCATTTGAATGATTTTTGATCTATTGTAAATCAATTAAAATCGGTTGATATTCCGTTTGATGATGAAGTGAAAGCACTTTTATTATTATGTTATTTCCTTGATAGGGATAACTTGGTAATGGTTGTTAGTAATACAACATATGCTAATAATATTTTGAAGTTTGATGATGTGGTTAGTATAATATTGAATGAATAAATTCACAGGAAAAGTACAGAGGAATCATCATCTGGGAATGCTTTGAATGTAGAAAGAAGAGGTAAGAAGAAGGAGAGATCCAAGAGTAAGAATAATGGGAAATCAAATTCAAGGAATGGCATATCTAAATCTAGAGGTAAGGGAATTACCTGTTGGAATTGTGGAAAGAAAGGACATGCAAAGAAATATTGTTGGTCAAAGGATAAAGAGAACCAACACCCAGACAAAGGTAAAGAGGAAAATATTACAACAGAGGTAATGCAAGATGCTCTTATTCTTTCTTTGGATAATAGAATAAAATCATGGGTTTTAGATTCAAGAGCTTCTTTCCATGCAACCCCTAATAAGGGTTATTTCAAAAATTATGTCCAGGGAAATTTTGGGCATGTTTATTTGGGTGATGATGAACCTTACTTGAATATTACTTGGTAAAGGGAAGTTGATCTAAAATTGCAAAAATGGAAAATACATGGGTATTAAAAGATGTGAGACATTTACCAAGCCTCAAGAGGAATCTTATTTCTGTTGGGAAACTAGGTGAAGCTAGTTGCATGGTTACATTAACAACAGACTCTTTGAAAGTCAGCAAGGGTGTATTTTTTGTGGCAAGAGGAAAGAAGGTAGGATTGTTATATTTATCTACTTGTGTTATTGATTCATTTTCTATGTTATTTACTTGATTCGGATGCATGCATGTGGCATAATTAGTTTGGCCATATGATTCAAAAATGAATGCAGATATTAAAGGCTAAGGGTAAGTTATCGATTTGAAAGATTTAGATCTTGATTTCTCTAAAAATTGTATCTTTGGAAAACAAAAGAGAGCAAGATTTCTCAAAGTTGGGGCAACTAAGAAGGAGCATAAATTGTAGCTTGTACACTCCACTGGATGTGTGAGGACCAACCCAAGTATCTTCTCATGGAGGATCCCAATATTATGTTACTTTCATTGATGATGCTACAAGAAAAGTATGATTTTATTTTATTAAACATAAATCGATATTTTTGAGACTTTTAAAAGATGGAAAACCCTTGTTGAGAATGAATTAAATTTTAAAGTTAAATTGCCTTAGATATGACAATGGTGGTGAATATTGTAGTAAGAATTTCAATGATTATTGTTCAGTGAATGGAATATGTAGAGAAAGAACAATTCCAAAAACACCACAAGAGAATGGTGTTACAGAAATAATGAACAGGACAATCATGGAACATGCTAGAAGTATGAGGATATATGTTGGATTTCCCTTACAATTTTGGGCAGAAGTAGTTGATATAGTGGTTTATTTGATTAACTGTGGGCCTTCAAGTTCACTAGATGGAGGAATACCAGAGGAAGCTTGGACCGGAAAAGAGGTAGATCTTTATTTTCTTAAATTTTTTGGTTCGAAGATTTTGTGCATATTGATAAGGAAAATAGGAAAAAGTTGGATGCAAAATCCAAGAGATGCACTTTCATTGGTTATGGATCTGGTGATTTTGGATTCTATTTTGGGATTTAGAGAATTCTAAAATTATTAGGATTCATGACATTGAATGGAATGAAAAGAGAATATACAGGGATAAAATTTTGGTACCCAAGGACAAACCGGTTGAGAAGTTTGTGAATGAAAATGAACTCTCGATTTAAAAGTCATACCTACAGGGTTACACAAGAATATTGTCGGTTGACCCTTGAACGACATCGGTCCACCGAATCGGTATCGGTTATAGAAGAGCCAAACTGGCATCGGTTAGTAGAATCGACATCGGTTATAGGTGATCGCGTCGGCCACTATCGGGTTGGAAACATATGTTCAAGAGGTCCGAGATAAGCCTCCGTACCCCAAACTCATGTGAGAAGGTCATACGGGGTAAGTAAACTTCTAGAAATATTTACCCCTTCTATATCTTATTTATTATTGACTAATAATGGTGAACCGAGAAAGTTTTGAAGAAGTAATGCAAGATAAGACTCACGTGAAGTGGTATCATAACATGGATGAGGATATGGAATCCTTGGAACATAACCGGACTTGAGATTTGGTTAAGTTGTCGCAGGTAAGACTAAATTGCGAGAACAAGTGGGTTTATAGGATCAAGGAAGAAGTGGGTGGACATAAAAGGTACATGGAAAGGCTTGTAGTAAAAGATTTGCACATAAAGAAGGTATTGAATTCGGTGAAATATTTTCTCATGTTGTTAAAATGACTTCCATACTTACTGTATTGAGTATAGTTGCGGTAGATGATTTGCATTTAGAGTAACTAGATGTGAAGATGACTTTCCTTCATGGTGATTTGAATGAAGAGATTTATATGCATCAATCGCTTGGGTATGAAGTCAAGAGTAAGGAGAAATTAGCGTGTAGGCTGAAAAATAGCCTATATGGACTCAAACAAGGTCCAAGGCAATGGTACATGCAGTTTGATAGTTTCATGCACGAGCATGGTTACTTGAGATGTGAATCTGACCATTGTGTTTATTTCAAGAAGCTTGAAAATGGAAGCTATATTATTTTGGTACTTTATGTGGATGATATGCTTATTGTAGGATCTAGTATACAGGACATTGGTGAGCTTAAGGGAAAGCTAGCTCACACATTTGCTATGAAGAATTTAGGAGCTATGGAAAAAATCATTGGCATGAAAATACACAGAGACAGGAAGAACAAGAAATTGTATTTGTCTTAGGAGGCTAATATCTACAAGGTGTTAGAAAGATTTAAAATGTAGAATTCAAAACCTGGAAGTACACCTATGGTTGGACACTTCAAATTTGGGCAAAGACCAATGTCTTTCATCACATGAGGAGGTCAAATACATGACACGAGTACCATATGCTTCAGCAGTTGGGAGTCTCATGTATGTTATGGTTTGTACTAGACAAAACATTACACAGAAATGGGAGTTGTGAGTAGATTTATGTCCAATCTAGGTAAAGAGCATTAGAAAGAAGTACAATGGATACTCACGTATTTGAGAGGGACATCTAGCGTGCAGTTATGCTATGGAGGTTTGGATATTTCTTTATGTGGCTATGTTGATTTAGATATGGTGGAGATCTGGATGGTAGAAGGAGCACTACTAGATATATTTTCACAGTGGGTGAGAGGACATTTAGTTGGAGATTACGAGAAGGTTGTGACTTTGTCTACTATAGAGCCGAGTATGTCGCATGCTCTGAAAGGCTAGCAAAGAGATGATATGGATGAGGAGGTTCATGGAAGAGTTGGGAAAAGAGAAACATGATTGTAAATTGTTCAGTGATAGTTAGAGTGCAATTCATTTGGAAAAGAACTCAAGTGTTTCATTCTAGAACAAAACACATTCAGTTGAGGTATCACTTCATACGACAGGTATTGGAGGATGGGTAGCTGAAACCAGAGAAGATTCATACAAATAAAAACCCTACGGATATGCTAACAAAGCCATTAGCAAAAGAGAAGTTGGAGCTACACTCCACTTCTATTTGTCTTCGAGTTTGAGGCTTGAAGAGGAAGACACAAAGCTAAGGAAAGGATCTAAGAATGTCACTTTGTATAGCTCTAGTGTAATAATTTATCTCCAAGTGGGAGATTGTTGAGTTGTGGAGCTTAATTACTTCAGTTTAGCATGTTATATTAAACTTGCTAGAAAACACAGAATCAACATCGATTATGAAGCGATGACATTGGTCACCTATGACCGACATCGGTCGGAAAGTAAGAACGAACATCATTTAGGGCTAACGCATCGATTACTTTTGTGTGAGTGTTTTAATTAGGTCATAGGAATTAGATCTATTTTTAGCATTAAAGTAGATCTATTGATTGTAATTGCATGGCTAAGTTCCCTAAGTTTGTATATGCCTATATAAGCATGAAAGCTAGGGTTTAGAAGTAAGGATTGAGAGAGTTAATGATTATTGTGAAAATAATTGTGAGAGAGAGAATTCTTGGAGAAGAAGGAGAAGCTTGAGAGAAAGAAAGTATTGTACATCTGAGAGGTGTGGAAGATTGTAGATCTTCAATTGTATATCTTCTAAAAGCTTTGGATAATAGATTGGCTTGTTTCTTGGTGGATGTAGCCCACACTGGGTGAACCATGTTAAATATGGTGTTGATTTATATATCTTGTTTTGTATATTTCTTTTGGTAGAATATCTACTTTTATTGCATGTATGCTTAGATCTGATATATTATTTATACAACCTTGTGCTAACCCCGACACCCCTTACCATGAGCGCCTCCTTCATCCTCATCCTTCTCTTCATTTCCCTCCTCCTCTGACTCATGTACATCATACACAGGATGGTTCTGAGCCTCACCATACTCTTCATCATCCTCGTCACCCTTTTCGGCCTCCATGCTCTTTGTTTCTTCCGAGTCCGTATTTTATGTTACTCTTTTCTTCTTCCTAACTGGTGATTCTAATATAGGAGACTCTTATTTTCTTCTTCCCTAGGTGACTCCTTTCTTTTCAGCAAGTCTTCTTTCACGGGGAGCTTCTCTTGCTCGGGTGCCTCTTCCTCGAGTGTCTTATTTCTCTCTTTTGCGGGGACTTCTTCCTCCATGCATAGGTGCTTGTTTTTGCGTGTGACTCCTGCGCACCTACAAATTGTGTTGTCTATGTACTTGGTGCCTTTTTCTCAGGGGCCTCCTCTTTCTCCCTTTTCTTTTGTGCGGCCTTTTTCCTTATGGTGGGGTCTTATGGGATAAAGACATCATTTTCAACGTTAGAGCCCTTCTCATACTTAGGCCTTATGCGCAGTATACCCTTGTTGCGGTCCTCCCAACAACAAGCAATGTCACTAGCTTCAACATATGTATGTCATGGGAGACATACTTATCCACATAGGCACGCTTCTTTGGATATATCAATGTCTGCGTAACTCACGGTAATCCTAGTCTACCGTGATGAGGTCAAACCTTATCTTCTTTGCCTCTTTGAATCGATTGAATCTGGCATAGAAGTATTGTGCTATGAAGGAGAATGAAAATTTGCACCAGGACCCTTGGCACCATTTTCTAGAGTAAACCTACTAATATAGAAATGTTGGTACACGGTGAATTCAACCTCTCCTTGCAGTAAAATAAGTAATTTCTCAGGTATTCTCCACTCAACACCGAATGTGTCACACATCCGCTTATACCATTTTATTGCTGCGCTTGTGGGCGGCCGTCATGGTGTCACAAGTGTATTTCTCAAATCTTTTGGAAAGGGAAGGGTTCTCATCTGGGTACTCCCAAAAAAATATTTGGCCCATTGAGCACTCCAATCTCTGAAAAGAAAATGGTAAGGAGGACATTACCAAACATGATATTTTCTCCATCGCGTGTGGCATTGATGATTTCTTCTACTATGAATGTCGAGAGGTTATAGATGGTCCCCTCTCGAGATCTTACGAAAAATGTTCAACCAAGCCTTGTTAATCTGTGTCCATCTCTCCTGCCCATTTAGTTTTATGACCAAGCGTGCAACCATCCTCATTATAGGGTCAGAAATCATAGAGATGTCGAAGTATCGTGACCCCTTCTTGTAGTCATAGGATTCAACAGTCTTCTTGATGGCCTCCTTATTGTCCAAGTCATCATCAAAATATTCTCCCTCGCAGAGATAAGACTAGTAAATTTAGAAATCAATTGGGAGTTATCCGCATCCTACATCCTGCGAAGTAGAAATGTTCTTCATGTACATGTGACATTATCCACTTTGAGTACGATCGCTCAAGTTTTCGAAATAGGGAAACTCATAGAGTTGCAATAACTCAACCTTCTCCATCTTCACCTTTACCTCATCATCATAGATAAGCATTCCATTTGGTGTCCTTTTGTCATAGGGTGAACTAGTTCCAATGCCATCTCATTCTCTGTGGTGCTCGTTCGATGGTTGTAGTCACTTACGGCCATCTTTCTAACATGAGACACCCATTCTTTTCCAAGCAATATGTTGTTTGGATATTGCATCTCCATGTACCATTCTTCATTGAAACTGGTGGAAACAACTTGTTTCCCTTTTCCCTTTCCCTTCTTTGGTGAAACATTTGTTGCTTTCCTTGGTGCCATTTCTCTGTCGGGTCACTAAAAGTTCTTTCTTTCTCCTGATCCTAGCTCTTCTCAACTCTACGACTCTACCCTTCATGAAAATCCCTTCAATCATGTGCCCTAGTTGTGGAACCCTAACCTGGAAAACCCTTCTTTCCACAAGATGACGTATTCACTTGCGGGATTCAAAACTTGAAAACATTTTCCCTCACGCTCGTGTACTCTTTTTCCACTCTGGTTTGTTGATCAAACTAGCTATGCACTCAAATATTCACAACCCTTTTTCGCACAACTTTTCTTCAAGGATGCCCTAGTTCACAAGAGCTCTTCGATATCACAAATACAAGGTAAACAATAATGTACCCCGACCTTCTACTTATAGCTTTTGATTTTTCCACAATAAATTCCATGCCACCTACCAACATACCTTTACTAATAAAGGTGGATTTTTTTCAAAATCCAACCTTCAACGCTTTACCCCCATGCCCAATCCTGCATGAAAATGTCTCACAACCTTCTAGCACGTGAATACCCTTCGTGACCAAAGATCCTTACACATGCGCTTCTAGTGTTTGAAGGCACTTCTTCTATCCTTACCCTAATTTTTGACATCACCTACCTCATGTTGTTCCTGCACTTCTCACCCTTGTACATGGTTTTTGTAAAGCCTTCCTGACACCAAACTCCTCATGTTCACCTTTTCTCGTGCACTCTTCCAAACTACGTGCTTTTGATCCTTTCTCTGGGCCATCAAACACGCTTTCTAATACCACTTCCAGTGTTTGTCGCATCACTTCACCCCACACAAAAATAGATGTGCAGTCCTTTGCACATAGAAAACTTTGAAATTATAAGTGGCTACCGACGTCTGACACACATAGAACAACAAAAAAGAAAGGGAACAAACAATGAGACAGGGAAACAGAAAGAAAGGAAATGCATTAACGGAAAATCCTAGGCTAAATGGAAATATGTCTTATTTACAAACACAAGGAAAACTTATTTAAAGTAGGGCTTGACTACTCCCATTGAAATGACCTAGTAACCGTGTTCCATCTAGCACTTATAACTAGCAAGCGCTGAATCAAGTATATAGAATACAATGTATGGGCCCATCCAATGGACTTTGAATTTCCCAGGATGGCGCAGAAACTCGAAGTCATACAATAGAACCATCTGCCCAACCTCGAATTGTTTGTTCTTGATGTGTTTATCATGTCATGCCTTATTCTGGATTTTTTTGTTTTCGACTCCAACGAGCAATAGCTCCCCTCTCATCTAATTGCATTAACTTATTGATCCTATCGCAAGCACTTGTTCTTCAACTAATCCTCATGGGTGCACTATAGGCGGTGATGGTAACATGAATTCAATAGGTAACGTTACTTCCACACCAAACACCAATTAAAAAGGTGTGGCCTTATTCGGTCTTGTATAAGTAGTCAGGTATGACCATAACACAACAAAAACTTTATCATCCCAATCCTTTCTTCCCACAACACAAATTTTGGTTAACGTGTGATTCAGAATTTTGTTAAATGCCTTAAAGACTCCATTATATTGTGGGTGATAGGGGGTAGTCTTGTGGTAGGCTGCCATGAATTTTTCCAACAATATTCTAACTGTCTCATTCAAGAAATGAGTACCCTTATCACTTGTTAAACTCAGCGGACATCCATATCTATTTATTATAGTTTCCCACAAGAACCTAGTTGTTGTTTCCGTTGTGTAATCTCTTATAGGCACCATTTCTACCTACCTCGTAAGATAATTTGTACATGTAATAATATAACATGAACCCAGTCCTTCGGGCGGCAAGTGAAATCAATCTTACAAAATCAATTGCCCACTTCTCAAATGGTTTTGTGCTAGCTATTGGTCTTAAGCGAATCTCATCTCTTCTTCCTGGTTTGCCAAGGTGCTGAAAATGGTCATAGGCCTTGTAAAACTCAATACAATCCTAGTAGATGTTTTCCCACCAAATCCCTTCCAGAAGGATCTTGAGCGAGGTTTCATTCTTTAGCATAATTTAGCATAGACATTTTTATTACATTTTTAGCATAATTTAGCATAGACATATTTATTGCATTGTCTTTTATTTAATAATGTGCAACATGTGCACTCTATTCTAGTGACTTGCATTCAATATTGTTATGTTGGATAACATTCAATATTGGTATTAGTAGTAATTACATGTGCATGTGAGAAGGGTCTTATCATCTCGTAGTTGGTGCCTAATAGAGTGTCATGTCTATTCATATGAGGTCATCTAATATCTATAAGTATTATAGCTTTTGCATTGTTATGTAATCTGATTTCATGATCAATAATATTTGTGAGGCTTAGTCCCTCTTTGGTCATTGCAATCTAATTCTAATCTATCATTTGGTATCAGATCTATACCATTGTTATCATTTGGTATCAGAGCGAGGTTCTATCCAAGCAAGGTTGAAGAGGAGCACTATTGGAGAAGAAGATATGCATCAAAGGAGAGCCATTGAAGCATCCTGCAACCTCCATTCCTTCCAAGCATCCCTTAACTAAAATTTGACATATCCACTTATTTGGAAGGTAATTTTTTTATTAGTCATTGGCATAGCCAATTGATCCAACATATTGGCAGAATATTTCAGATTTGGAGATCTTTAAAAAAATCTTAAAAAAAGATTTGTGAAAAAAAAAGATCTTGAAAAAAGGAGAAAGATCTTGGAAAAAAATTTGCACATCTAAAAAAAAAAGAGTGAAAAAAATCAGATCTAAAAAAAAAAAATCAGATCTGAAAGTGGAGGTGTGAAGAATTTGGGAGCAAAGGTTGAAGCAGTCCCATCAACAAAATTCCAGCAGATAGCTCTCAGAAAAAAAAAAGCGTAAGTTTTTCATACAATGTCGATTGATGTGTCATTTTTTTACTTTGTAATGATAAGGAGGCACACAACTTTGCAGTTTACATCATCTTCAGATTCGGCCTCTACATGTGACGAAAATTATGTGCAAGTCGGGTCATTTTTTCTAAAAAAATCAAATCTAGCTCGTAAATTGGTAAGATCTCAAAAACCAAGATTCCAATTCTTCTGAAATTTTGTGGGTTTTAAGAAAAATATTGTATGATACTGCTTTGTCAAAATTTTAGAAAAACCTAGATCACGGTTTATGAGAAAAGGTGAAAACAATATTCAGATTGTTTGTTTGGTGAAAACAATTTTTTATTTTATGTTTGGTTCTATCACACGAGATCTTTGATCTCATAGCAGTGTTCGGTATATACGGTGCCTCTAGGAAGTGCTTACGGGTGATGTCATCATGACTACTACTACACTTAATGCCTAACATAGCTGCCTAAATGTCGTCTAGGCATCGACCCTATAAAATTGACGGGAGTAATAAGGACACAATACACACACATTTGAGCCCTCCCATCCATTTGTGCTTGCACAAACCCCTCTCCGTACTATCTACGTACCATGTACTAAATTCTTTCACGTGCATTAACACCTCTTTCCATACTAACGGGTATATTGAAAGGGTGATCTTCTTCCACGTACCGATGGGTATATCGGAAGGGAGCATATATAGAAAGGTTTGGTATATCGGCCTGATGGTATATTGAGAGGGAGACCATAAACCTGGAGTGATAAGAGCCTTACCCTTTGTTAGAAATTCAAATTGCAGAAATGGCTGCACAAGCACCAAGTTTCTTCTTGCGATTCACAACTGCTTAAAGGAGACAACTATGCTTTGCATGGAAACCGAAGATCAAGATGTTACTTGAGTTTGAAGACCTATGGACAGTTGTAGATGGAACAACAACAAGATCACTTGATGGTGGAAGACAACAAGTTCAATTTGACAGTGCGAATCAAAGGCCAAGTTGATCATCTTGTTTGGCGTATGCGAACGATGTGCAACCCCACATTAGAGATGCCACATCAGCCAAGGATGCATGGGATAAGTTGAGCACAATCTATGAGGCAAAGAACAAGAATTCCATCCTCAACCTACTATCACAACCGCATAGTCTCAAGTTCAAGCACACCGATAAGGTTGAAGCTTTTTGAGACGAGTTGTTACTTTGAGGGCATCTCTCTTGGCATTGGAAAAAGAGATAAGTGATGAGGATCTCGTACCAATTGTGTTGCGAGCACTTCCCCTTCCTACGAGAATCTTTGTGACAAATCAATCAATATGAGTGAACACACAATCACCTTTGAGAAGTTGGTCAATCTACTCCAACAAGAAGTGGTAATGAACAACAAAGATCATGAAGATGAGCAAGCACTATCTTCCAATCATAAAGGAAAGGAAAAATTTCAGTCCAATCACAAGAAGTCCCAACAAAATCAAAGTCAACAAAGGGACCAAAGTCAAAGAGTCAACACCAAGAAGTGTCCCATTTGCAATAGAGGGGGACATGACATCAAAGATTGTTGGTACAATTCCTACAAAAAGGGTTCATCAAGTAATTCAAAACCCAACAACCAACAGGGTAACAACAATTCAAATCAAGGGAAGTCCAACAACAACAACAATCAAGGGTAGAAAAATGGTAATTGGCAAAGAAAACCCAAACAACAAGGGTACATTTCCAAACATGAGGATGATTCGGATGAAGGACACTACATGTATTACGGTCAATTTGATGAAAAAACCAAGTCCACACAAGATATCTCATTATGTTGACTTGGGTGCAACTCAACACATGACTTTGGGCGCAAGGATTAGTTCTACACACCATGTGACTCACCTAATACGAACCATGTGTCATTAGGTGATGACTCATCATACAGTGTCAAGGGATTGGAACATTTCACTACCTCTTGGAAAGCATGACTGTAAAATCACAAATGTATTGTATGTACACAGGTTGACCAAGAATTTGCTATCGCTTAGTCAACTCCTTGATCACAACTTGAAGTTGGATTTTGACAGTAATAATGGAGAAAAAGTGTGCTTGATAAGACATAAGTCAAGAGGCTCCAAGATTATAGCAAGAGCCTCCAATGTGGGACGCATGTTCCAACATGATTTTTTCCACAAGGATGATCAAGCTCTAGTGGCCAAAGACACACAATCTATAGAACTATGGCATCACAAATATGGTCACATCAGTTTTGGCTATCTCCAAACACTTCAAAAGGGCAACATGGTGAAAGGATTGCCTACACTCAAGCACAACACTGACAAGTGTCACAATTGCCTAGCTGGAAAGTAACACAAAGTACCCTTCCAAAAGAACACATATAGAGCTAAGGGAAATCTTGATTTGGTGCACAACGATCTTTGCGGGCCCATGCAACCAAGTCATTATGGATGTCAATACTTCATGCTTTGTGTTGATGACTACTCAAGAAATATGTGGATATATTGTCTAAGAGACAAGAGTCAAGCCTTTGAGACATTTCAAAAGTTCAAAGCACTTGTTGAGAATGAAGTTGGTCGCAAGATCAAAACTCTCCGCTCAGATCGAGGGGGATTTACAAGTAATGAGCTCAAGACTTACCTAGAAGCTCATGGGATTCGTCGAAAAATGCCTCCTACTCACACACCACAGTAGAATGGTATAGTTGAGAGAAGGAATCATACTATCATGGAAATGGTGTGATGTATGATTGACAACTCAGGTTTAACAAAGACATTTTGGGCGAAGGCTGCAAGAAGCTGCATCTATTTGTTGAGCAGTGCCCATAGTAGCTCTTGAAGGAGTGACACCTCAAGAAGCATGGTCAAATCGGAAACCATCAATTGCACACCTAAGAGTTATTTGGGTGCAAAGCTAGCATGCACACATACCCAAGAAGAATAGGAACAAGTTGGATATGAAAGTTGAGAAACGATACTCATTGGATACGGTGAAGAAGCAATTGGAGTGCAGATTATGGGATTACAGATTATGGGATCCAAAAGCAAAGAAATTATACACAAGTAGGGATGTTGAGTTATTTGAGAAGAAACAAGCGGATGCTCCACTCAACGACTCAAAAACATGCGAGAATACACCTCTTGTGAAGACAGAATTTGATGTTCCCACTTAAGATGACAGTGATGAATTAGATGATGGTGAAAACTTGGATCCACCACAAGCCAATGGAACAGCTAAGAAGTTACCTAAATGGTATACTCAATTAATAAGAGATGCAAATTTGGATGAAGCACCTAGCACATCATCCAATCCTGGACCTAGAACTCGCAATCAAGCTCGTGAAGAGGTCAATTATGCTCTAATGAGCAAAGTTGTTGAAACAGTTCAGCCATCTATAGTTTAGGAAGCCCTCAATCAAAAGCTTGGAAAGATGCCATGGATTCAAAGTATCAGTCAGTGATGAAGAAGAACACATGGCAACTTCTCGACCTTCCACCAGGGAAGAAACCCATTGGATGTAGATGGATATTCAAGACTAAGTAGAAATCAGATGGGACTATTGACAAGTATAAAGCAAGGCTTGTAGCAAAGGGGTATGCACAACAAGAAGGCATTGATTATGAGGAGAAATTTTCTCCCACAGCCAAGATCAAGACAATCAGGATGATCTTTTCTCTAGCTACACAATTTGGTTGGAAAGTCCACCAAATGGATGTGAAAAGTGCCTTTCTTAATGGATATTTGCAAGAAGAAGTCTATATGACTCAGCCAGAGGGTTATGTAATACCAGGAAAAGAGATGATGGTATGTAGACTCATAAAATCTCTATATGGCCTAAAATAGGCACCCCGGGCATGGTACATCAAAATTGATGAGCATCTCATAAGTCATGGATTCGAAAGGAATCCTTATGACCCCAATCTCTACCTCAAAAAGCAAGGGGGAGATTGTCATTGTGGTTGTTTATGTCAACGATCTAGTCATTATAGGTAGTTCTGTGAAGATGATCGATGCAATAAAGAAGGATTTTAATCAATCGTTCGACATGACAGATCTCGGGCTCATGCACTATTGTCTTGGGTTGGAAGTATAGAAAAAAGAGAATCCTATCTTTGTGTCGCAGTTTAAATACACCAAGACAACGCTTGAGAAATTCAGGATGATGGAATGCACTCCTATTGCTACACCTATGGAAGTGAGATTTCATTTATCTCGTTCCAATCCATCACCACCGGTGAATGCAACTCTCTATCTGCAGTTGATCGGGAGTCTCATTTACCTGACATATACTAGACTAGATATCAGCTTTGCAGTTAGCTATTTATCATGCTTCATGTAAGAACCGAAAATATATCATTGGAAAGAAGCAAAGAGAATCTTGAGATATCTCGAAGGGTATAGTTGACCTTGGTCTAGAGTACAAGAAGAACGACAACTTCTTCTTGACGGGATATTGATTCGATCATGTAGGAAACATGGATGATAGGAAGTCAACATCAGGCTTCGTTTTCTTTATGGGATCTGGACGATATCATGGGGAAGCAAGAAACAAAACTTTGTTTCTTACTCTTCTATAGAAGTAGAGTATCGAGCTGTAGGTGAAGCTGTTTGTGAAGCAATATGGCTACACCGAATACTGGAAGGAATTGGTCTACCACAACAGAAATCTACTCCAGTATATGTTGATAATGAAGGAGTTAAAGCTTGTTCGCAATCTAGTATTTCATGAGAGAACCAAGCATATTGAAGTACATGTTCATTTCATACGCGAGCATGTCTTGAAGCACAACATATAGCTCTAGTTCTGTCCTACAGCTGAACAGAAGGTAGATGTTTTCACTAAGTCACTTGCACGTGACAAATTCACACTTTGTTCAGAGAGTTCCTCTCCACTTCATTGGAAACTATGCAAAATTAAGGGGGGGAATGTTAGCATAATTTAGCATAGGCATATTTATTGCATTATTTTTATTTAATAATGTGTAACATGTGCACTCTAGTCTAGTGACTTGCATTCAATATTGTTATGTTGGATAACATTCAATATTGGTATTAGTAGTAATTACATGTGCATGTGAGATGGGTCTTATCATCTCATAGTTGGTGCCTGATAGGGTGTCATGTCTATCCATATGAGGCTATCTAATATCTATAAATATTACAGCTCTTGCATTGTTATGTAATTTGATTTCATGATCAATAATATTTGTGAGGCTTCCGTCCCTCTTTGGTCATTGCAATCTAATTCTATTCTATCATTTGGTATCAGAGCTATACCATTGTTATCACATTCCTGTATAGTTTCCTTCTATAGTTCCACCATGTGCTTCCCCCATGATTGCAATGTGTTCATGCTCTAACATGCACTGACACAAAACCTCATCGTGACCTAGCTTGTATAAGTCTCCACCAATTAACATGTAGGGTGCGGTGTGTATGGCTAACTACTTCCTTTCCAAAGTCTTCAATCCCTTTGGTTCTACACCCTTCTTGAGAAATACAACAATATCTTCTAAGTCGGAGGCACGCCTAGAATCTAAAAAGTTGTGCATTTGTCATTGTATCCTCAATGCTCTGCACATCCTCCCCTGAGTCAATCCTCAATAAATGGTTAGGTCCCAAATTACTCTTACCCGGTTTCACAACAACCATAAACTTGAATTCTTGAAACAAAAAGACCCACCGGTATATGTGCCCTTGTAAAATGAGATTGTTTACTAGGTACTTCAATGCCATGTGGTCCGTGTAGAAGATAAAGGGTGTTTCCAGCAGATACTTCTGAATTTGTGTAGTGCATAGATCATGGACAATGCTTCGTGCTCAGTAGTAGTATAGTTTTGTTCTACTAGTGTCAACTTCCTACTAGAAAAACACAAGGGGTGGTCAAAAATTCCTTCTTTAGGTTGTCTTTAAGATTTCTCCAATCGCCATCCCTAAAGCATCAAAGCATATACATAGAATGGCTTATCCTAAGAAGGAAAGCGTAATATGGGTGCAGTGATAAATTTATTCTTCAATGTATCAAATGTTATATATTGCATCTCTCCTAGTGAAATGCACTTTTGTGTTTCAGTAACTCTTCCAATGGCACGGTGATCTTGGCATACCCCTTGATAAATTTTCGGTAATACCCGTATGCCCAAGGAATCCATACATTGCACTCTAGCTTGTAGGTTCCCCCAATCCCATAATAACAACTTTGGTAGGATCCACCAGTAATCCTTCCTTACATATGATATGCCCCAAAAGGGTTTCAAATGGAGTAGCAAAAACACATTTCTTAATGTTGAGGGATATCCTCAACTGCCAACATATTTCAAACATCAGCCTCAGATTGTCACAATGATCCCTTACTAATCCATATATTGTCTAATCATCAAGGTAGACTTGAAGAAACTTATGGATGAAGTCTTGAAATGCCTGCACCACAATGCATAAAACATAGAAGGCATGTTCTTCAGTCCAAAAGGCATGACTGTGTAGGAAAATATTCCCCATTTAGTGGCGAAAGTTATCTTTTCTTGGTCTTCCTTTGTAATTATAACTTGATGATATCCTGAGAATCCATTTGTGAAAGAATAGATCTCATTGACTACTCCTTCCAAGATATCCTCAGTGAAGGGGGTTGGAAAAGGGTCAATAACACATACCACATTCAAATCCCTGTAATCAACACAGATCCTTATCCTCCCATCCTTCTTAATGCTAATGACCATTGGAATTATCCATTTTGATTCCTCAATGGCCTCAATGATGCTTGATGCAATCATCTTGTCAATCTCCTCCTTGACTTTGACGCGAAGATTCAGATTCATTCGATAAGGTCTCTTCCGAATTGGGCGTGCATCACCTTCCTTTAACTTGATTTTCATTTCCCCTAAGGAGTGGTGAACACCTTTAAGCTCATGGTACCCTCACGAAAATAAGTTCTGAAACTCACGCAACCGATCGATGATCTTGAAACCTCCTTTTCTATCCAAGTAATCTCCAATAGTAGCCTCCTTAGGTTTGGCCTCCAAACCAATGTTAACCTTCTTGGTTTTAGAGGGGTTCATGGTAGGCGTGCACTTTCTCATTAGCATAATCCATAACTTCGTGTGTACCCATAGTATGGTTAACATCCATATTTTCCACTTCTTCACCATCAATCACATAGACCAATTTTCCTTTCTCTTTTTCCATACATGTGCACTCAAGTTGTATCTCCTCTGATTATTCCTCATCAAAGTGTGCTTATAAACTAGGTTCACCCAATAATTATAGTATTCTATCCTTTGCCATGACACTATCTCCCATAGTTAAGCATTTAACAACCTCCAACATCTCATCCACTCTTTGGGTTGGTACTCCGATATTCAAAGCTTGAAGGAGGTTAGCTGTCAACTCCCTCTGCCATTTTCTGTCTAACAGCGCATCTCTGAGTGAATGTACCATGTGCACACACAACCTTATAAGGTGGAGTACAACTTATGTACCCATAAATAAGGTGACAAGGCTTCCGCACCTTCCATCCAAGCCTTCTCACATGCTTGGATGTGAAACGAGGTGGGTTCCTTCCCATGATAATCTTGTATGATAGTAGGTGCATTGCTCAGAAAACCTAACAGAGAACGTGATTCTCACTTCGCATCACTCTAGAAGGCTATCGATGGGTCACCCACCAACGTGTTGCAGTCCCAAGCAAGGTATAGTTGAGCATCCTTCTCCTTTTGATCTCACCTCTCCACTGGGTCTCCATTTCTCATAGAAAAAAATTAGATTTGGCAGCTCCGAATAACTTGGTAACTTCTTTCCTCCTAGGTGCTTGGTAGCGTGCCTTTGCTACTCTCATCACGGATCCCCTTAACTTCCTTCGATCAACTCATATGTCTTGTGCACCCAATTTTCACATATTACACTAGTTGTATCACTTATAGATTGAGCGTCTTCCAGTGAATAACACCCCTACTTTATTGGTTGCACAACTTCGGGTCCCTTGGATAGTGCACACATACATTTTGTCTAGGTCTTCCTCTCCTAAAGGTGCAATATAGGGAACTAACTTCCCATCTCCAAAGGAATGATAACCCATTCCTCTTTTTCTCAAAACTTATATACCCCTTATTGAAACATAAGTCATCATTGTTCTTATAGCACCAGGGCACCCAAGTAATGCTTGAAATTTTTCTGCCTCAACAAGTGCTAATACTTTGAAGTCTCCAGTGAATTTCTCCCCTTGGATAGTGATAACAACCTTCTTTAAAACACCGATGGGAATCGCCTAAGTCTTGTTGGCCATATACAACACATTTAAAGATGGTTGTAATGGGGGCCTTCCCATTTGATTCCAGGATGTCCAGGGTGAGAACATTGACTTCCGCACCCATGTCAATCAGAATATTTCTTAGGAGTCATCCATCAAAGAATGCATTCAAGGTAATTTCCTTATCCTAGTAGAGGCTATGGGGAGGAAGGTTAGCATGCAAAACTTGCCTCTCATGCTCTTCTCCAGCGCTTAGTATCTAATTCCTCAATCATTATGCTAACAGAGAGGAATGATATTATCTTGCCTCAACATCTTACATACCTCCTTGACATCGTCCAGATCCTTCTATGGAGCCTCAGTGCTCTTCTTCTACTCCAACTTCCTAGATTGCTCCTTTAGACATTGAATTTACCCTTGAAGACTCTGATTACGTCCATGGTCTCTTGATAGACTTCCTTCTGATGGGTAGGGTCCATATACTTCCCATACACCACCTCTTCTCTTGTAATCAGTGGTCTCTACTTTGGTATCTCCTGGTGCATGCAACCTCGGCTCGCATCATCACTAGTAGAGGTTCTAATTTTGACTCACGCGCCACCCTTGGCATCCATTATGAGTCGACATTCTTAACACTTTCCGTCCCAACGCCCTTGTATTTTTGATGTTGCTGGCTCATATGTTCAAATAGCTCAGGAACTCCTCATACTTGTTCTTATTTCCACACCAAGAACCTTTGTAGTAGGTTAGGACATTCACACTTGTAATGTTCTGTGGACCTGAATTATAACAAGTTCTGCGAGGGAATTAACCTCTTCCACCTTCATGATTGCTACGACCTATAAATCCTCCGTGAAAGCCTCTTCCATGGGCTCCTCCATCCGTGTTCCCTTCATAATGATGACCATCGTCCTTAGAATTGTTTGCAACATTGGTCTGGCACACACCAATATCAATGACATCATGTATTTGGTTAATCAATCTAAAATGCTTGGTTTCAGGAGTAGTGGAGGTGTAAATCTTGCAATAACAAGACACATTCTTACGAATCACACAATGCAGTACTGGACACCTACTTACATCATGATCTTTGTGGTAAATTTCATAGTCTACCATCATGATGCATACCAATCTCTGAGGGAAATTGTCCTTCGTATGCCCCTCTACCTCACAATCTGTGCACCATAGGCCACTGCGAGTCTCATGGACAAGTTCACAGATAGCTTCTCTAGCTACTTTTCCATTGCAACAATCTAAGCTTCAATAAAAGTGATAACACCAGTATCTATGCTTCCTACGGTCTCAATGCATAGAGCAGCCTCGCGCGGGTTTTTGAAAGTCTTGTGCGACAACCCTCTCCTAAAATGTGCTATCAACCCTCCAACAAACCATTGAGCATGCTGAGAAGGATGAATATCAGAAGTAATTTTTGATAAGAGATTCTTAAAACATGCATCATATTCCTGCACACTCTCTGCCATACCTTGTTGAATCTCCTTTAGCGCACTAATGCTCTTATTCAAACTCAGGAATATGAAATTCAGCTAAGAAGGCATTATGTAGCGTGATGTAATCTACTACTGTTTGGTGGAGGTCATGCTTTTGGTACCAACTATGCACGTGCCCTTACAATTGAAACTTTGCTACAAACTGATTTGCCTTTCGTTTTGGGGTAGTGATCCCCTTCACGTCTTTATGCACTCACATTTGTGTACTACTCTAAAAAATCCTCAATACATTTGATATCGGTAGATGTAAATACATTTCAAAAATACTTGCTTTGAGGTGGTTAAGGCCCTTGTCCACCTAATCCAGAACCTTGATTCCCTCTAAGGACCACCGGTGCCTATTCCACCTAACCCACCGAGTCCACCAAGTCTGCTAATTCCTATTACACTGAGATCCACCGCCATAGGTGCGCGAGGTTACAAGTGGTTGTGCCTTGTGTCCCCAATGTTGCTCTAAACTACACGTCAACATTATGTGATATTGCACCACTACCATATGTGTGTCGTGCATCACTTCTAGATGTAATACCCAAGCTTTGTGTACCCGAACATTTCCCAAATGTCACTCCAAAAAAATATACCTCCAAACACAGGAAATGATTGTGCAACCATAGATGTGCCAAATGAAAAGTTATACCTCCTAGGTGTTGATCGGTTACTTCCACAAATACCAACTAGGTTAGTAATACTTATCTATAGATTTCAAAAACTAAGCGCCGGGGTTGCTCACCAAGAGGATTCAAATGCACGCCAACAACTCTCCTTTCTCTAAGTGATGAGCTCTCATCAGTAGTTGAAGGGATCTCTCTCCTGTGCTTGCCAAGTTGGGGTAGCACATCTTTGTTCGAGGCTCCACATCCTCCGCATGAACCTCAATTCCTTCCCGTAATGTCTGCCTCCATAAATCCATCACTCCTGCAACTTTGCATTGTCTATCTAACTCCCTCTCACGAGCTTCATTATACTTGAGTTGTCTCTCTTCCCTCTCCTTTTCAGCCGTAAGGTCCGCCATGTTTCCTCCACCCTAGCTTCCTCGTCCAAAGTGCTCGGAAGAAGCTTAGCCGCCCATATAGGAAATGCTTCCACACTTAGTTTAATGATAAACATATTTATAACTAAAGGGATAACATGCAAGAATGATCCTCTTGGTTCCCTCAAGAACTCAAACTCAACAATCTCTAGACAAGAATACATAGAAATCTCATACCCCGAGGTGTAACTCATCAACACTCTACTCCATCAATGATCAACAACACATGTCTAAGTCATATCAACATCATGCAACCTTTAATACTCCTCTTGGGTCCATACGCGAGGTCTATAGTACCAGCTTGATCTAGATGCATACGCCGAAATCCATTCATACAATTCCACTGGAAAACAACAAAAGAAGGTCTCATACAACTCATGATACATATGTTCTTATAACCATTTATGTGGATCAAAATCAGGTCCATTACTAAATCTCTAAGTAAATTCATCCTTTGTGCTTTTAAGCCATGCTTTGACACTGTCCAAGGTCAAGCGCTTTGTCATCATGCACCATTCTCACAACAAATTTGAAAAGAGGTCCTCATGACAAAACCAAGATGTAGTCATTTATTAACCCTTAATACCTTTACTAACCCCAAGCGTGTCGACCTATCACCTAGCGGGCGTTGGGCACTCACCCGAGGAATGTGTAGGCGTCAAGCCCCTCCTTTATGTGAGCTTTGTGAGACGGTTCTACCATTAATGGAGGACGATTTGCAGAAGGAGACGTGCATTCACTTATTTAAAGAGGTAGAAGATGCAAATAACATATCTAACATTAATGAATCACAAAAGCTAAATAACATTGTAAGAAACATAATAAACTAGATCTGAGCCATGATAAGTCATATAACACGAGGGTTTACACCCATAAATAAGATATATTGAATGAGCCCATATATATATATATATATATATATATATATATATATGATTTAACATAGTTCTGGTGGCCACATTACAATCAAAAGGGTCATCTCAGACCATACATATTAAATGAAAGAGACTCAACTCCTATCAGCACCTTTGATATTAGACCCTAACTATACTCTTCCAATTTTATCCCTTGTTACAGATCCCATTACCCATACATATGCTTGTGGCATCCTTTATAACCCTCTAACACTAAGTGCTCTAAACCCTAGCATTATTGCAAAGCACTCCATTGTCCTATGTATCTCTACAGTGTCTGCATATCTCTCGCCTCCATCTATATCTCCATGTCCTCTCTTCTATCTATGTCTCTAGCCCAAGCATCTCTTTTTATAGGATCAACACCCATCATCATGCCTTCTCCCTGAGACAGATCGCGTGCCAAGTGTCGATGTGGTCCTCCATTGGTGAATGTTTATCCCTTTACAAACCCTCCACTCTCTGTAATGATGTCTTCTAAGAATATTCCCTACATGGAATATCCTTTTCTTGACCTCCAAGGTTCCAAGATGACACCTTATCCACTCATCATGCCTAGTCGGGTCCTCACGTTTTCCTCAAGTGCCTCTAGAATGCCAAATATGGCTAAGTCCTTTAAACTCATGTTCTTCCTTCCGTGCACACCTTGGCTTCTCCTAAACCCTTCTTAAATCCCTTTTTCCTGCATGCTTTCCCCTGAGTTCCCTTCTTCTCATTAGTCCTACGTGCGTCGCGCCTCTCGGTACTTAGTCAATATTACAAGGTCCAACACCCACCAATGTGGCACAATAAATCCGCCACATCCACTTCATGACAGCTCGATCCTTGGCCCATATATGTGGGCATAAAAAAGGTGCAAATATGTCGCCGTAACCAAATTAAACATGGTGGTCCAAAGCCTATTTAAAGGATTAAAAGATATGTTATCCCAAAAAATGTGGGATTTTACCCACATATGGAAAGAGGATAAATGGTGGTGCATTGGTCAAGGTTGAACCATTGACTCACCATTTACAAAATTGACACCTCGTTGTTGAGCCATAATATCTCGGTGAGATAATATTTAAACTCACAACTATTTAAGCAAGCATGTCTGCATAACTGAAGGGGGGAAGTTTTAGGATGTTTTGAGAAATATTTATTTTTGAAGCCTTTAGAAGCCAAACTAGGCTTCTGGCAGAACTGGAAAGTTGCTCCAAATTTAGAGATAATCAATCTAGTGTTTTTACTTTCCCTTGAAGTTTCATTACTTTTTTGTTGTAGCATTTTTTGGATCATTCACATGGAGAACACTTATGGGAAGACATGCGAGAGCCACAAATGGATTTGGGGATTGTTTAATGATTGTTTGCAAATTCTTCATATCGATATCATCTCTTATTACAGGTCATTGTGATCTATTTATCATTTCGAAGGGTAATTGTACTTCAAATGATTTTATAATAGATCGATTCACGTTTTGTGAATCCGGAGACATAGCCCAATTAGGTGAACTCTGTTATCAATTTTGTGTTGTTTTATTGCTGATATGATTATGATTTTCTGATTTTTGTTTCCATAACTTAATCAGTAAATTTTAATCAAAATTTGCATATTAAAATTTAGTAATGAAATTTTCGTGAAATCAGGTAATAATGGGGTTTTTGAATGGTTTGGTGGGTTAACTGATATGGGTGTTGCTATTCATTTTAAACTCAATTTGAAAACACATTGGATCAGATTTCATACTTGATTTTGATCAGTTTAAGTTAATTATATTTTTGTAAACTAATATATTTTAAAATCCGGGTAAACATTAGTTTAGTAGAAGTATTTTCTGTTATGTTTATAGATCATGTTGGTATCGAGTTGGTTGATTTCTTGATTGCTTCAATCACATGTGAATACTAGTTGTGATTTGCTAATCCCATCAGTGTAGACTATTTGGCTTGATCTTCTTACTTGGCAATTTTGCAGTATTTTGGGAGACTTTGTTTGTTTTGCGGTAATCATGGGGAAAACATTGAAGAGAGAGATATTGGAAGAGCTTGAGAACATCAATAGATAAGTTCGGGAATAAAATTCATTCTTGCTATGTAAGATTTATTCCTTCGAAGAGCAAGTTGATCGGTTGAAAAAGGAGCTAGAATCAAAGGATGAACTCTTAATCAGTTTGCAGTGTGGTAATAAGAAGTAGCAATTGCCCTCTACTTCGATGCAAAGACCATGAATGATCTCACTTTGTAAGTTTCATTCCACATGGATCCTCTTCTTGCTCCCATTCAGTTTCATATTCAAGTAATGATGTCTTTGGTTCATTTGAAAAGCATACTAGAGGCATTGGATCCAAATTGTTATTTAAGATGGGTTTTGATGGAAGAGGTCTTGACAAAGATAGTCAAGGCATTGCTAACCCAATACAAGTCGAGGATTGTCCTCGTTTTGTAGGATTGGGTTTTACTAGTGCAAGAAAGGATATTAGAGAATGCTCTAAGCACACTAACGGAGACAAGCTTCCGAAAGCCAAGTGAATACCCCACTAGTCTTACGGTAGATTCGGTGTAGGAATTAGATATTTCATCATCAAAGGATGAATTTGGTAAGAATTTATAGAGATGAGGTAATGATATACTGCCTCCTCTTTCTTATGAACCTTTGCATTATAAGAAGAAAGGTTGTAAAACTTCTTATCCACTCTTTCAATTTAAGAAGTATGGCTTTGATTTCCAAAAATTATGGATGCCTTTCCTTGTACATTTTGTGGGATGCATAACCATTTTATTTCCAGATGTTGGAAGAGAAGGACTTTGTTGAAGAAGTTGTTTTTGTTCATTAAGAACCGAGAAAATGAAAAAGACCAATCTCGTCATTCGATGTAGCGAAAATGGAAATAAGAATTCCTCTATTGTTAGGAATTTTTATTCCCCTTGTCATGACGATAAACATCAGGTGAATATTTTTGAAAACTTCATCCATCTCTCCATTAGTATAGTGGTAAGCCTAAGATGGAGTACAAACATGTTTCAAAGGTAAATGAATTTTAGATCCACCATCAGTTGATGTTACAACCTTAGATCAAGTGATACCTGTAGATGAAAATCCATTGGCATGGGTTGGTAAATAATTTTTCAACTTTATATTGCATAGATCTTGATTGTTTATAGCATGCAATTAATTCAAGGCTTTTGTTATGGGATTCCAGTTGATTTTTGTACGTAATTATTTTCCCATTTATCTTTGAATGGTTTTGGAGTTCGATTTGGTGAGAACAGTTGGGGGACATGTTTACCATACTCAATTGGTTTTATTACTTTGGAAATTTGATTAATACTCCATTTACATCTCCTTATTTCAGCTTTGAGTTTCTAGTACAGTTGGGTACAACTCATGTTTCAGCTTGGGAGATTTCTAACAGCAGTATGCAGGTTCAATGGGCATGGTTGAAATGTCTATTTTTGAAACTTGCATTTCAATATCTGTTGTTGATTTTATTTGTGCAAATTATGGATGCTTGTAAGACCCATTTTGGGAACCATTTTGTTTTTGTAATTAATTTACAAACTCATTGTATCCATACAAGATGTTTGCACATTTACTAAGTCCCTCGTTTTGGGCCTTTGTTGTAACTATACTTTGTGGTTACAATTAGGGTGTATGTTGATTACACTAACAAACTGGTTTGCAGAGTGTGCCTAGTGATCCTTGTACTTGATGGTAGTTCACTATTTTGGGTATTTCAGCATTGTGCAGACAATTTATTTCTATCCTATTTGTAGTGCAAATTGTGGGGATAGATTATTTTCACTAACAGTTCACTTGATTCAATTTTTGTCTATTCTTGGCATGTTTATTCTAGATCATATTTTGCGGTTGGTTTTACATTTTTACATGGACAATGGACACTAGCCTATTATGGGCAGTTTAGATGTCTTTTATACTAATCTTTTTGGTGGAATTGTACTTTCAGTGATGGGTTGTATCATAGAGTATCAATTGGACACTTGTTTTCTATTATTGAATGGGTGTTTTTATCTGATCGTTGTTTGTGATGGCATCACAGTGGGATGACAGTCTACAAGATTTAGTGAGGCATTTTCCTATTACTTGGGCATTGGTTTGTCTTTTTATACTAATCCAAGTTGTGTAGAAGTTGAATAGTCACGAGTATCAGTGGATAGTTGCCTTTTGTGGCTTATGATTGTCTATTTTGACTGATCAATTTTTTGTGACTAGCTAATCAACATTTGCTTTGATTAACCCATATTGTTATTCCTATATTGTCTTGTATGTGTTTGTGAGATGTAGGAAGGGGATTGACAATTTTTGGTGTGTGCAAATAGCTTTTGTGGAAAAAATATTTCTCGGTAGGGAGGTGTGATCGAAGGACATATGGGGTTTCATACATTTCCTAAATCTCCTAAACTATTACAAAATGGTAGAGCATTCTTATATATTTCGATGATACCAAGAACTGTTAGGTTGTGGAGCATGTTTTTATGTGTGAAAGTGTTGAAGATTGTACACTAAGAGTACTATACACTTTCCACACTTGTCTCGGTTGGGGTTCGGGGCACAACCCCAAGAAAAAAAAAAGTTTTTGGCCTTGAAAACAAATGTTCTGATATCTTGGGAAACATGCTTTTCTCATATGGGTGGGATTTTGACCCATAGGTTTATGGGACAATTTTGGCCCATGGTTTTGATACCCACAGTTTTGTAAAACTGCTTAAGCATTTGTATACTTATGTGGTTTTGTGCATATGGTAGGTATTACGTAACATTGCAGATGTGTCTGAATTCAAGTGTGAATTCTGTAGAGTTTGTTGAGCATAGTTCCAAGCAGATCTGGGTATTGTATTGAGAGAGCGGTGGGTTGTAATAAAATATGAGCAAGTGATTCTTGGTGGATGTAGCCCAAATTGGGTGAACCATGTTAAATATTGTCTCTTTGTGTTGTGTTATTTTATTCTGCACTTTTATTTGAGATCTGTAATATTTTACGCATATTAGTTTCTCTTATTGCGATTACGAGAGGGATTGTTCCACATATTTTATTCCTTATTTCCTAACAAGAACATTGGAAATAGAGATTGTGAGCTTGAGATATCAACTTTGGTAAAAGTTTGGGCTAAAAGGGTCAATCAGCTAGTTAGGTAAAGTAACACATGGAAAAAATGAAGATTGATCAAAAAAGTTAAAATTTGTTTTAGAACGTCAGTCTTTGGCGTCAATATCGAAAAGGTGGGCCCCACTATTTTCTAGTTGGGGACCCTCATCCAGGATCGACACACTCTTTTGATGGAGGGGTTTCTTTGCCACCATTTCTTCACTACGAATTTACCACAAGTTTATTATATTTTCCTTATATTATCATTGTATTTTCAATGTGGGATTTCATATTTCATTATATTACTAATCGATCCACTTGGTTGGTTTTGGATAACTCAATTGGGTAAGTTCATGTTATATGGGAAATTTTCATTTGTGGAAGTGGAGCTATTTTAGCTTAGCTCGGCGAGCTACCACCATCCTTCATGGCAACCACCACCCACATTCCTCTCGATGGGTCTGGTCAAAGCCCACTC
The DNA here is from genome assembly GCA_018340775.1 of Taxus wallichiana var. yunnanensis. Taxonomy (NCBI): domain Eukaryota; kingdom Viridiplantae; phylum Streptophyta; class Pinopsida; order Cupressales; family Taxaceae; genus Taxus; species Taxus wallichiana. The sequence continues at coordinate 62,108,968 of CM031238.1, read as the reverse complement.
GGCCTTTCCATTCTCACACATTGGTGAGCCAACATCAATGTGACCATTAATAGCTTCGGCCAATTTGCATGGTGCATTAACAATTTCTCGGTCCATCTATGTGGTCATTTAAACAAGTTTGAGGGCCTATTAATCTGCCACCTTCATCCCCATAAACGTGGACACCAACAACCCCACCAACGTCACACAAAAATCACCACAACCACTACGTGGTAGCTCTATCATTGGACCATATACATGGGCATGAAAAGGGTGAAAATATGTGGCCGTAACCACATTCAACATGGTGATCCAAAGCCTATTGAAAGGATTAAAAGATATGTTATCCCAAAAATGTGGGATTTTACCCACATATGGAAAAAGGATAAATGGTGGTGTGTTGGTCAAGGTCAAACCCTTGACTCACCACTTATAAAATTGACACCTCACCAAATTGAGCCATAATAGCTCAGCGAGATAATATTTTAACTCAAATGCCTATTTAAACGAGGATGTCTGTAGGATTGAGGTGGAAGTTTTAGACAGATTTTATAAATCCTTATTTTTGAAGCCTTTAGAGGCCAAACTAGGCTTTAAAATAGAAAGCTGGAAAGTTGCTCCAAATTTAGAGATGATCGATCTGGTGTTTTTACTTTCCCTTGAAGTGTCATTATTTTTCCATTGTAGGGGTTTTTGGCTCATTTTCAAGGAGAACACTTGTGGGAAGACTTGCGAGCCACGGATGGATTTGAGGAATGTTTTCTAATTTTTTGCAGAGTCTTCAAATCAATATCAATTATTATTGCAGGTCATTGTGATCTATTTATCATTTCGGAAGGGTAATTGTAATTCAAATAATTTTATAATAGATCGATTCACATTTTTATTAATCCGAGATGTGTCCCAACTAGGTGGTGAACTCTATTACCAATTTGTGTCGTTTTATTGCATGATACAATTTTGATTTTTTATTTTTATTTCCGCAACTTAATCAGTTAATTTTAATCAAAATTTGCATATTAAAATTCAGTAACGACATTTTCGTGAAATTGGGTAATAATGGGATTTTAAAATGGTTCAGTTGATTAATTGATATGGGTGTTCTTATACATTTTAAACTCGTTTTGAAAACACATTGGATCAAATTTCATACACTTTGATTAGTTTCGGTTAATTATATTTTTGGAAACTAATAAATTTTAAAATCTAGGTAAACATTATTTTAGTAGAAGTATTTTTGCTATCTTTACGGACGAAGGGAGATTCTACATGTTCAAATAATATTCCAATCACCTTCTTACGAGAAAACGAGGAGTATAAGGAGAAAATTAAACAAACATCACGTTTTCCATTCAGTTGGATCTCAAGCTCAAAGGATCATTTCTGGATCACCGGGAAGATCTGAATCGACGATGGTGCCACGGAGAAGAGGTAAGCACATTTCTTTTCTCAAAATTGCATTGAAATATGATAATTATAGATTAAAATTTGAATTGAGTACATATTTTTTATTATTACAGTTAGAGGTCGAGGGAATCAACCACAACCAAACCCTATTATTCCTGACATCCCTCCCGACACTCCCATAATTTCTCAACATCCCTCGGGTAGTCAAGAAGATTTAGTAGCCCAAATAGTTGAAAACAAAATTGAAATTGAGGATTTAATCAAAACAATGAGGGATGCACAATCTACAAACCCCCACCGTGCCTCTCTTGCAAACACATTGGAGGCATTACTTGTTCAAATTGATGTGGCAATGGGGAAAATTGATCATTGGACAAACTTACAGAGAGGGTTGTAGGGTTTATTATTCCAACAAATTGTCATATGTGGATGTAAAGAAAAAAGAAATTTCAAAAGAACTCATATGCGCCTTATTCACGGACCCCACACTAATCTTATTGTTCCGTTGACATGTAAATGATTTCCCATCCATTGGTGCAATAATAATTTGATTAGAAATAATTTTTGGGACCGATGGTGGATGGTGTTTGATTTTCCACCTTGTAATAACAATGAGGTGCCACTATACTTTATGAGGAAACTCTATTGCGAGTTTATCCTCAACGAGATCCCAAATTATTTTGATTTCCGAGATTTCTAGGGCCGAGGAAAAGGATCTACACATGATCGACTAGGTGCACAACGTGCACCTATTCAACAGGGTAGATTCCCCACAAAGCCCCCTCACCCTGAGATTGTCCCTCAAGCAGTGAAGGAGATAGTAGAGATTGATACACTCCATGCGCTTCAGGGGCTATCTGTGACCCTTGTTCGACATACGAGGAGATTTATGAGCCAGATGCTCATGGAGGTACACAGTATTCCCTCAGGGAGTACTAGCATGAGGCCACATTTTTTCTCGTCATGTGGTAGCATATGTTTGGGGCCCGAGGAGGATGATACTTTCATGCGTACTTGATTTTGGTGCACCTGGTGCTAGGGATGAACATGATAATGTCACTATGTCAGATGTCCTTTTGAGTGAGACATTTGGATTACATTCATCGGTGTCACCTTCGTAAATTTGTTATGTTTTGTTATGTGTGTTACAAAAATTTTGGAGTACCTGATTTACTTATATATGTTAAATTTTTGAAATAATTGTATTTGTACATGTACATGCATTGATATTACAGTGCGCGGGAGGCATCTTCATCCCGACCACAGGCGGCGAGCACCATGCATACACATACATTCACAGAGGTAATTTAGAATGTTAATTATGTAAAATTTTCACATACATGTGTGTGTGTGTGTGTGTGTGTGTGTGTGTGTGTGTGTATGTGTATATATATATATATATATATTTTTTTGAAGTCAAATATATGTATGTTCTTGTATGTCCATCTAACTCACGTGATATACATGTTTGATAAAGATGTTGACTTCACTAGACACCCCACCATCTCTGCGACAAGTAGATAAAGGTGTTGCCGTTGCGATTTCATCTGCAGACAACTCACTGAGGTATTCAAACAACACGTAAATTTTGTTAAATTTCTCGTGTAATTCATATTATGTTAAATTACATGTTAGTAATGTCTTTCATTGTAGAATTATTAAATTATGTTAATAATGTCCTTCATTGTGTGTATGCAGGAGTTACCTGCGATAGGGCGCAACCCTGTTCATTTGATTCACAGGCGTGGTGGGGTAAAAACAATAGTTCTATATTGATAAAATTAGTTAAAATATTGTCATTATGTAGATACATGTACTTAGCTCTATTTTCACTAATTTTGATGTTATATTTTCTGATCTTATGTGTATGTAGGGAACTTCAACCCCCTCCATTTTGACTTCAGAGGGCACGAACTCCTCCATCTCGTCATCTTCATACCCCCGTTCATACTGCAGGAGCTCCCGATGACTCATCTGCGTGAGATGCAAATTTGGCGTGATCGACAACTTGCGGTAAGTTTGTGTATTTATGTAAATACTTTCATTCTAGCATGGTCTTAAATACATGTTGAAAACATATATAAATTAAGTTTTGACAAAAAAACATTGTTTGCATTTACAGGCTCATCTACAGGTGAGTATTCAGCGGAAGAGGACTCGAAGCATGGGCTCGGATGATCCAAAGTCATCTCATGGATCTCCATCTTCGCCTAAGGGAGGGCCTTCTTGAGCAAGGCCAAGAGAGGGATAGATTTTGATGAGTAGGAAATATATATGTCTTACATGACATTGTTTTTGTATGCCTATGTGCATGGCATTGTATGTAAGCCTATATGGCATTTGAACTTGATGGTATATGACCTATTTGGGCATTTTTGTATTTATTATGCACATTAAAATACTATTTGGAACTTGATAATTTTGTATGAGACCTTACATTTCTAAGATTATTTTCACATGAATCTAATATGATGTGCACTTGACAATATTTAAGACATTATGGATTATTTTTTCATTTATTGGTGATGTACATGTACTAGCATTTTCAATGTATAATATGCATCAAACTTTGGAAATTAATATTTATATAATGTATGTATATAAAGAGTTACCTAATCTGAGTAATTATTCATTCAATTTATCAATGTGTATATGTGTATTTACCTTACTTGCGCTTCTTCTTGCTCATGGTCTCTTTGTATTGGTTCCTATCTTATCATGCACTTACTACATTCTTCTATGCTTCGTAGTCTTCTCCCTGTTAAAACACCCGACAGTCATCACAATTTGATGCCTTTCATCTGTTGATATTTTGAGAATGTCTCTCCATATACATTACTCCAATGCTTGAGAATGTCTCTAGATGCAATGACATTCTGATTCAGACACTCAATGATTCTTGATTGTCTAATCCTGTCCAATTCATGTTACTACCTTTAAATCTATAGGCATTTCAAGTTATTTGGAAATCACATCACACCCTTCACTAGGCTTGATGACTACCCATATCCTTTTTAAGGCACTTTTGAAAGCATCCATGGGTTTATCATAACATAAATTATCAATGAATGGAAGGTCACTAAGCCGTAGGCCAGCTGACTCCCATCAAGAACTAAACAAGAAAGATTTACTAGGTGATTGATAACTCCCATGTGTTCTTAGACATACCCCTATCAAATTCATTCTTAAGCCAATCTAGTCATTCAGGGCTCTTAAGCGACTACGCCCAGATGGGGTAGCCCTACACTGACTCAAACTGCACTATTTCTCACATTTACAAACAATAGGACAATGAGAGAACCGGATGGAGAGAGAGAAAACCATGAGAGAGGATTTCATAGAGGGCCCCAACATGGAGCTCTTGGATCTGACAAGATGTCTCTAGGTGCCACGTCTGAGAAATCACATGTCGAAGATATGGCGTGTTTGGGCCTCAGGGCTCTTAAGCGACTACGCCCGGATGGGGTAGCCCGAAAGCACAGGGAGCATAGGGAACCAAAATAAAATCCTCCACTAGCATTCACTAGGCCACCCTAACATGTGTTGGCGTAGTTGGTTTGGTCCCAGAACTTCCGTTTGCAAAATACAACATCAGCGACCTTACATTTGACTTAGACTACACTATTTCTGTGTTTACAAACAATAGGACAACGAGAGAACCGGATGGAGACGGAGAAAACCATGAGAGGATTTCATAGAGGGCCCCGACATGGAGCTCTTGGATCTGATGAGACATCTCTAGGTGCCACGGAGTCTAGAAATCACATGTCGAAGATATGGCATGTTTGGGCCTCGGGCTCTTAAGCGACTACGCCCGATGGGGTAGCCTAAAAGCACGGGGAGCATAGGGAACCAAAAATGAATCCTCCACTAGCATTCACTAGGCCACCCCGATGTGTTGGCATAGTTGGTTTGGTCCCACGAGCTTCCATTTGCAAACTACAACCTCTGGCAGCCCTACACTGACTTAGACTACACTATTTCTCGCGTTTACAAACAATAGGACAACGAGAGAACCAGGATGGAGAGAGAAAACCGAGAGAGGATTTTAGAGGGCCCCCGACATGGAGCTCTCGGATCTAACGAGACATCTCTAGGTGCCACGGAGTCTGAGAAATCACATGTCGAAGATATGGCGTGTTTGGGCCTCAGGGCTCTTAAGCGACTACGCCCAGACGGGGTAGCCCAAAAGCACGGGAGCATAGGGAACCAAAATGAAGCCTCCACTAGCATTCACCAAGCCACCCTGGATGTGTTGGCGTAGTTGGTTTGGTCCCACGAGCTTCCGTTTGCAAACTACAACCTCTAGCGACCTACACTGACTCTCACTGCACTATTTCTCACGTTTACAAACAATAGGACAACGAGAGAACCGGATGGAGAGGAGAAAACCATGAGAGGATTTCATAGAGGGCCCGACATGGAGCTCTTGGATCTGATGAGATGTCTCTAGGTGCCACGAGAGTCTGAGAAATCACATGTCGAAGATATGGCGTGTTTGGGCCTCAGGGCTCTTAAGCGACTACGCTCGGACGAGGTAGCCCGAAGCACGGGGAGCGTAGGGAACAAAAATGAAGCCTCCAATAGCATTCACTAGGCCACCCTAATGTGTTGGCATAGTTGGTTTGGTCCCATGAGCTTCCATTTGCAAACTACAGCCTCTGGCAACCCTACACTTGACTCAGACTGCACTATTTCTCACGTTTACAAACAATAGGACAGCGAGAGAACCGGATGGAGATGGAGAAAACCGAGAGGATTTCATAGAGGGCCTGATGGAGCTCTCAGATCTAATGAGATGTCTCTAGGTGCCATGGAGTCTGAGAAATCACATGTCGAAGATATGGCGTGTTTGGGCCTCAGGGCTCTTAAGCGACTACGCCGGACGGGGGTAGCCCAGAAAGCACGGGGAGCATAGGGAACCAAAAAAAAAGCCTCCACTAGCATTCACCAGGCCACCTTGATGTGTTGGCATAGTTGGTTTGGTCCCACGAGCTTCCGTTTGCAAAATCTGACCTCAGCTGACCCTACTACTGACTTTCAGGCGACACTATTTCTCGCATTTACAAACAATAGGACAACGAGAGAACTGGATGGAGAGGGAGAAAACCACGAGAGGATTTCATAGAGGGCCTTGACGACATGGAGCTCTTAGGATCTGATGAGACATCTCTAGGTGCCACGGAGTCCGAGAAATCACATGTCAAGATATGGCGTGTTTGGGCCTCGGGGCTCTTAAGCGACTACACTGGGCGAACTTGATGTTGTATTTTGAGAACACGGGGAGTTCGTAGGAACCAAAAAAAGCCTCCAACTAGCATTCACATTCATCACGTGGTGTTCACAATGAACACTAGTGGAGGCTTATTTTTGGTTCCCTTGTTCTTTGCAAACTTGCATTTTGGGATACCTGCTGACTTTCAGATGCACTGGGTGTTCTTGCTTAAAAGCTAGAGCCCAAACACGCCATGGATCTTCGAGGGAGAATGTGATTTCTCAAACTCCGTGACACCTAGAGACATCTCTCGATATCTAAGAGCTCCATGTTGGGGACCTTTATGAAATTCACTCTGTCGAAGTTTTCTCTTCCTCCATTTGGTTCTCTCACAATTGTTTGTAAATGCACGAGAATAGTGTAGTAGTCACCAGGCCACCCAGACATGTCGGTGTAAGTCTAGAGCTCTGAGATCTTTGTATTTTGCAAATGGAAGCTCGTGGGACCAAACCAACTAACCAACCAACATGTCATGGGTGGCTTGGTGAACACTATTGGAGGTTTCATTTTGGTTCACTACGCTCCAGTGCTTTCGAGAAACCCCCATCAAAGGCATAGTCGCTTAAGATCCAAGAGGCCCAAACACGCCATATCTTCGACATGTGATTTCTCGACTCAATGGCACTAGAGACATCTCGTTAGATCCAAGAGCTCCACATTGGGGCCTCTACAAAATCCTATTGTGTTTTCTCTCTCCATCCATCTTCTCTCGTTGTCCACTATTGTTTGAAATAGCACACGAAAATGGCGTGTTTGCGAATCGGTGTAGGGTTGCTGAGAGGTAGAGTTTACAAACGGAAGTTTGTGGACCAAACCAACTATACTGGGTCAACACATCACAGTGGCCTAGGTGAACACTGTGAACACTAGTGGAGGCTTAATTTTTGGTTCCCTACACTCCTCCATGCTTTCAAATTACCTACCTGTCAATGGGCGTAGTCGCTTAAGAGCCCTGAGGCCCAAACACGCCATATCTTCGACATGTGATTTCTCGGACTCCGTGGCACCTAGAGACATCTCATTAGATCCAAGAGCCTCCATTTTGGGGCCCTCTACAAAATTTCTCATGGTTTTCTCCATCTCCATCTGGTTCTCTCGATTGTCTATTGTTTGTAAAACGAAAAATAGTGCGGTCTAGTCGAGTGTAGGGCTGCCAGAGGTGTAGTTTTGCAAAACGGAAGCTTTGTGGGACCAAACCAACTATGCCAAACATCGTTTGGGTGGCTTGTGTGAATGCAATGCTAGTGGAGGCTTTTTTTGGTTCCCTATGCTCCCCGTGCTTTCGGGCTACCCCGTCCGGGCGTAGTCGCTTAAGAGCCCTAAGGCCCAAACACGCCATATCTTCGACATGTGATTTCTCGAGACTCCGTGGCACCTAGAGATGTCTCATTAGATCTGAGAGCTCCATGTTGGGGCCCTCTATGAAAATCCTCTCACGGTTTTCTCCATCTCCATCCGGTTCTCTCATTGTCCTATTGTTTGTAAACGCGAGAAATAGTGCAGTTTGAGTCAGTGTAGGGCTGCCAGAGGCTTTGTAGTTTTGCAAAGGAAGCTCGTGGGACCAAACCAACTACGCCAACATGTCGAGGGGCTTGGTGAATGCTAGTGGAGGCTTTTTTTTGGTTCCCTACACTCCCCATGTGCTTTCGGGCTACCTCATCAGGCGTAGTCGCTTAAGAGCCCTGAGGCCCAAACACGCCATATCTTCGACATGTGATTTCTCGGACTCCATGTGGCACCTAGAGATGTCTCGTCAGATCAAGAGCTCCATGTTGGGCCCTCTACGAAATCCTCTCACGGTTTTCTCCCTCTCCATCCGGTTCTCTCTTGTCTGTATTGTTTGTAAACGCGAGAAATGCGTGCGAGTCAGTCGGTGTAGAGGTGCTGTTAAGGATGTTGTAGTTTGCAAATGAAAGCTTCGTGGGACCAAACCAACTACACCAACACATCGGGGTGGCCTGGTGAATGCTATTGGAGGCTTATTTTTGGTTCCTATGCTCCCATGTGCTTTCGGGCTACCTCGTCAGGCGTAGTCGCTTAAGAGCCCTGAGGCCCAAACACACCATATCTTCGACATGTGATTTCTCGGACTCCGTGGCACCTAGAGATGTCTCGTCAGATCCGAGAGCTCCATGTTGGGCCCTCTATGAAATCCTCTCATGGTTTTCTCCGTCTCCATCCGGTTCTCTCGTTGTCTTATTGTTTGCAAATGCGAGAAAAGTGCGATCTGAGTCGGTGTAGAGGCTTGCCGGAGATTTGTAGTTTGCAAAATGCGAAAGTTCGTGGGACCAAACCAACTATGCCAACACATCAAGGTGGCCTAGGTGAATGCTAGTGGAGGCTTATTTTTGGTTCCCTACGCTCCCGTGCTTTCGGGCTACCTCGTCAGGCGTAGTCGCTTAAGAGCCCTGAGGCCCAAACACGCCATATCTTCGACATGTGATTTCTCGGACTCCATGGCACCTAGAGATGTCTCATCAGATCCAAGAGCTCCATGTCGGGGCCTCTACAAAATCCTCTCACGGTTTTCTCCGTCTCCATCCGGTTCTCTTGTTGTCCTATTGTTTGTAAAATGCGAAAATAGTGCAGTCTGAGTCAGTGTAGGGCTGCCAGATGTTGTATTTTGCAAACGGAAGTTCATGGGACCAAACCAACTACGCCAACACATTGGGGTGGCCTAGTGAATGCTAGTGGAGGCTTCATTTTTTGGTTCCCTATGCTCCTCGTGCTTTCAGGGCTACCCCATCCGGGCGTAGTCGCTTAAGAGCCTGAGGCCCAAACACGCCATATCTTTGACATGTGATTTCTCGGACTCATGGCACCTAGAGATGTCTCGTCAGATCCGAGAGCTCCATGTCGGGGCCCTCTATGAAATCCTCTCATGGTTTTCTCCATCTCCATCCGGTTCTCTCGTTGTCCTATTGTTTGTAAACGCGAAAAAATAGTGCGGTCCTGAGTCGTGTAGAGTGCTTTAGATGTTGTATTTTGCAAATGGAAGTTCGTGGGACCAAACCAACTACACCAACATGTCAAGGTGGCTTGGTGAATGCTAGTGGAGGCTTCATTTTGGTTCCCTATGCTCCCTGTGCTTTCGGGCTACCCCATCCAGGCATAGTCGCTTAAGAGCCCTGAGGCCCAAACACGCCATATCTTCGACATATGATTTCTCGGACTCCATGGCACCTAGAGATGTCTCGTCATAGATCCAAGAGCTCCATGTCGGGGCCCTCTACGAAATCCTCTCATGGTTTTCTCCATCTCCATCCATGGTTCTCTCGTTGTCTATTGTTTGTAAACGTGAGAAATAGTGCAGTTTGAGTCAGTGTAGGGATGCCAGAGGTTGTAGTTTTGCAAACGGAAGCTCATGGGACCGAACCAACTACGCCAACATGTCAGGGTGGCCTGGTGAATGCTAGTGGAGGCTTTTTTTGGTTCCCTATGCTCCCATGTGCTTTTGGGCTACCTCCTCATCAGGGCTATGAAAGCCTCTCGCGGTTTTCTCCATCTCCATTCGAGACTTGAGTCGAGTGTAAGGTTGTCCATTGCCAATCACATGAATAATATAGGTGGTTCATACATATAGGTGGTGAAATGAGAATTTTAATAAGATATTTTTACAATATAGGTGGTGAAATGAAATTTTGTTTGTTGTTCCTTTCTAATATTTAATTTTCTTAGCTTCACTTGGCTTTTAGAATAATAAATTCTCTCTGACGTGCCCGACCACGTGAAGGTGGAAGCTTTTTTGGCACCACTAACCTACATAAACATGTTAGTAAGCAATTAAATAGAATTTTAAATCATACAAAATTTAAACAAAATCATTTAAGTAAATATTCAAATTAAATTCATGAAGAACATACCTTTGCAAATTCAATCCAATGAACTGCAAGGATCAACTCTATTCTTGACAATAGCAAGAATTGCTTCATGATCTGATTCACGAACCTTCCATAGATTTTTGTTTGATGGTGACCGACTCGATATTTGATCAATTTAATATTTGTTGCAAGGACCAAATGTGAATAGTGAAGTATCTTCCGATGTACTTCATAGTCTTCAAACAACCAAATGTTTGATTTTTTGATAGGATATCGTCGAAGCCAAGTTCCAGTGACTACCATTGATCCAGTGGGATACTCAAGGTCTTCACCATCAATGACTGTGGAAGTCAATTTTTTTCCCCTCTACACAATGAGATAAGAAGTAGTTTGTTCCCTCTTCGTTAAATTCCATCATAATAACTACAAAAAAATGTGCCCTATGTATCACAAAGTAAAATTGTTCAGTCAATTTATAAATACATTAAGAGTTGACCATTTAATAATTTATAAATCTAAAACATGGCATGTACATATATGTATGTACCTTGTTGCACTAAATCAGAGACTTGGTCAAAGTCAGGTGATGTTGTCATTTGATCTGAAGACCTGCAAGTTGTAATGCTCGTGGAACTTGATGTGTGTCGAGTGGAATTAGAGGTCTACAAGTCCACTCATCCACCCACTACTTGTGACTCACATTCATTCCACACAAAATCAATGCATGATATACAAAAACATGTCATGCACCTAGTATAAATAGTCCAAGCATTTGCATCTGAACTACGAATGAGTGCATATCACTTGATCCTGCAACTGTCATACAATCTTCAAAGTTTGTCAGATGTTGTTGCTCTATCAACCAAAAATATCTATGAACCATTGATCTCTCTTGAGATTCATGGCCCATATTCTTGACACACCAATCAACAATGCTTTTTGCATCTATAAATTTAGCACCATCCTTGAACTTTAACTCTTCTCTTGCAAGTGCTCTTTTCACACATGCTCCTGCACCATCATGCTCTCCTTTTCCATGCCCTGCCTCAGTAAAACTCTAGATATGTTGTACATTTGTTTCTTTGTGCATCCTACTTAGCCAATAAAACATCCATGCATTCTTGAATTGTGATGTGCAGTTGTCCGACCAAATGTAATGTTGATCGAAACTAATGTTCCTCTCATTCAAGTTCACATAAAACACCTAGAAACACCCTTGTACATATTATGTAGAATGTGTCCGATCATCACTGATGTAGAAATGATACTCTCTCAATATTTTTTGATCTTGCTCAGTGCTTTCAGGAGAGTGCATGAATGTTATATGCATGAAAATAGAAACTTGCACTGAGTTATAATATTGAGACTGAACCTCCATTTGTGGCTGCAATGTGTAATTCTCTGCGAAGTCAACTACTGAAACAATAGTACCAAGTGGGAATGTGTCCTTGCTTAACTTGAATTGTTCATCCAACCATCGAGCTCTATGTGTGTGCCTTGCATACTCATAAAAAATTTCTCTCTCGAATTTGACCATATATTCTGATACAAGTAATTGTTTTGTAACAAGCTCACACCTCTTAGATTCTTTTCCATCTTTTAATTGATATGCCACCGATTTATATTTGGTGAAATCAACCAATTCTTTTCCTATTGAAGATGTACTCTCCTCGTGGATATAACTTTTCAGATTTGGCAAGCCACCACATACATTGCACGTTCCATCCAAACATGCTTTGTTATAAAAAAATTGTCTTGTTGATTTTTCACAAAATATTGTCGAATAAATTCCCTTGAAGATTTTTGTGGGACATTTATTCCACACTCCTGCAACATGATGTCAGTATGAAAAACACTACGTATTTGACAAAAACATCATAATGCATTGAAAATTCAACATGATGCTGCAACAAGTGGTACATGAGTGATTGATTTTCACATAAAAGGGTTTGTTCATTTCAAAAAATCTTTGGCTAATGTTAATTTGTGGATTTTCATTTTTAAACTTAGAGAACATTTTTGTTTGAGTCATATCTAAGAAATGTTTTGCACATGATTCACGATTACGAGAACCTATTCTTCTTTTTATTGTATCTCTTCTATTCGGTGACACCCTTGTGTTCTCATTCCAAAATTTTACAATTAATTCTTTTAGAATATCAGATGTATTCTTGTCTTTTCATGGAAGTCTGCTAGAGAAAGCCCAATAGTCAGTGTTATTGACTGACTCAAGATGTTTACGTCTCTCTATTACTTTCATTAGTGTTTTTCTGTTTAGCTTCAAAGCACTGCTTGTTTTTCTAATCAAGTGTTTATTAACTATTTTATCACTTACTATACAATTAGTTAGTGCACATCGTGTAGCATTACTATCTTTGGTGCATCTTTTGCCACCTACAGACTTGGTATGCTTTATGTATGTTTTCAACAATTGACACATTTTGATCAACAACATTAGATGTTCTTAACCCTAGGGTCTTCATTATAGGTCTCATCTTAATTAACTTCATCAATGAAACAAATAATTGACATCTTTGTGCGTCATTTAAATTCTCAAAGTAATTATCCCAAATTCCACTAGCTTTTCTTCTCGCATTTCTTTCAGACATTTTGTTAGGCATTGGTTTTATAATGTTTTCATCAATTTCAATTAAGTGAATTGGTTTTCTTCACGAAATGGAAGGAGGTGTTCTTAGAGGTGAAGATTCGTTTACAAGGTTACTTTCTTCATTCAGTGTTTTCATACAAATTTCGGGGTTAACATTTGGATTCTCAAGTAAGGGTTCAACAATTGGATTCATATCAATTTCTTCATCCATACCAACATTATCATTCAATTCAATATCATTATTCATTGCAAAATCATTATTCTCTACATTTTCATTATGTATTTCATCCCAATTTTCTAATACATTAGCTACATTTGATATAGCGGATGTACCTTGCCTTGCTCAAAGTTTTTGCATTCTCTTCAATTTCTTTATTCTCTTCTCTTCCAATTGCTCCGGTGTCTTATTCTTGACTTTCCTCTTGTCCTTAGCTCGACGTTTATCACCCATGATTAGAAAAAATCAACTAGTGGGGTAGGGGACAAAATGAAATACTAAAAAATCGTGCAAGAATGTAGAGAATATTGCAGACAAAACAAAATGTTTGCAGAATTCCCATGAAAGAGATGAAAGGGACGTTGGGGGCCACAAGATATAAAAAAAAGCAAAATGTGTACACATTTTTTGTTTTCTCTTTTCCCAAGCCATGCCTCAAGGCTTGGGATCCGGTTTGGATCCCCAAGCCTGAGGCATGGACCTGCACAAACACAACAAACAACGAGTTTTTACAAGAAAATGTAAAAATGACACTTCCTCTATGATAAATCAAAATAAAACAATCGATCCATTTTTAAAAAAATTATACCACGACGTAGAGCAGAGTCTCTTCTTTCTTAAAATATAATTTTCCAAATTTTCTGACTAATATAAGGTATCCATATTATTTATTTTCTAACTATGCCTTTTTATAGCTATTTTTTGAAGTGTAAATATGTCTATCTTTCATGGTGTATCTTTTTTTGGGTGATCAAAATTAAAAAAATTATACTAGCCCAAACTAGGCATAATTCTATACATATTCAAAAAAAATCTAATTTTCGATATTTTTTGAGGTAGTTAGGGGGGCATGGTCGAGCTCCGTTATTTTTCAAAACATAAAATTTTTGTACTAGAAAAATCATAAATAAAAAAATATTCGCTAAAAAAATCTTTTTTTTTAAAAAATGGAGCCCAAACTAGATGCTCCTAGCTATCTTTCTACTAAAGGGTTTTCAAAAATACTAAATGGTGCTCAAAAAATGGTGGGGGCACGAAAGTCACTCTATTATGTTTTTAACAAAAACATGAGCATCTATTGGTATTTTAGTTGTTTGACCCACTTAAACTTATCCATTTTTCAATAAAATTTAGTAGCTTAGAAACTAGACTCAAAATGCTCCACGATTCATATTTCTAAAGGTAGGATCTTCCAATCCTCATCGGGATCCCTTCATCTTGCAAAATCCCTTCCCGGGAAATCTGGTTTTCCGAACTTAGTCATTTTGGTCTTTTTGGCCGGGCGCATAGAATGACTATGCAACATCAACTTTTGATGCACCCCCTTTAAAGCCTTTGGCACATGCTTTCTGGTGTCAGCAGGCATTTTAGTGTGCCTCTTTATGTTGAGGCTTCCCTGCGTGCGCCAAGGCGCATGCGCCTTCCTGTCGACAGAACTTTTGTTGCGCCTCTTTTTGGTGCGCCAAAGGCACACATATTACTCTGTTAACACCACTTCCGGTGCGCCATAGGCGCACATATCTTTGTGTTGACGAGTCTTTCGGTGCGCCAAAGGGCACATGTTTTCTCATGTCGACAGCTCATTTGGTGTGCCCCTTTAAAAAGTTGGTGGCGCATTTATTGCTACCTCGCCTATATATAGGCGCGTCTGCGCTGTCATTGTCACTCTTGCAAAACACGTGACTATTTTCATTATTTTCTCGACCACAACAAGTCGCACTCTTTTCGCTTAATCGCTTTCGATTGCATTGTGGACCCGTTCTCATGCTTTTTCATCGTTTATATCCGGGTAAGTGGCCTTCTACCCTTCGTGCGTTTTGTTTTTGTGGTTTTTGGCTGTTTGTGGGTGTGTTTTGGATTGAAAAGAAAGATAAAATTCATGAATTTGCTTCCTTCCCCCTTGTTGTCTTTCCACATTTCCTCCTCCTCTTTCCAGATCTGCTGGTAGAGGAAGCTCTGTCCTAAAAAATAATAGCTTGGAACCCCTTTTGGTATAGCACCTCTTCATATCCCACAATGAAGCTTGCGAAGAGAGCTTAGCCATATGGAAACCCTCTGAAGAATCAAGCCTTAAAAAGGAAACTACATTTTCCTTCTCCTTTGGCACATTGGCATTCCATGCAACATCAAAAATAGTTGCGCCCTTGGCGCACTGTCGCCCCTGTTACACAAAGAGCAGCCGCGCCAATGGCGCGCATTCCCTGCCTGCTACATCATAAAAAGATGCGCCCTCATGGCGCACTTCCCTCGCATGCTGCAAATGCTTCCCATGCACCCCTTGGCGCATCAAACTTGGATGCAACATAAAGAATTCCTGCGCCCTTTGGCGCACCCAGCATCCATGTAACAGTCTCTTTCTATGCGCCAAATGCAAAGCTATACAAGGCGCAGGCGCGTCCCTCATCGCAGCAACATTGTGTCATGCGGACCCTCCATGCGCCGCGCCAGTTCCCTTAAGCGCGCAAAATGCACATGTTACATAAACCCTATATGAGCCCTTTGGCGCACCGATGTTTCGTGCAACATGAAAGATCCATGCGCCACGGGCACATCCTGTTCCCGTGCAACACAAAGTTTTCATGCGCCTTTTACAAAATACATCCATATGGCAGGCGCACTTGTCCTTACAGCAACACAGAATGCATCCTGCAGTGTCTACGTGCCATGCGCCCTTTGGCGCTGATTTAACCCTTCTGCAATGATCCTTTCTATGCGCCTTACCTATTTAGCTCAGAATTTCAGTGTCATGCGCCATGCGCCCGAGGCCTCAAAATTGCTAACTCTTTTTCTCACAACATTTCAATGGAAAATCAAGCGGTGACACAACTTTCTTCGATTGGGTTTCACGTCTTATTCTTGCAGATCAGCGGCTTCACTCAAGAACATATGTCAACATCAAGCAAGAGATCTGCCAAATCCAAAGGCAAGGCCAAGCTCACAGAAGAAGAAATGAAATATAAATATCAGAGGGTCAGAATGCCCGATTCCCAGGCCGAGTGTGACCTGGACATCAGAGACTCAGAGTTGGGTCATATTGATTTGGAGGAATTCTGGGTCAGGACTCGAGTTACAAGAAGTCCATGGATGGACAAGCTGATAGGCAGTGCCCTGCACTTTGCTGGGGGAATCCCAGTCAGCGCCGTTAACAATGAATTCATGATGGTGGTTGCCCGGTGCTACAACAAAGACACAAGGTGTGTCGTAAATGAAAAGGGCGAGGTCGTGATCAACCTCACTGTGCCACTTTGAGATAATGCTCAACATTCCTCATCACCGGCACTTTGTGGCCGTCAGCCAAGACGATTGCATCAAGGCATGGGATGACAATGAAGATCAGTGCATGCAGCTGATGAACGAAGTCTATCTGAAAAACAAAAAGGTAGTGACCCGTTGGCCACAAATCATTCACCGCAGTGATTTTTCAGAGGAGCTCAGTGACACCATCACGTTCCTGAGCAGAGTCTTTGGGC
This sequence comes from Taxus wallichiana var. yunnanensis, assembly GCA_018340775.1. Lineage (NCBI taxonomy): Eukaryota > Viridiplantae > Streptophyta > Pinopsida > Cupressales > Taxaceae > Taxus > Taxus wallichiana. The sequence goes on along the minus strand of CM031238.1, from coordinate 62,092,191 downwards.
TTCCTGACGCCCACTATTTCCACAAATGGATGCTGCGGTACCTTGAAACGATGAACAAAAATGTGCCTGATCAACGCTTCGAATGGGCAGAAATTATAAGCAGCACGATATCAGAACAACTGCAACAATTCCCCACAACGGGAAGATTCTACATGAATTCCTATGTTGTTTATGCTGCAGCTTCTGAAAGGGACTATCCAGCTCTGATGCGGAGTGGGGTTTGGCCCCAGGTCAAAATATATGAATACTATCTAGAATTGAGGCTGGAAAATAGCATCCCTCAATTTACAAAGATCAACGATGCATTTTTCTACTTCATCATCTAGCCTATTGAGGCCAAATATGACTTACGGTCGCACGACCAAGAGCATAGTGACAGCCACTGAGAAATGGGGGGCCCTGTTCACCCAATTCCCCACATTCACCTATCTGAGGGCAGCTAACTTCTTGGGAGAGCCGACTAGACTGCCAAGGTATGCTGGACCCAAGTTGATTCTACTAGAGCTGTCAAGACAGCTAATCACCTACCATGAGAAGTGCCTCAAAAGAAAGAAGGGTGGAACTCCTTTCCCCCTCACAGTGGGTAGATATACATGTCTTTCTCATCACAAGGCAAAAGACATGTTTGCAGAGCTGGAGCTGCTCAATCTGAAACATGACTTCCCAGCCAGGCCTACCTTCGACCCAAGAAATTGTCTTCCTAGGGCCAAGCTCGATCCAATCCACATCCCTCAGATCGAGGATATTTACATTGACCTATATCATGAGGTGGAGCTTAGAAGGAAGGACCATTCTCGGTTGGCATTGGCAGAAATCATCCAATATGGGGTAGCCCTCGTCCCCAAAGGCTACCAAACTACTGAAGAGGAAGTGGATCAAGTATATCTTGATACAGGTGGGGACGATTGGCCTTTTGCGGCAGTTGATAGAACCAAAGCTCCTCAGACAATTGAGGAAAGGGTCAAGGAAACTCTGCGCAGAACAGAGCATTGGTGCCGAATGAACGGGCTCATCTACCTCGAGTCGATTTCACAACCTCTCCATTGGGCAACGCACCTCCTAGATCAAAACAACAGCCTAAAGGCAAAGGAAAAGATAAAGAGGGTGAATCCAAAGACTACTCAGGAAGAAGCTCCAAAGAAGTCCTCCTTCCGCTACACCGAGCGTGTTGTAACTCGGCTCCTCCAGAGAGAAAGAAGCAGAAGAGGATGTTCCAATAGGCCCATCCACTCAGGATGTCAAGATCAACTTTGCAACTACCGAGGTCCCTTCTGTCCCTTCTTCTTCTCCTCCTTCCCCTCCTCAAGTGACTCAAGCGACCATTCCTTTGGTTGTGTCCTCTCCCCCTTCTTCTACTGTTCCTCCCGCTTCTTCGTCCATCTTCTCTTCTCTTGCAGATCTGTCCCCCTCCATTTCTTCCCTCATCTCTGAGCTCCCTTCCCTTCCTATGTCTTCCTCTCCTGCAGTATCTCTTCCTCCCGTGAGCACTTCTTCGGCCTCCCTCTCGATGCCACCTCCAAGTGTCTCCACGTTTTTCCCTTCTACTACTGCAGCTGCCCCCTTCTCTGTTTCCGGCCCTTCTCCCATAAGTCCAGCCTGGATCTCCCAGCACTTAAGTCAATAGAAAAGGAAAGTTCCCATCACTCCGATGGACTTTTCTGTAATCCCGTCCAAAGGGGCAAAGAAGCAGAAGCCTATCACACGCTTCTCTCAGAGTGCTTCGGGAGAGAGGGTAATGGAGATCGCATACCCCAATCCCCTCAAGGATAAAAAGGATCTGTCTCCTACAGATTACACAGTGACTCAGGTCACAATGGGTACATCTTCTGAAAGCCTTCAGGGAGAGGCCCTATCTCGCATTCGACGCCCTGCAAGAAGCTTCAAGAAACAAAAGAAGAGAAAAGGCTATTGAAAGAGAAAAACAAACATCTGTCTCCAAGCCTTACAAAAGATGGGCAATGGCACCTCCCACAACTGCCGCCGAGACTCCTGAGCCTCTGAGCCAGGATAAAATTAATGAATATGCAAAGATCGGCGAGCAGGGTATGGCAGTTTCCGCTTGGAGGAGCCAGATCCTCAAAGACAGTGAAAGAGTGATCGCCAAGTTCTCTGATTTATATCTAAACATCAAAAAGGTGAATAAAGAGCTCCAAGCGTTAGCAGGACCCATATCAGAAGAGCTGGACCATGCTAGGCTGCAGCATGAGACCTTTCAACAAATGTTTGACTGTTCAGTCGAAGATCTGGTCAAGTTCGGTGTCTTCGGCCATCCTAGGGCCCTCAATAAAGTCATTTCCACTCTGGACTACCGGATGGATCAACTGGAGTTTGTCCTTGAAAAAATCGATAAGGTAAAGGAAGAAGCCCTGGACACGATGCACCAAATGGAACAAATCGTTCTCAACATGTCTCCAGGGCTACTTACTCCTTCCTTCGCCTTAAGAAAAGTTGATGAAACCATCCAGATCTTTAAAGAGATCGTGTCACGAGGGCTGGGGCCAGAGGTCTCTTTTGACGCAGAGTCCATCAATAACCTGCTGGCCTGTCGGACTTCATCGGGTTCCTCATAGAAGCTAGAAAAGAGTATTCCAAACTCCCAGAGAAGCTCATAGACGAGCGGGAGACTTGCGAGGTGATCAGTGAGCGACACAAGGATCCTTCCCAGGATCAACTAGGGCCCATGATCAGCAAGTTCATGGAATACCGCACTCAATTCCACATCTCGTCACCTGAGCAGCAAAAGCAGGCTACTCCCTTTCGGCCGCAGGATGACGATGATGAATAGTGGCTTCTTCTTCTTCTCTCTCTTCTTCGACTTTCTTTTTGTAAATATCTAAAGTATGTTGGCACAAATGATGACATCATCCATGTTGCACCATGGGATGATGTCATCCATCAAGTTGTCAAAAGTCAACATGACTTTGAGATATTTTGTAAATATCTTTGTAAATAGGTGGTTGGCTCCTTTTTGCCTTCTTTTCTCTCCTTCTTCTATAAATACCCCAATACTTGTTGTGGTGTGCATGAGTGAATATCTTTCAGATGAAAAATAGAAGTGAGGAGAAAAGACTTTGAGCTTTTTGTAACAAAAAGAATTATTAATACAATATTTAGACTTTGTGCTGAATACATGTGTTATGTGCATTGGATCTCTCTTACGTTAGATCTGTGTGTTCGTTCTGTTAAATCTGCTTCTGTTTTATTGTCATTTATTCATCAGTATTGCTTTGTTCGTTTATGCAAGTAGGTTTGGCTCTGTTTACTACCAATCCCAAAACATAAACCTTCTGACCTTTCTGCTTTGGAATTCATTTCTTTTCTTCCTTCGGACCTGCTCTTTCTTCATCCTCTCTTTCATTCCTTTCTTTTCGCAGTCGGAAACACCCTACTGGGATGAGATCCCAACCCCCGAAGGCGTAGAATATTGTGAGACTTGCATGCATTCCTGCTTTGGTAGAATAGCAATAAACCGCAGTTTCACTTTCTTGACTCAAAGAGGGGCTATGCCCCGCACACTGCTGGCCTCGTCCTATCCATAACTGCGACAAGCGACAGATTTTCGGACCAACAGGACCAGTGTTTCCACCGTAATCGAAATGGGAAAAATCAACTCTTTTGTATTGGTGGGAAGAAATGTATTTAACTCCACATCTGAAGACTTGTCTCAAGTTTGGGATAGAACTCTTGTTGCTTGATACGAGATGATAAATTGTGCTCTTGATGAATTAGACTCGTATGAGGAACATACTTCAAAGATGCAGGAAGATATCAATATAGAAGTATAGAAACTTGGAGTACTTGTAGTAAATGAGAACACTTCAATGAATGATCTTGTGAAACCATTTGAAGAGTTGGTTAAGAAAGAGGTTGGAGATCCATTTTATTTCAATGAAGACACACTAGAATATCTTACAGAGATCAGAGTTGTTATCTCCAACACCGCAAAGGAGCATCAGGCATGGTTCACAAAATGCAAAAATATCAATGCCACCTCCGAGAATTGGCTCAAAGCTTTGAGTTTTGTACACATTCCTCGGGATGAGAAGGTTTTACCCATAACAGATTGATTCAACAAGAAGTTCAAAGGGATCTAGATCTTTTTAGAATAACTCTCCAAGCATCCATCACCAAGTGAATCTCCATCGCAAGTGCATCATCTTCTTTTGAGTAGCTATCTCTTCTCTTCTCTCTTTCCCACCCCCTTCCTCTCTTATTTCATGTTCTATTTCTTCGTTGGGGGTTTACTTTTCACTTTTGTCTTATTCATTAAAATGTGATCTATAGTTATACTTTGTAATGAGTTTCCTCCAATTAATAAAAAGGGACTCAATTTATTTCCTAGGAATACAAAAGGTCACATGTTGTAAAGGTTAGTGAAAAGTCATGTGGGGGTAGGAAAAGAGTCATTTGAAAAACTATATATATGACTTCCTCATTTCAAAGGGTTGTCAATTTTGTGAGTTCATGAGTAGATAGCTAGTGCACTACAAAGAACAAGCAAAGATAAAATTTCCTCTCTCTCTCTCTCTCTCTCTCTCTCTCTCTCTCTCTGTAGCTTTGTGAATATGTCAATCTTGCATAACCAAGAAGGGTGTAAAATCTTTTGATGAATGAATGAATGAAATTTTATGTTCATGGTTCATTTTGTCTTGTCATAACTAGCAAAGTTGTTTTTCCTTTTAATTGTGTGTTGATAAACTTTGGTTAATACTTGTAAAAATATGTTTGAGCCTATTTACAATATTAACCCTCTCTCTCAAAATTCTCACTCCTAATACCTTATCTTCCTTGCAAATTCTTCCCTTACACGAGGTGCAAGAATTTGTTGCATGTTCAGTGGAGTGTTCTTGTGTGATCCCTGGCCTATTGGCCACCCAAAAAGTTTGTTTTATTTGAATACTAAAGGGAAGCTCCCTTTTCCAAGCAGGAGGGACGTAGTCCCAAAGTGTTGGTGAAAATCAGCTAATTTTTCCTAGTGACAAATTATTTCACCAACAGGACTACGGGCATTACTTTGGATCTCGAAAACTATAGAGGTATGTTTAATGAAAAATATATTGTATCCATAGAAAAAAATCAGTAGAGGATAGTGAAGAGAGTCTTTTTATGTCTTTGTCGGAATCTAAGCGAGAGGGAGACTAGCTCACATCCCTCTTCTCGCAACTCCCACTCAAGACACGATGGAAGTTGTCCAAAGCCTCAACAAGCTCAAGGGTAAACATATCACTCGAAGAAAATAAGAAACCTATGGATTGGGGCAAGTCGAGGGCGAAGTAAAAATTCTACCCAGGAATGTCCTTTCGAATTAGAATAGGTCAAAAATGATATTGCTTTGAACAATTTAGCATGTTGAATGTGATTCGAAATATTGGAACTCTGTGAAGAAGGAAATTGATACCATATATTTGGATATGAATATTGAAAAAACGTAAAAATTCGGGCTAGGTGCACCGTGTTGGAGAGAAGGGGTGAAAACTATGAAGGAAACTCTTTTCCAGATCGGTAGTTGGAGCATTCCAAATATCAAAGGTATGATTGAACATCTTGCTCACCAGTGAAATCCATAATGGAAGAGATTTCTACTGATAGATCCAAGAAGAGGAAGAGGGATGGTGATGGTTTGAACTAGGAAAAACTTATTGTTTCAATTAGTGATTTGGTAAAATAATGGACCCATATGCTTTAGAGTATGGATAAAAAGTGAGGGGTTGGTGGTCCCGATTGTTTTTTCTCACTTTGTTTTGTTTCATCATCTATGTGATGTTGTTAGTTAGTGTTGTTAGTTTTTTACCGTTAGTTTTAGTTTTTTTAGTCAGTGGTTTTATTTATTTTTGTTTTGTTGACTAGTTTTCAAGTTATCTGTGTTTTGTGAGGAGTGGGGTCCCTACAACCCTCTTTTATCATGAATAAAAAAACTTGCAACATAGCTATAAATGTTTTGAATTTTTTTTCAAAATTATTGTTGTTTGGATATTTCAACTACTTCATGTCGGGGATGTCTTCTAAAAATTGATTTCAACCATTCATTTAAAAGAAGCAAAAAATTAAAAAATATATTATTAAAAATAAGAAGAAGAAGAAAGAGAGGAAAGTCGTTTCACCAATTGAGAGTTGTATGCAAAGTTGGGGACAACCAAGAACCCCACTACAATTTTGGCACCGTAGTAACCTATACTAAATATATTTAAATCTTCCCTAATTGATAAAAGGTTGAGTTATTCACCACTTCAAACTTTTATTTCTATTAATAATGGATATATTTTGTCCAATTAATTCATAGTTACTCTTACTCCATGATTTGCTCATACAAACTAAGAAAATAATTGCTAATATTTATTACCATTATTTTATTTACAAAATTGTTGCAAAAAATAACATAGCACTATATATTGCAAATAACTCGTTTTTGCTTATATTACCTAGGGAGAAGTCCCTAGCCTGCGAAAAAAATACATTAAGTGCCAATCATCGATAGCTACGCTCATCTAAGCTCTCAAAAGGCACCTTATCATCTCATATATTGTAAATAACTTGTTGGTGTAATAAAATCAACTTCATTTATTTTTCTCTTGTAATGGTACATCTCACATTACATACTTAACAAGCAAAAAGAGAAAAAAAAAAAAATACAAAAACCCAATTCAAGTGAAAAAATCTCCACATGGCGGTTGTTCTAATTCAACAAATATTACCATGAAAGACCTATATTAGTGTAAATGGGGTACATTAAATCAAAAAGAGGTATTACTCGAAAAACTAAGAATAGCTTTGAGCTGGAAATCTTCACATAATCGGTCATTCTCAAATAAATAAATGAAAAGTAGAAAAATTTATGTTTATAAAGAATGTTAAATATAATCATTTTATTTAAAACACACACACACGTATATAAAGTTGAGTTGTAGTTTTACTGTGTAAAATAAGTGTTATAAAATAACTAATATAAAATTAATGATTGTAGGTGTCTTTTCCAACTTTGATGCTTGATGATAATTTATATTTATAATTCAATTGATACCGATTAATCTTGTGATTGAATATATGTATAATGTATAAACAAGTTAATAGTTGATGTTTGAAATAGATTATACTAAATTTACACTCATATAAGTAGTTAAGCATTTTAGGTTGATATGTTAGGATGAATTCACATATACCAAGTAAAGGAATGTGTGTTCAAAATCCCATATGGATAGTGTCAAACCACGGCATACATTAACTATGAAAGAGAAATCTAATCTTATATATTATATTATGAGTTCTACCATTACCTAGGTTTCGCACCTTAGTGTGGTTAATTTGAACTTATGTCAACCATTATTATGTGAACCATAGATGTATCATGAGACATTAGTTTTCTCAAATTTAGCATCTATAGTGAAACTTGGGAAATAATTCCTTTCACAATGGGATGGGTCATTGATACGATGCACTATCACCACACACACCTATCCAAGTTTGTTCACATGTAAATCCTTTCTTATCATGTGGAGATCATTTGTCATCTAGTATGGGGTTAGGAGGGATGAGAATAATCATTAGTCGAGAATGTTAATGTATAATGAACATTGGAAAGTGGGACTAAAAGGATAAGGGAATTAGTTTAGTCTTCTCCATGACTCGGTAGGAGCAGGTATGTGTCCTTTTTGAGGTTGCCAAATATTGACCGAACGTCTGGGGTACCAGGATTTCTCGATTTATGAGTTAGGATATATTCGGGATCACCCTTTGTAATCTAAGTCTTATGGCCATAAACAACCACTACTTATTATTAATAGGAATGTAATTATTCTTTTATAGTTCATTATCCTATATTACATCATGTTTGGTTAGGCCATCTGTTATAGGGATTTGTATATGTAGAACACTCTCTCTTTTGGTATCGAGTTTCATATCTACCTTCCTCGTGAAGGGTAGGGCCACTCTCGGGATACGAGAATTGTGTGGGGGAACCAAACTGGCTTTGTGGTTGGAGGAAAAGCATTATGATGATGCTCTCCCTCTCCTACTTCATTATTGTGACCTCGACATGATCTCCAGGTGTTATCTCGATGGTGCTCACATTGAGAATTCTCCTTATGTTCTTCCATATCAATGTCTCTCAACAAAATATTGTATTCTTATTTGTAATCTATATTATTAAAAAAGACAATCATGATGAACATAATGAAGATGCGAGTAATTGATAACCCTTATCCACGAAGTTGAAAACACAAAATATTTTGTATCATTAATATCTTTATTGCATAAAGAAATGGGTAATGAATTATCTCCTATATCATTACATTCATATGTTAGTATGCTCTCGATGTTTAGTGAATTGAATGAGGTGGAATGAATTTATTCTCTTATGTATAATTATCTAATTTGATTACAATAAGATTACTCATTTGATTAAATTACAAATAGATGATGCCATTTGATTATTGTACTTTCCCTTTAGTAAACTAGCATTAGTTGTTTCCTTTGGCTTCGCATCATGGAAAATTTAAGTAAGAACTAAGGACGTGATTCTCATCCTTGGTAGAATTGCATGGAAACTCACACAAAGGAATATATATTAAAGGGAAAAAATTAGGGTGTTTTTCCAAAGTATCCTACGAGGGTTCTTAATGTGTGGATCCTTCTCCTATAACCCATATTCTTGGTTGGTGAGGCTTACTTGGCAAGATTTTTGTCACCATGGAAAGTAGTTTTTTTGCTTGGTGTATACATTTCTTTTGATGTTATTGATGGGGAAAGGGATTTGCATGACATTATCTTTGTTCTCTTAGTACACAACAATATAATATTTATTTCTCTCTCTAATTTTATACTTCATTGTTATTATCTAGGAATTCATTCATATTCATGTTTGTTTTATCTTTGAATGGTTCACAACAAATGCCACTTCTAATAAAGTGTAGCATGGAAGAAACAGTTTTGAAACCTCAAGGCGAGAGGAAGGTGTATGACGAGATGGAGGGCATAGTGGGAAAGGCGAAGCATGAGGGATTAAGACATATGTGAACTTCGTATTCATAGGAAGTGGTGAAGGACATGCATTTCACATTTTGAATACATTTTGTTGGATATGCACTTTTTTATTCTTCGTATCCTTTGCCAAATTTAGAATTGCCCTAATTTTATCAAATGGCTAGTTAGACTATAAGCTATAAATTATAGTATACATGCAAAGAAGAGCTTATATTATTCCATTTGTCATGTTTGACAAGTTTTGTGTTGTGTGTTGCAATGATAGAGGTTGTATTTTCCTCTACCAAATTTTAGTTGTTGGAAAGTGTTTTACTTCTTGTTGTGTCTATCAATAAACAATCATCAATGAAAAGAATGGATTTTGTTGGAGGGGAGCTAGACATGAAATGAATGGAGACGTGATAGAAGGCCTTGAGGCTACCTTTCCTAGGTTTTGTAAAGTTAATTTCAATATAAAAGATGTATGTCACCGTAAGATTGACAAAGTATTTTTTTGCTTTGGTCAATTTAATTTTATGATCTTTAGTTGTAGACTCATGTTGTTTTTGAATTTGATTGTCTTGTGTTGTTTTTGAATTTGATTAAGTAGCTATTTTGTAGAACAATGAACATCATTAAGAAAATTGGAATGAAACAATGAAGGTTGGTGACTATTAAAACATATTTAATACTCAACAAACATTGCATTAAATATGACAATCATTGGTATCAATTATTAATATCTAAGTTTGCAACAACACAAATATAGTTAATTTTAATCTAAATATTAGTGTGCACATGAGGCAAATAATCGCCAATTGGAGCGAAGATCAACTAGAATGCAAGTCCATTACGGTTTAGAAATGTATTTTTTTCCAAGCTTGTTCTTATACTTATTCAACATTATTGAATGTTTCTTTTGTTAAAACCCATGCATAGGGTTCAATAGCTATTAAAATAAAAACTATGTTTAAGTTTATTATAAGACGATTAAGACGATACAACAACGGTAACGATTTTAGTCTTTTTTCCACCTTACAAAGTTATATCTATAAGTTGGTGCACCACCACCTAACTTGCCATGTTTCATGGTTATCAAATTCAATGACTACAATCAACCCAACATGAAATGTTGAATCCCGTCAACATGTCCGAGCTACCTATAAAGCTTCCTACACGACAAGCACAAGAAAATTCCCCTCAAAATGACATGGTCTCTAACTATCCACAAAACATAAGGGATAACATTACCAAAACAACTATTGTCATTATGAGTATTGAATGACAAGGTTTTTTTAATATCAATCTCCATAGTGCATTCCCTCAAGGATTTGTGCATCACACCCCCTTTCTCTTTATAACGCTTTACCAATATGACATATGGTTTATATGTGACACACGAGAATAAAAAGAGAATCACTTATGTTCCCTCCACTAGTTTCCCCATCCCGATAGAATGCACCAAGCTCCCATAAAAGACATGCACGCATCCGATGCCACATGTCACACGCATCCATATTTAGTTTTTTTTTCCCGATTTTTTCTTGTTGAAAAACAGAATGTGTTTTTCAACATTGTTGTCCATGTATTCCATACCATTTTTAATAATAATTACGCGGGCGTTTACTTTAAGTAGGCTTACTGAAAGTGTCAAATTCCGCAACATTTTCCGGCCAACCCTTTCCGGCTACCCACTTTGCTCTTTTACATGAACAACACCCTACAAAAACTTACACATCAAGAGCATGTGGGCATACATATGATAATAGGTAACAATACAAACAAAATTATAAACTATAAAATATGTCATATTTGTTTTTACTTGCAACAAACAAATTATAATAACCTTTATTGTGTGTGTGAAATGTATGTTAATTGTAAAAAAATTGACAATGAGAAAAAACATTAGATTTAAGCATCCTTAAATATTGACGAACTCGGCTTAATCTCCCCCTTCAAAATTGTTGCCGTGGTGAGTGGTTTCCTTATGTAAGGAGACTCAAAAGTATTGGAGTCTTGTCAGATTTTGATTATTGGATTTGAAAAGGTTCGAATTTAGTTCTTAATTTGCCTATCACATATTCCTTTATATAAGTAGCCATATAATATTATGTATTATTAATTGATCCACCTTTCAGCAACCAGTGAATTTCGAATAACAAGCTGTCAGACAAAATGTGTTAGGTAGGCAGAATACCCGACGTGTGGCCGCAACAGTGTAAGACATTATTGAAGGTATTAATAAGATACTGCCTTTGCTAATATGGCCCGCTCAGAAGCAAACCGAACAGACTGCGTAGTGGGCGGGAGGAAAAACATAGAAAAAAATTGCATGCTACATGACGCTTTTTATCAGTTCCTGTCGCCGTGTCCACCGCTTCGCCATAACTCCAGTTGGAGACTGCACACTGTGTATGCGTAGTGGGCGAATAAAAGCTTGTCAATAAAATATACGTGCAACTCTGTAACAGTGCAAAACTGATGTCAGACACAGTGTGCTGGTGCGATATTTAGAGGAGTAATTGCATTTCTTACAGAGTCGGTCATTGTTGTCTACCTGTTGTCCTCCTCTTACAGGCTGCTTAAACTATCTCTCTCTATAAATACACCCCTGCATTTTTAAATTTACATCCTGCACCATCTCCGCTTGATTGTTATTGCCAGCGCTTGCAACACCCTCTCACCTCATATACGCCACAGTTCAGAGATATAACAGGTTTGCAAAGTATTGTTTTGTTGCTATGCCAACTTCTTCCGGATCAGTTTTTAGCAGCATTTCTTTCTTTCTCTGTATTTACTGACTGATAACATGTAAAGACACTTTAGCTTGTTTTAATACTAACCGAACTACATTCTTCTCAAATTTTATTGCTCAGTACCTGTTATTTCTTTCTATTCTTGCTATTGTTCACAGTGCATGCACATTTGCCTTACACAGATGTCATACATCTGAAATTATGTTCTGCACCTTGCATTGTGCTGGGTCAACGTGTCCTACTTTGTATTACACAAGGAAAAACAACTTATAATCACATTGAACCGGTCTCAGAAATGTTTCTAGATGATCGGTATAAAGAGCTTTAATTATTACAGAACTACCAAATTTGTGGTTTTTTTATTTCCATAATGTTGGGAAACTTAGGTGTTTGAACTGGGTTCAGGAAAATTTCCAGCTGATCAATACTAGTAGGTGTGAATATGAGTAAAGATGTAATGTATAAATTATTACGAGGATGTAAACGATAGTTTCAAGATTAAACCATGTTCAAAGAAAATTAGTTTTTACAAGGCTGTCAAACTTGCGGTTTTTAAAGTTTGATTAGGTGTTTGAATGTTTTTTTGGTTTTTTAATTTCGATTAGGTTGAGAAACTTTGGTACTTGAACAATTTATGGTTTTTAATTTCATCTAGGTCGAGAACTTAGGCATTCGAACTATTTGTGGTTTTTTTATCTCAATTTGGTTGAAAAACTCATGTCTTTGATCTGGATTCTCAATGTTATTAACGTATCAGTGGTAAATGGTATAAATATGAGGCGACTTTTAATTTATAAATGCGGATTTGAGCTTGGCCTAAAATTTGAACTTGGTTTGGGAATGCTTCTAGCTGATCAGTATTAAACAAAATAAATTTGATCAAAGATTTGATGTCCGGACGTGAAATCAAGCTTGTACTGAAATATGCAGTTGCAGAGTTGATTAATTATTTACACAGATGTCATACATCTGAAATTCTGTTTCTGCACCTTGCATTGTGCTGGGTCAACCTGTCCTATTTTGTATTACAGAAGGAAAAGCAAGTTATAATCACGTTGAAAATATTTTGTAGCAATCTGGAACTTGTAGGGAGAGTTAGATCCCTTTCAATGCGTCGTGCTAAATATTTTGTGAAATACTGAGTCGGGTTAAGAGGACTTTTTCTAAATAATCAAAATATGCCTGGGAACGCTACCGAGGATAGCATCAAATGAAACTTAGTTGAATGATGGCTGGAGGGCACTACAGAGGAACAACATCATAGCGAATCTTGTGTATGGAAAAGCCACTTTAGCTGGCCATCTATGTGATTATACTGTTTAGTCGAACAATTATTGCATGGAATTGAACCTATTTAATTTTTTTGTTTCAGTTTTTTTATTGTTTTTGGTAATTGTTGGGACCTCCAATTCTGTGTAATAGAATTAGATGCTCCCGTGATTGGGATTAGCATGTTATCTTAAGAAATGTACTATGGATACATACTATAAATAAGCACATAATAATCATGAAATAGTTTCACCTGTAAGTGGACAGCAGATGTTTAATCATCTCGGGTAGAGTAATTGTATTGGAATATGTTTTGCTGCTGATAGTTCAAAGGCTCTTAATCTGTTAGTGATAATCTTTATGTAAGCTCTGCTGAAAACTACAATGAGCATATCTGACATTTCCATAGTTGCATACAGAGAATTATGGATGAAATATATGATATATGATTTATGGATGTAGTTGCAATTTCAGTTTCAGCGAGCCAATGTATTTTGCAATGTATATATATTTCTGTACTTGTCAGTAGAAGCTAAATTTATACTAACAAAGTTGGTTGCTTTTCCCAGGTATTATGGCCACTCCAAGTGGAAGCCCATCCATTATCACAATATCAGATGATACCTCTGGTGCCATTGTCGGGAGCCCTCCTATTGAACTGGTCGCTTCAAATGGGACACCTCAGTCATATGCAACCCAAGCAACCACCAACGAAAGCTCAATACAAAGTGTCCAGCCACCGCTTGCGACTTCGTGCATACTTTACTTTTCGGCTACTACATTGCTCACCATTTCGGTACATGCCCTCACCATTTCTCGATAGTGATTTAACCACTGTCTTAGACATGATGCACAAGGTAGATGCAATGTACCTTAGGCTTGACGCATTGTACACTTTCCTTCGTTCGCTCAGCTATGACCAGTACTACTCTGGCGGCGAGGAACACTCCATTAGAGCTGCATTCAAAGCTTATCTTGCATCCCTTTAATTTAAGTCCCTACCTCACCCCTACTACGACTTTGCACTGCTCATACATATGCCCACATCTTTCATCCTACCCCACAGTAACCTCTTTTTGAAGGTCTAACTTGATAAACCTATACTTGCATAAATATGGTGTACATGTTCCATTTTGAAACCGTCGTCAAAAGTTTTGTATAATTCCAATCACGATATATACAATAGAGTTGTTGTACATATGTTTCGTACTTTACTTAAAGAATGAGCGTATAAACTGTTGTGTTATATAAACATCTTCCCCACTGTACATATCTTTACGTGCTTATTCTCTAAAAAAACACTTTACGTGGGCCATAACTTGGTTTCCCCACTTTATGGTTTAGCGCATGCTCCCTCGTACTTAACATTACCCCATTTGCTAATTCATTTCCATTTTATTTTATTGTTTAGGAACCACCAGCATCGCAGACTCCATTGCCCCCAACGTTGTTCCTCCCCAACTGGCCGTACACATGCCGACATCCCGCACAGATACTTTGGCACCGGCTACTCGTGAAGGCCGCCCTGAACACTGCATGCAACTCACGCCAATTAAATCGTTAAATCCTTACCAAAGCGTTTGGACTATTGAAGGCAGGGTCATCCAAAAAGGCAACCTAAACAACTACAACACGGAAAAACGCACAGGGCAGGTTTTCAGCTTCGACATTATCGACAAAAGCAACTCAGATATAGTGGTGACTTCTTTTGACCTAGCTGCAACTTCTTACTACAACCAAATACAACTAGGTAAAACATACACAATCAAAGGAGGCACCTTGCGGACTGCAAAAAAAGATTACAACTCCACAACTCCTTGGGACATCATCCTAGACTTGGACTCCTCTGTAAAGCTTAGTACAAACCAGTCCGTAAACATACCGCAATATCTTTTCCGCTTCAAAACAATAGCAGAAATCAACTCCGCCCCCGCCAAATCCACCATTGACCTACTAGCTATTGCACTATCCATTACCGCCCCCTCCACTATCAGGAAAAGTGATAGTACTTTCAACCACAAACGCACAGTCGTACTAAGTGATAACTCGGCACTATGTATTGAGGCAACGTTATGGGGTGCTTTTAGTGACAATGAGGGCAAACTTCTAAGTGAATTATGTGCTACACAGACATCAATCCGACCAGTTCTTGCAATTAAGAGAGCAAAAACTACAACTTTCAAAGGAACAACATTAGCCACAGGCCCTAATACACAAATCTTCATAGATCCTGATATAACTGAGGCTCATGCACTGCGTGCATGGTTTACTTCGCTCGCCTCTACAACTGCATACCCTTCAGTGAGTATTGGAAAAATTGAGAAAACCGATATCGCAGGCATGAAATCCTCCTCGCAGCTAGGTAAACCGCTCACCTTCTCCACCGCAGCAACAATTATACACATTAATATGTCCTCCTTTAGCTATCCAGCATGCACATCAATTGTTAACAACCAGCAATGCAAGAAAAAACTTGATCTAACTGCAAACTCCTCTTGGTATTGCCAAAAATGCAAGCACGACGTCTCTCATTGTGACTACAAATATGCATTACACTTCATCATTGAGGATGGCACATCAACAACATGGGTAACTGCTTTTGATGAGGTTGCTACATCAATCATGGGTATATCAGCACAAGAGCTACAACTTCTTGCACCAACACCTGACAAGTTTTGGCCTGTTGTTAAGCCAATTCTGTTCCACCGCTACATGTTCACAATATCCGCAAAGCTAGAGGTCTACAGGTCAGAAGAGAAAGCCCAGTGCACTGTTGTCGCTGCAGTTAAGGACACGACTTCCAGCATGCAGGAATCCCCACTAGATGCATTCCTCGCAACACCTTAACTATGTATTGATCAAAAAGATCCTACACTACCTCAGAAAACATATTATACTATACCCACACAATATGAGCAACTTACCAATACATACTTACCATACCACCTACTCCACATATAGGTTTTTGCATTCATAAGTTATATAACCTTTAATATTAACGCATGTTGTGCTCAAGTTTTCCTATATTTATACACCACTCTGTGTTCTTAATATGTCTTTATAATACACATATTCGGGTGCAATCAAAGTCACTTTATACTAGCAATGCAAATACTCTCAACATACATTGTTACACTTCACTCCAATCAAACAAAAGAACTTTTCTTTTTTGCTTGCATTAACTACGTTCTATACCTAATTACTGTTACCTTTTTAACTCATTTTTTGCAGGCCTAACACAGACTGAGAAAAATGCAAAGGCTCGGTTGAGGTATGCAGCCAACAAAAACAACCTCAATGAGCATCGTCGCCATATAGCTTGCATGAAATGACAAAAGCTGAACACACAGTGCCACCTATATAGCCAACCATGCCAACCTGCTCGAAGATCACACACCAAATACGCATTCACTCCAAGATACACAACGCCAATTCCGCCAAAGAATAGATCACCTCCCGCCTCCAAACACATGTTCATGTTGTAATGAATTATATGTTGGGCTACGTACAAGGGTTTACAAAGGTGCCCACACCTGTCACAGATGCATTGTTGAAAAGGATGATCGCCGCTTCTCAAGTTGGAATAACATGGACCCAGGCCCGCAACCTAAGGTGTTATCTTCACTTACACAAGTTGAGGAAATGTTAATAGCAAGGGTCAACCCAATATTGCAAGTGACTCACGCTGTAGGTGGCCAATACAAATATAGGGGCCACACCATATGCTTCCCCCAAGAAGTTTCATCCATAACTAAACACTTGCCTCGGCGCGTCGAAGACTTGGACATCTTAATCATCCGAAGAATCGGAGCAACAAATAAAGCTTACGATTGCTTTGTAAGCAGATCTCGTGTTTTGGCTGCATTGCAATTCAAAATAGCTCATGACCCTTACTACAAGGATGTTGTCCTAGACCACCCTGCATTGCATTCCCTACCACATCACAGTACTGATATATCTACTTCCCTACCACACTTCAATTCAACTATCGCCGACAATGCTGAAGCACAACCAGAAGCAGAGCTTCGCCCAAGCTCCCCACCAAATACCCACGAGCGGCAACCATCATCTTTTGTGTCCTCCCTCCCTCCAGCCACTTCAGAAGTTGACCAAATAACAAATTTCATCGAAGGCAGGAAAAAACTCCGCTACAGTCAATTGAGTGGCCACACATTGGTTCAGCCCCGGTCAGCGAATACGACACTGAGGGTTTGCTATCTATGGCTTTTCCAACATTGTTCCCAACAGGGGTTGCATTGTTCCACCAAGCACGCATCAAGAGGGTTCACATGCATGAATACGCACTACACCTACTACGTTACCATGATAATAGATTTGGAAGCCATCCGCGCTTTCGTTACTTCATTCTCAACATTATGTTGCGCCACAGAAGCCAATCAACATCTGTTGTTTTCACAAAAAAAATATAGGCGACAACTTGCCTACCACAGTTTCGATGTTACGCCAGCAACTTGCACACTACCCAGATGCCCACATTGCAGAGCAACTAATGCGCTTTGGGTCCAACTTGTGAGGAACTAAATCATTTTGGTGCAAGCGCAGACATGAACTCACAGATATGATAACCCAACTAGAAAGCCCTACACTTTTCTTCACTTTAAGTGCAGCAGATACTAAATGGCCAGATTTACACAAAGCAATGCCAGGAACACCGACGCCACCCTCAACAACTAGCCAGCAATGGAGAAACGTGAACTTGAACATGCACCCCCATATCGTCTCTGCATACATGGAAAAAGATTTACAATATTTTGCGAGGAGGTGCTTCAAAAAAAATGCATTGCACCGACTACTGGTACAGGTGAGCTCACTACCACTTAGATTTTAATACAATACCCCGCCTACCCCATTTACCAAGCTGGACCCTCTTTGTGCAAAATACAGGTATGAATGGCAACATCGAGGCTCGGCTCATATCCACGGATTTATATGGCTTCCAAATGCACCAAACATGGAGGACCTAAACTGGGACAACCCCCGTGAACTTGATGCGGCGAAGACTTACTTCGACCAATTAGTAACTGCATGGAATCCAAGGGGCCCTGAGAGTGGAGAACGTCAGATACATCGTTCGCAGGAAGATGACCCGTGCTTGTTAGACACATACGGGATACTTACAAACAACCCAGTAGCTGACTATGAGAACTTGTTGAACCGCGTGCAACGCCACACAAAATGTAGTGAGGCAACCTGCTTGCAAAAAAAATGGGACACTTCAATGTAGATATAAAGCCCCTTGGCCACTCCAAGAGTATTCGAGCTTGGGCTTAGATGAAACCGGTAAAAAAAAGTACACCCCTGCACGCAATGATGCACGGGTCAACATACACAACTCAGACATGCTAGCACTATGGCGAGCCAATGTCGACTGCCAGCCCGTTGTGTCACGACATGCGGTCTTACAATACATTGCAAAATATGCAGCCAAGGCAGAGAAGAAATCAGAAAGCTACCATCACATGCTAACAAGGATATCTAATGAAGTTAGCGTCGATCACCCTGCAAAGACGGCCTACAGCAAATTCCTCTCTGAAACTATTGTCGACCGGGACATTGGTGCACAAGAAACATGCCACATGTTACAAAAACTCCCCCTTTCCAGTTGTAGCAACATTTATTACCCTATCCGTCGGTAAGCAGGTATTCAAACGTGTCCTCCCAGACCTAGGAAACACATTCCAATTCCCTTCATTCATAGATGCATACATAAAACGCCCTACACAATTAGAGAACACCTCCCTCTTTGAAGCTGCTCGTTCCTGGTCCTACAACAGCCAAAGGAAAGTTACTCAATGGCTACAAAGAAGAACCCCTGCTGTCGTCCGCGTATTCCCCCGATACAGTGATGTCCCCACCCCAGATGCGATACACTATGAGGATTTCTGCTGGACAGAGCTTCTGCTTTATAAACCCTTTCGACATATCCAAACAGACATTGGCATCTCCACATCTGAAATAACTAACCAATGGGAAAAATGAAAAACTCTTACGCCCCTTTACATGTTAATAGAGCCACTACTCTAGAAGAAACTGCAACTGGGGCAAGTAGCGATGACAATGACTCGCAAGGATCTAATCCGCTGCATGCACAACTATTTGAATGGGAGCATATATCACGCATGCACCCAACACTCAATACAACAATTGATGATGTAGACATGATAGGCCTCCGTGACTTTGACATTAACCACGATTGGAAGGTTCATTCAATCCCTGCTGCCTTACAAATAAGTGCACCTAAATTCATAGACATTGCCCGCACTGAAAATTCACCACCAGTTGTTACTCCACCTACCCATTTAGACGCTCTGCAGCTATCATCAAAACAACACCTTGCCTACTCAATTGTGCTTTCACATGCAACTCAACAAGGGGAACACCCACCATTGAAGATGATCATTCAGGGAACCGCTGGTACAGGAAAATCATACCTCATACAATGCATAAGAAATGGGCTTGAAAATATGGCTGGCAAATTAAAATCTTCCCTCCTTGTACTAGCCCCAACAGGTATTGCTGCATTCAATATAAAATCATCTACTATACATTCTTCCCTCCGAATACCCATATCCGACATGAAACCTCTCGAAGGCCAAGCCCTAGCAATCTTCCAAGAGCGTATGAGTCCCATACGTTACATACTCATAGATGAAATGAGCTTTATAGGTCCTACAATGTTACACAACATCAACAAAAGACTTCGTGAGGCATTCCCCCAACATAATAACCACACATTCGGTAACTGCTCAATGATTTTGGTGGGAGACTTAGGCCAGCTCCCTCCGGTCAACGATGTACCATTATATGTAGGCAACAAAGTAGGAAGCTCCCTTTGGCATGCTTTTGATACCGTGATCACCTTGGACACAAACTTTAGGCAACAAGGATTAAACTCGACACAACTTGAATTCAGAGAAATGTTGACCAACATCAGAAATGCAGAAGCAACCGTTAAGGATTGGTCTCTTCTCATGTCACGTACAAAGTCGTGCATGTCTACCTCAGAGCAATCCATGTTCATGACTGAGAAGCACCTATTTGCAACAAAGGACCTAGCAAACAAGCACAATAAACAAATGCTAAAATCCTTGCACGTACCAATTGCAATGAGCATCGCAGAACAAAGCAAACATAACTCTGACTCAGACATCAACGACACTCAACTAGACCCGGTAGTTTTCCTATGCACAGGACAAGAGGTCATGTTGACATCTAACTTATGGGTTAGCTCAGGATTGGTTAATGGTGCACTCGGGCAAGTGACAGATATCGTGTACAACCCAGAAACACAACCACCAGACTTGCCATCCTTTGTTGTTGTCAACTTCAAACACTACCAAGGGCCCCCATGGGACATACTCAACCCAACACACTTGCCCCTACCTCCTGTCACACGTGGAAATCGTCGCCAAATCCCACTAAAAATGTCTTGGGGCCTTACCATCCACAAATCACAGGGCCTAACTCTTGACAAGGCCACAGTAGACATCGGAAACGTTGACCGTCAAGGACTAACATTCACAGCAATGTCAAGAGTTCGTGCCATCAACGATCTACAAATCCAACCAGCTTTTACGTTTGAACGCTACGCACGAATGAGATATACCAAGAACGTAAAATCACGCAAGGAGGAGGAGAAAAGACTTTGCAACACAGCATTGGCACACGGCGTACAAGGCATGGAAATACTCCTTCCCCCATCATGCGCACAAAACAATACCACGATCTAGGATCCATTGGTAAACTCCAACATTAAATAAGTTAAGAGTTGTACATATATATACGCAAACCCCACTTGTAATGCAATACAAACACAAATCACCTTCACCTTGTACCCATACTATATTGTATACACAAATCTCATTCCCTCTCCGGCGTAACTTGCAACTCATTTGCAATTGCTAGTAATAATCATAATAATAATTGTTTTTATAGTCCACGATGCCATCTCATTGTTGGGTCTACATGCGGCTTATAACATATGAGACTACCTCGTACTCGAAAATGTGCTACAAACGAGGCTTACATACCATACCCAACTGATATATTAAAAAAACTGCCTATGATATGACCCCCGACCATAGGGCCCACCAATGCATGAGCATGTCTTTTATGGGGCATGGTGCATTCTATAAAGAGAATACCCATAACAAGTTTCACTTCTTCAACGGCATGGCACCATTGGATGTGATTGCTACTATTAAACGAAAAATGATGTGAGCACGACACATTAAACAAACATGAAAAATACGACGTGGGGACCTGTGCAATTGAATTTGAACAACTGGTAATGATGCATCGTATCGGGTGTTCTCGATTCTCGTGTCACGTGTCAGACTCCAACGTTCTCTCCTGTCTGCTGAATCATCTCAAAATCCGCCCGTTAAGATCACGACTCGAACCTCTGACCTCATTTAATAAAAACTAGCTAAAACCCCACAAAAAGTACTTACCAGCCCCCAAAAAGACAACAGCTCTAAATCAACGACAATGGGTACCCCAAGGATTGAGTATGGAGGAGGAGGAGGAGGTGAAGAGTTCGAATTCGAGTACGTCGACAGAGCCACTTCAGAAATGCTTCTTGACAAATTCGCAGACATGTCCGCCTACGATTTCAATTACGAAGAAAGCGCGATCTGGTCTCCTTTAAACCCTAGCTTATACAACTACACCAACGCGTATCTTTCTGAAATCAAGCCCAAGAAAAAAAAGCAGAAACAGAAACAGCAAGGAAAATTAATGAAGCGCTTTTTCAGAAGATCTTCTCGGACGCTGCCGTTGAATTCATCGTCTTCTTCCTTCTTTGCGTCTGCTCAGAAGGTACCCGCTTCACCTCTATTTCGCTCTGCTTTCTTCCTTTTTCGCAAATTAGCTGTGCAAATTAAAACCTACAAAAACAAAGAAGAAAAAGATTTGATTTGATGCATTTAAATGAACGGTTTCAGGCACAGGCATGGACGAGATTGTTGCGTGTGGCATCCAGATGCTTCAAGGGCGGCCGGCCTTCCTTATCTTCGTCCATGCGTTTTCTCCATCTGCCCAACGAAATAAGTTTATCGGAGTCTCTGCACTAAAATGGCACACAAACCCTTAGGTGTATATGTTTACAGCTTCAGTAAATAGAGTATTTTTATTTGATTGTTTGGGATTCAAACTTTTGTCCCTGTTGGGGCTAAAAATTCTGTTGCGATTTCCTTTCTGAGGATTGGTGTAAACTTTTGATTGCCTATTCTTTATATTCAAATTTAATCAGTGTTTATTCAATAAGTTTGTTGGAATCTCTCTGGTTCAATTATGGCCGAACTAATCTGTATGGGCATTGAATCTCTGTATTTAAGATCTAATGCAATTCGCCCCACATTCAATGTCTACTTATTAAATCTTGAAAAATAGCTCAAGTTTGAGTTTGAGTTTGAGTTTGATATGGGCAAACCTTTGGTTTTGGATGTTGTTAAACAATTTCGATATAACCCGTAGTCCCATAGCAGAAGTTATGTGAAAATAATTATGTATATATCGCTCAGATCAAATGAGTCCATGCAAGATTAATTTTTCTGCCCACAACAAAAATTTCGAAACTTTTTCCTCAAAATTTCAATACAAAAAAATCGCTTTCTTATTGGAAACTCTTGGTTGAACAGTCCCTGGATATTCATGTCTCTGGCTCTGACCACTTCCCCATAATTTGAACTCCAAAAGGAAATGAAAAATTTGGTGGAAATAAGAAGCCCCAAGAGAAAGCCCCAAAATGTTTATTGTTACTTGTAAACTCAAGCATGTCAGAAAACCACTGACGGAACAAGAAGATCATTGGAAATGTTTTAAAATATATGTTATGTTCACCACACAGGTCAACAACCTTCAGAAAAAGAAATATTCTGGAGGCAAAAATCAAAAGATAAATGGCTTAAGAAATGTGACAGAAATACTATTCTAATTTTTTTCACCGGTATACTCTGTCCACGGGGAATTGTAATAGAATCTCTTGTCTCAAAAACCAGGAAATTCATGAAATATGAAGAGAAGCAGTTGCCATTTATAACTCTCTCTTGGATGGTCCCTGGATCCTTCGACATGGAACAAGGTTTTAGGTTGATTTGAAATTTTGATCCCTAGATGCATCTGAGGCACAAAATAGGAGCTCATGAAACGTATATCTCTTGATCAGATCCTTGAAACTATCTAATGTATGGACAAAGAAAATTCCCCTAGCCCTGATGGTTTTCCTTTGGGATTTTTCCTCTTCTTTCTTCTCTTATTTCTCTTCAGCAAGGGGATTTTGTAAAAGGTAGGCATATTCAAGATGACATTGTTATCATGCATGAGTTGTTGAACTCTGTGAGAGCTATAAAAAGAAATGTTGCCATGATTATCGAATTAGATATAAGCAACTCAACCAAAAACCTTGTTCAAAATCCTCAAAAAGTTTGGCTCTTCTGAAGATTGATGTGCATGGTTGTCAATATTGGTTAATAGCTTTCCAGCTGGTTTTTTCAAGACTTCTAAGGATTATTCGCCAATGGGATCCTCTGCCTCCTTACATTTTTATTTTAATGGAGGAATCTTCAGGAGAAGCCCAAAAATCACTGGTCTCAAAATCAGGGACAATTTCTCCTTCTCTCAGGGTCACTTAGTGGATGACTACTGTGGGCAGCCTTGCCAAATTTGGTGATGCAAAAATGTTAAAGAATATCAAATAACTTTTGGTCAATATGAGAATTTGTCAAGGTCTAAGATCTTCTTCCTTCATACCCATCCTCGCAAACAAAGCACAAATCAGCGATATTCTAGGCTTCTCTATTGCGGAGCTCCTTAGTAAATACCATGGTGTTCCTCTCTTTGACTTTCAGAACAAGTTTGTTATATGGTTATCTTGGGCTGCAAAGATTGAAAAACAAGATCACTCTTGCAAATTCCTACCAGCATTAAAAACAAGATCATCATGATTTTGAAGAACTTTCTGTGGGAGGGGACAGAGAATTCAAAAAGATTACCCTCATGAAATGGGATGAAGGTTGTAAACCAGTAGATAAAGGAGGGTAGGATTAGAGATTTATCTCTCGTCAACAAAGCCTTAGGGCCAAAATTACTCTGGCGTATTTACAAGGAAAAAGATCAAGCTCGGAGTTTTGTCCTTCGAAGATCCCAAATTGGTGAGCCATTAAGAGTCCCCGAGCTAGACTAGAACTTCACTTGGCACTCATCATATGGACTACCTACGCCTAATGTTTTATTATTATTATTATTATTTGGATAGTTCTAAAAACCAAAGATCCTACTTGGAATCGCTTCAATCAGATTGGTTACTATGGGCTTGACGTTGTGTTGTTTCTAAGGATGATTTTAAAAACTTTTAACCATTTTTTCTGCTCTACAATTTTTCGTGGAAGGTGTGGTCAACAGAATGTGTAGAATGAGTAAAGCTTGGCGTTGTTGAGAAAATAGTAAACAACATATCCAAAACTGAGAGGGATTGGAATCTTCTTGGGGTTTTGCTTTCTAGGAAATAACTCAAGACATTGCAATATAAAGTCTTTGGAAAGAAAGGAACAATTTCATATTCTATTCAGAAGTATTTTTTTAGAAGATTTGCAAATGCGAAAGAGGCTAGAGGGTGAGAGAAGCTTTATCGATGTGGAAAAAAACTAGAGAGTAAGAAAAATAGTTTATTAAAAAGCTTTACCATTGTAGAAAGAGGTTAGCGGATGAGAAATGTTTAGTGAAAGGATTTACCAATGGAAGGATTCTAGAGGGTGACAAATGTGTTTTTGAGAAGCTTTTCAAATGCCAAAGAAAGTTATATGTGAAAAATGTGTTTGTTGAGGAGTCTTGCCAATGTACAAAGAGGCTAGAGGATGAGAAATGTTTGTTGAGAAGCTTTTTCTATGTAGAAAGAGGTGAGAGGGTGAGAAATGTGTTTATTGAGAAACTTTGCAAATGCGAAAGAAGATAGAGGTGATAAATGTGTTTATTGAGAAACTTTGAAAATGCGAAAGGAGATAGAGGTGATAAATGTGTTTGTTGAGAAGCATTGCAACTATTGAAAGAGGTTAGAGTGTGAGAAATGTGTGTTGAAAAACTTTGCTAATGTGAAACAAGGCTAGAGTGTGAGAAAGTTGTTTGATAGAAAATTTTCCATGTTAGAAGCCAAAGAATGCTTCGAGTTGCAGTGGCTAGAGAGTGAGAAATGTGTTTTGAGTCACTTATTGAGAAGCTTTACCAATGCGAAAAGATGGAAACTTTGCCAATATTAGAAGCCAAAGCATGCTTTAAGGTGTTGCTTAGCTAGAAAGTGAGAATGGTACTTTAAGATGCTTGTTGAAAAGCTTTGCCAATGCAAAAAGAGGAAATATTTTCAAATGTTAGAAGCCAAAGCTTGCTAAGGTGTGGGAGACTAGGGGTGATAAAGGGTTTTTAAGGTGATTATCAAAAATCTTTACCAATGTGGAGAGAGGGAAGCTTTTCCTATTTTAGAATCCAAAGCATGATTTAAGGTGTTATATGCTAGAGGGTGAGAAAGGTATTTTGAGATGTTTGTTCCAATGTAGAAAGAGACTAGAGGATGAGAAAGATGTTAAAGGTGTTTGTTGAAGAGATTTACCAATGCAAAGTATGCATGAGGGTGAGAATCCAAAAGTGCTTGTTTGAAAGCTTTGCCAATGCAAAAAAAGGTTGGAGGGTGAGAAAATTAAATTACGAGAGCGACAAGGAAAACATGTTTTAAGGTTAGGTGACACATTCATAGTTAGGGAGTCAAATGAATATCCACCTTAGACCATATAACCTACGAATTTAACACTCGAAATTGGAATAAAACATAACCCATGCATAAGAAGGAAAACCATAAACCTTACCTTTATTGCTTTCAATGAGAAACTACAAAACACAAACATAACAAACTTTTTAATTTATTACATATTTCACAATATGAAGATTTATAAAATCACTCCTTCAATGGACGTGATTCATTGTACACCACTTCTCACTCATGCCTATTATTAGTAAGTCCGTACTTGCAACAATCTAACTACATGGAGATAAGATAACTAATATATCACTTGGTTAATCTAGCTAACCTCTACCCTAGAACCAAACTTGGCTAGCTTCTTATGAAAGAAATATATTCCCTTATTAGGGTGTTTATCAAGAAACCAATGCGGAAGTCCTAAAACTTCAACTTCCACATGTGAGACATTTTAGTTTCCTTATGTGACTCTTCATCTTTCACTTGTTACAATACTTTGACTTCGTGTTTTTGGGTGCTTGAGATAAAACACTCATAGGTCAAAGTAAACCACTTCACAAAAGGTGGTGCACAAGTCACTTCATGGAAATTGCAAATGCATTGTTGCACAAAAGGGTGACATTGCACATAGGTTTATCCTTAAAACACCTTTAAAGTGAGAACTTGACATTCAAATCTTTTGTGACTTCTTTGTTGTGCATACATTGCGAATTCGAGTGATTGCTCAAATATTTGTAGAGCTTGTATACCACTTCTCACTCATGCCTATTCTTAGTAATTTTGTACTTGCAATAATCTAACGACATGGAGAGAAGATAACTAATATATCACTTGGTTAATCTAGCTAACCTCTACCCTAGAACCAAAATTGGTTAGCTTCTTATGAAAGAAATATATTCCCTTATTAGGGTGTTTATCAAGAAACCAATGCAAAAGTCCGAAAACTTCAACTTCTACATGAGAAACATTTTAGTTTCCTTTTGTGACTCTTCATCTTTCATTTATTACAATACTTTGATGTCATGTTTTTGGGTGCTTGATATAACACACTCATAGGTCAAAGCAAACCATTTCACAAACGGTGGTGCACAAATCACTTCACGGAAATTGCAAATGAATTGTTGTACAAAAGGGTGACACTTTGCACATAGGTTTATCCTTAAAACACCTTTAAAGTGAGAACTTGACATTCGAATCATTTGTGACTTCTTTGTTGTGTAGACATTGCAAATTCGGGTGATTGCTCAAAGATTTGTAGAGCTTGTATACCTTCACAAAAAAATAAAACTATGTGAAGAGGTGTAATGCCAAAAATTTCACCCAAATAATATACTCATTTAACCATGATTATGCACTAATATTTTTATTTGGTTTTAAAGTATAGGCTTAGCACGAATAGTTATGGTGCACATATTGTAGATTATTGGATGTCGAGTGAAGTATAACCATCTATGGCAAGGTGAGGGAATAGACTTGTTTAAGTTTACATTAGACCGACTTAATTTAGTAATATTAGAATGAAAAATAGAAAGAATTAGTGTAGTTAATTGATTCGTTTATAAAATATTTATTGTAACTATTTGATTAGTTCTTTCAAATTTAACTTTAAACCAAGATAACAAGTGTGCATTCTAATTTACAAGGGAAATTTAACTAGTTAAAACAACCTTCAAAAGGTCTTATGGTAAAAGTTCAACCATCCCGATGGCCATATATGGTTTTATAAGGGCCTTGGATTAAAACATCCTTAACCCTAAATCTTAGGGTTTTCAAAAGTTGTCATAAATTCTCTTAGAGTTATACATAAGTTTATTTGTAGTTGCGAGTTCTAATTCTTTTGTTATTTGCGAGTTAGGTTGGAGCTAAGTTGTTTGAGTTTTCCCAATACTTTAGGACTATATATATATATATATATATATATATATATATATATATATATATATATATATATCTTTTTCCTACAAAGTTAAAAATATAAATATATGGATATATACTTGTGTGTGTATATAATTAGAATAATTATGTGTACACACACACATGTACATATGTTTGTATTAAAATTTAATTAGAAATGTTTAATAGGCGCTTCCATGAACAAACTATTTTTTTAGGTTTTTAATGAAGGGTGGTCTAGTTTTGACCTTTAGCCTCGAAGGTCATATGTTTCAATACAAAGGGTGGAGAGGGATAACCATATCTTCCCTACCCGCATGACTATCACATTGTTATGGATGACTATGTTGTCACCAAATGTTCTATTTATAGGGACGAGGCGAACAACTACCCCAAACTCTTTTGATTAATATAATACATGGGAGATGAGATCCCAACCTCCAATCATATTTATATCTTTAAATAAAAGAAAATTATACACACACATGTATGTGTGTGTGTACACACATACATACATATAAATGTGTGTGTATTAAATGTGATCAAAAGTGATTATAGTAACAAATTTAACTATTCATCACTCCTATTCACATTTAACAAAATCAATATATAAATAATTCATTTTTTTAAACATATAAGAATATAAAATATACATATGTACACACACATACATATATCAACCGCTTAATTTATATTTCACTTAATTCTATTTTATTTGGTTGATATAAAAAAGAACTATAAAACATATACTTAAAGGTACATCCATACTTTAGAACATAATTTTCTTTTTATTATAATACAATGAGAATACACACACTTACGCATGTACCTACATGCATGCATGCATACATACATACATACATACACACACACATGTATGTATGTATTTATGTATCAATATATCAACACATTACAAGATAAGTGTAGTCAACTCGATCATAATAATGAGGGAGAGATAAAATTCTCACTTAAACACAAGAAGTTAACATTGGTTTCTATATAATATCTAATCATCATACAAATCAAAACTTCTTTTTCTTCTTGTATAAGAGATAAGTTTTATTTTGTAACTTTTCAAGTTGTTATTTTTTTATTATTGGCAAATAGTTTTTTGAAAGGGACTATACCCTTGTACAAAATGCTCAAAAGCCAGATAGAACAATTAAAACATAACAACAAGATCAAAATCCAAAAATAACATGAAAACCCAACAACAAAAAACAATCTGCTCAGAAAAGGACCAACAACCAACAATATATCAACAAAGAAACAACTAATGTACAACGACCAATCTGCAACGACACAACAACACCATCACAAAAACACAAGTTGTTGCCCGATAAAGACAAATGAAGCAATATAGACCAACCAAACAGCAGTAGAAAAAATCATCTAGGTGGAGAAGTGGCATTCGTAGCAATAATTTTTTCTTTTTACGGACCATTACCCAGCCTGATGGAGCCTCCACGATTTGAAGGTTGGATAAAGGAGGAGTATTTTCCTTAGTTGCCATAATTCCAACTGGGACAACAACGCTGGTATCCTAAGATGAATCTTTAGTCTTTTCCATGCTGCCACCAACATTTTGTGCATTTTTGTTGTTGCCAACAATTGAATTTTCAGATAAGGGGGTTTCCGAGATAGAATCGGATTCAGTTTCTGTATCTACATTTGAGACTAGATCCTCTTTTGTACCGAAAAGGGAAGAAGGTAATTTATTTAATCGAGTAACTTTCACCACACTTGCACACACCCACATTTATAACAAGAAAAAAAATCATTCCCATTGCGAAGAAAACAAATTTCACAATGCCTTTTAATAAAGAGATAAAACAATATTACAATGGTCCGTAATGGACAAACCATCACAATAAGATTCAATCCCTTCTCCTTCTTCCACAATGCCAATGAACAATCCTTCCACACACAAGAGGAGGTGAAGGCCGCATTCACATCCCAACCAATTAATGTGGGACATATCTCATCCACGTTGCCCCATAAATCCCACAACTCCATAATGGTTCAAATACCAACATACCCAATTGTTTACACCTTTATTAGATTATTCAAAATCTATATTAGTGAATTAAGTACACTAAAAGATGTAAGGGAAACTACAAAGGGTTAATCTAATTTTAATTAACTTCCAACATTAATTATCCAATATCAAAATAATGCATTAATACTTGCAACTAATGTATGAAACAAGATATAAACTTGAAAATACAAGGGGATGAGTGCACTTAGTTGTTTACATATGAATATGAGAAGTTATGGGTGTGCATACTATTAGAACATGATGAATTGAGACTGATGATGCTTCGTTCCTTGAATTGTGTCTATAAACCGTCCTAAGGTAGAATCATACAACTTTTCCAAGATCATTTGTACGGTCTTGTACCTACTTATATTCTAGATCTATAATTTTCTAGAAGTGTCTCCTACCCGGAAATATTTTTCTCTATCAAACACTAGTTGTCAATCATGATACAAAGCTCTCTAAACATCTTGAATGAGATCTCAAACCCTAACCATGAGTGGGAAATCCTACAAAATAAACATTATTTGGGTTTAGGGAAGCCTTATGCATTTCGACATTGACACTACTCAAAAGATGCCTCAAACTCGCATGTTGATATCCACCTAGAATGTGATATTTGAATGAATGCAACTACATTTGACAACTTCTTTAATAATGCTTGAATTGAGTTCGACTCTTGATAAAAACTTGGAGAATGGATATTTGAATGCTTGTAGATGAGGGAGGTTGATGCCTTGACATAGTAAGAAGCTCTAGACTTGTAGTGATTGCTTCCTTAATGATTTTACATGAGATTTTGCAAGATTTAGAGATCATGTGGTGCCTTTTACAATTGTTGGAAGTGAGTGTATCAATGCAGTGTCATATGATTTCCAAGTTAGAAAATGAGGTAGTGTTAACTTTCTTATATAGGGTTCTAAAGGTGAATTATCAAAGAAAGGATGACCTAGAGGGAGTAAAGGACCCATCGAGAGAATGTGGAATTGAAAGCAAAGATCGAAGATATGCTTTGGTGCGAGAACCATATAGATAGGTCATGACCGATACAAACTCCCGACCAAACTATATGACCTTGACCAAGGATGAAAAAATGATAAATTAGGTTTGCATCATGATAGGTTGACTTAGTATATGGATTTTATTTATTGAAATCTTAGAATATGCCCACATATTAGTGTGTAAGGATAAATAATATAGATAACAAACCTCGAGATGTACTTGAGTGATAATAGAAAAGTTTTGTTTGTCTTAGCAAGAGTGCATTGTCAAAACCAATAGTGTCAAAGAGTAAATTTCCAAATTTGAGTGTCTATATTTCCCCCTTTTAAATATGAAATGAAAATTACATACTTAAAGGAAAATATACCTGAGTGTGTAGAAAAACTTTGTCTTCACTGGAGTTTGTTGTGTAGAGTCTTATTGTGCTTGGTGTTGGCATGCTCCATGATGAAACCTACAACATAGAGTGTATTCAATGTCCATAGTAAAGAATTGAAATTTAACTCAAATATAAAGTGTAACATGTAAGATTTTCACTTACATAAGAATGAATTATAGAGATGCAAATAAGGAAGGAATACACATGTTTGTTTTGTGGAGAGATAAGCTCTTGTTATTTTCTTGTACTTGATTATTTCCATTGTTGAAATTGTTGAAGGATTAGGAGTGACCAGTCCCCAATTATGTGGAGAGCCAAATTGTTAGGTGCATACTGAACCCAACATGGAAACAAATGAGAAAGAAAGAGAAGAAGAAGAGCAAAAGTGTCTTGAAGAACCCTGTGAAGGAAGAAGGATGTGCATCAAATTCATTTAACAAATCATTATATTCCCTTTAAATGGAAGAGGAAAGGAAGGACTACAGATGAAGATCTTATCCATTATGACACCTTCCAAAATCCCATGGATGAGAGTGCTATAAATGGAATTAGGCCCAATTTTTTGAATAAGGACACACAATAGAAAAAGAATGAGTACTCTCATTCCCTTCCCATGTGCCACGTAATCGAGTAGAAGAAAATGTAATGTACTTAAATGTAGATGAAGCGAGGAACTCACACTCCCAAAATCATTGAAAGTGTAATTGAAACTAAGTTTCATCTTGAAGGAGTGAAATACCTCGTGCCCCGTACAACCGATCTAGAATGATTGATGTGGATCTCGAAACTATGTCAAAACATGTACATGTAGGTGAAAAATTGAAACTGCTTGTAAAGTTAATATAATTTCTTCCGAGTAAAACCATTTGAAAGGGTCAAAACCATTTGTACGGTCCTTGATAGGTGTTGTAGGAGGTTAAACACAGATTCAACACAAATAATAGTAATAATATATAATATGCTTTGATTCATTTTTATATTCAATATGAATAGTACGAGAATATATTGGCCTATTAAATCCTATAATTAAGGAGTTTGGCACAACTATACAACAACCACTTCTCTATTCTATGTGAGTTTGGTTTAACAACCAAATCTCACTAAACACAACAATAATATGAGTTGTTATTGACAACTCATTTACATTTACATAATAATATTTACTATTTACCCATACAACACAAATTTATAATAATGGAACACTAATAAACTCCTAACACTCCCCCTTAGTGCAAACATGGGGAAAAACACCATCTTCAACCAAGCAACATGTCGCTCCATAGCCTTGCACATGGTCTTGATCCTCAACACTGACTGTGGGAACTACATCATCCATGAATAAGGACTGATCAACCTATTCGGTGAATACATGAATTGGGACCATTCAACCAATTCACATCAACCATCAAGTCAATCTAATCAAGAACACTTCTGCAATAGTATCAATGGTACAAATCTCCACATCATCATCATCACGGGAAAACACAAATTTTATATTGTACACAGGAATAGGGATGTACTTATGTTCTTATTCATCACACAAAACAAAAGGTGTCACTAAAGTAGTATGTGGCCTCTGAGGTAGTGACAACTCGAGGATGATGATTGTCCTCCTGCCTCCTATGCCTCCATCCTCCAGTGTCATGTTGCTAACTCAACGAATTTGGCTTTTGAGGCTAAATGGTTGCCAACATGTTGGGTAACACCGAAAATGTGTCCGTAAGGAATTTTTTTATTTTTTCACAATTTTGAAAATTTGACTATTTAGACTGGACAATAAACAAATATCCTAAAATCACCTATTTGATTAACTTGACAATACAATGACGCTTTTTCCACATTGATAACGCAAAATAACTTTACGAATTGTTGTTACATGACTCTAACAATACTTAAAAATGACAAAATGATATTTTCGACATGACAAATGATGATGAATTTTTAACGGTTTTGATAAAATACTATATGACACAACAAAGACATAGAAGATAACTTTAACTATAATGACACACAATATTTAAATTGATACAAATGATTCAAAACACTAAGACTTTGAATAAAACTCTTTTGACAACAAAGACTCCATTAAAATACTTAAACCATATAAGTAAATATGACACAAATACCTCTAACTAAAGCTATCAACCCAAACAAGATATGAAGGAATATTCACAAAACTATAAAAACACTAACCAATACTCTAAAATTAGGGTTCGCATTCTTTCTGCTAGGCATTCTTGTTGTCAATGTCTGACTAAGCTGAGCCTTTCTTTGGTGGCCTCAATATTCTCCTTGTGGCCATTCAATGCACTGATAGATATCGTGTTTCTGCACTCCACAATTTTTATGAAATGCACATCCACTTTCAGAAATATGAAAACGTGGATTGAGCTATGAACACAAACTTAGATATAAAATGCTGACAACCATATAGTTGAACGGTTTGAATGCACAATGGTGGTTTGAGTGTGGCGAGCTCGCAGTTAGGCATGCACAATCTAGATGGATGTGCGTGACTATAATCAAATTATTATTGCACAGATGTTTGTCGCTCAGGGAACCACTTTAAGAGACAATAGAATGAAAGCGATGTCAATGATCATGCAGGTGAAATGCGATGCAAGAAGATTTTAACAGATATGAGTATCCCTCGAAGAATGTGGTAGACGACTCTCAGAAAATGGAAAATGCCAGGTCTGCGCTCAAGCTTCCCTCGAAAGCCACGTAATTAAATTGATACACAATAAACAATAAACATACTCAAAATACGCACGACACTGCACATTTCATAACACATTCACAGGGGCGAAATACCTGACAATGTCTGCTCCTACTAGGTAATGAATTAAACTCCCGTCACAAGAAGCTTATGATAATCCTTCTCTATACCAATGATAGGTGTTGTAGGATCTTAAACATAGATTCAACACGAATAATAGTAATAATATTTAATATGCTCTGATTCATTTTTATATTCAATATGAATAGTACAGAATATATAGGCCAATTAACTCCTATAATTAAGGAGTTTGGCACAACTATACAACAACCACTTCTCTATTCTATATGAGTTTGGTTTAACAACCAAATCTCACTAAACACAACAATAATATGAGTTGTTATTGACAACTCATTTACATTTACATAATAATATTTACTATTTACCCATACAACATAAATTTATAATAATGGAGCACTAATAAATTCCTAACAGTCCTAACCAACTGTATATTTCTAAACATATGCATATTTTTTAAAAATTATGTGTTTGGATTTTCTGAGTACCTATACCTCATTTGAGCATGTGTGTTACCCCATAATTCATCTTGTGTCTACTTTAGTTGTAGAATATACCCAAAACAATGTCTCATTTTTTGAGGCAACGTGTCAAAAATCATATCGAGCACGTGGCTCAAAATAATAGACGCGTTCTTATGCACTATATGTTTGAGAAGTTCTAGAAGAGTGTAGGATGTTGAAGAGGTGGCCATATCGATGAATCTATACTTGTAAAAGGAGGTTTTGTACATTGTGGCAACCATGACACACAATAAGAGAAATAATATCAAAAAATAGAAATAATAGAGACATTAACAATAATAGTAATAATGTATGTCTAAGAAAAAAGTGTAAAAACAAAAAATTTAGAGGCAATCGTAAGCAAATAGTGTCACACAAAAGGAATAGAGGCACAAACATGGGAGATCCATGATGTCACAAGAAAATCAAGTTGTTATTCAAAACACCCCTGAGGGCTTATTTTGATAACTTGCATTATTGTTCTCGAATTTGGACAAGGAAAATTGATGAAATGGGAGCAAGTTCAATGTTCCAAGACACTCCACTTCTACCTTGTCACCCCTTGATTTCCATACTTGGCCAAAATTTAAAAAAATGGGCGAGATACAAGCGATTAGCCAAATCAAACTTTGGAGGAGTAGAAGGAATTGTTCCTTTGTTCCTCATGTTCTCTGCATTATCTCGCCAAATTGGTTGAGAGGGCTCTTCATTGTGGACAAAGCAAGTGAATTGGGTAATGGTGGAATAGAAGAATATTTCGTCAAGTTGTTGGTTTTTGAATGGATGAGTCGACTCGATTGAGTGAAGTAGGGAATAAACGAGTCAATGAATTCGGTTAAGGCGGGCACCGAAGCGAAATAGGTGGAACTATTCCACATTTCCACTCCAACCTCGATCCTCCATCCACACACAAGCTGCTGAAAAAAGTTGGGTCAAACAAGAACAAAATTCATAGTTCCACGCTTCCTTTAGTTCATCAACAAACCGATTCACCTTATTTAACACAAAATACATTAAAGCGGACTATAGTAGCCCACAAGAGAACCACCGTCACCCTCCCAAGCTCCTGAACTTCAAATGGCCATAAATTTCACCTTATAACTCCAAATTTCACAAACTTGGACTCATTGGAAATGTATCATCATGTACTACACCATGGAAAATTTAGTGAGGATAGGTTAGTGGAAAAGATGGAAAAATTCAAGCATTAAATGATGCAGTCCTGGTAGCTCAACTACTAAATTTGATGAGGTATGGTGCCCATTCTTTCTCCTACAAGAAAAGTATCATGGGGAAATGGCCTTGGCAGGGTACTCATGCCTATTTTTAGACATTTAATGCATGTTTTTAGTGGTTGAAGGTGGAAATTTGAGTTTCCCTCTCTTTTCCCTCCTCTCTCTTTCCCATCTTCTATATATTGTAAAATGATGCCCATTTATAAAGGTTAGACCCTCTTGGAATGCTAGAGCATCATTTCAAAGTGTTGCACATGTGTTCTTGAGTTACAAGCCTCAGATTTGGATTTTGCAATGTGTTTATGCCTTCTCCCTTCATTGTAATGATATGTGCATCTTCCTAAGCAATATAATTCATGTTTTGTGGCTATTATCTGCCCTAGCTTGTGTTTTATTGCATTTTCTTGCCTTTTCATGCATTTGCGGTATGTTGTGTATGTCTTTTTCACTTTGCAGGGTTTATTTCTATTGTGCTCCATGGAAATGAGATTTTAAATGATATTTTGGACTATGACACTCATGTCTTCCCTCTCCTCCTTCATTTTCCTCCCATTTCCACTCATCTAAGAGTGTCTTTCCCCTCTTCTTGGTGTTATCACCTCTTTTAGATTAGGATTTACTCTTTCATACATCTCTCTCTTCCCCTTGTCCCTTGGATTATTAAAATAGGATTAGATAGTTGCATTTTCAGTTGTAAGAGTAATTTAGCATTAGGATTAGGTAGAGGAACCAACCTTCTTTGGAGGTTTGTCTCAAGTAGCAAGTCCCACAACTTGAGAGACAATCCCATGTTACCCAAAACATTGATTTCTCATCCATTCATTCATGACAAATTAGAGGGTGTTGTTTTTGGTGATAACACAAGTCCCTTAGGCTAGAAAACAAGAGCACACAAAATAGACATATAGCCACAAACATGGGACACCCATGGTATCACAAGATATGCTAGTTACCTAGGCCATAATCAATGAAATAAACAAGTAGCAACATACACAACATACACAAAAGAAATCATGTATGAAAAATAAGAGTGTTAGAACATGATGAAATGTCACAATAATTGATATGGAAAGAGACGTGTGAAACAAGAGGTGTCAATGCTTCACAAGACACATGTGTTAGTCATGTCACATTCACCCGCGATAAAAAGATAGGGTGATAACCTTCAAGGGTAAGGATTTTACCATAACAGAGATCTTGATTTCCTTCATTACCGGTTTAGGTATGGATAGGATTAAGTTTTACAAAAATAAATTTGATAAGGATGTTAAGGAAAAATATTTTTAGAGGGAGAGGAAGCCCTGCAAATTGGGACATCTGGTATAGTTTTCTCTTTTATCCCCTCGTATGGATAAGTTGCTAAATTGGTTGTGACGTACATCACCTTGGAAGGCCGCTACTCAACTTTGTCGCTCCATCACTTGGTTCTTTTGAACCATTTTAGGCACTATGTTAAGGTCAATTTATCTTATTATATTCTTCATTCGCTTGAGAAATCTGTCCTTGACGTCCAAGCCCATCTGTGGTCTCCCCTTCATTAGGGACTATCTTCCTTCTACACCAGTACTTTCTTGATGTTTTTGTCAAAATCCTCCCCAACCTTTAGCCCCTCCCTCCTTAGCATCCCAAAATCAAAACCAAAATCCTAACTTTTAGGCCTCCACCTCAGTCCCCCCAGCTAAAAGGGTTTTGCGTAGTGACACTAAGGGAAAATATATTGCGGTGGCTCAAAATCTTCTTCATATCAGCCAATCTACCCTTGACTCTCATGATAGCTTTGGTCTCAAAGCACAATTGAAGTAGCATGCTGACACTATCAAAGGAATAGAAGATAATGTTGAATTTCTTCTTAATGAAGGAAATAAGGAGGAATTGGACCCTGTTGTTCTTTCTAGGCTTGAGGAGAAAATGGAAAATATCACTAAACAACACAATGCCTTGGAGGAGAGAGTGTAGAAAGTTTTGAACAAACAGATCAACTAGCTCTCCATGCACAAAACACTACTTGATTTTATTCATGTTCAAGTTAAGCAAATTTGTGACATAAGCGACATTCCGGAGGATGTTTGGAAGGAAGGGAAACTCAAGAAGAAGGTTGTTACAACAAGCAACAAGGACCCTGCCCAAAAAACTGCCATCAATTTTTACAAGGCCTTGAAGGATGCTCATAAATTTTTTAACAAGTTTCTCAAATAGGTTTTGTTCTTGGTTTTCATCTCAACTTTGGTATGATATGATTTTGTTGTTGGTGTTTTGTGTCTCATTGTAGGGATTCTTGCTAGAATTATGCCCCGACTTGATTGTTATTATATTATCTAGCTTTTGGCTTTTTCTTGGGGTGTGGCCCCCACTTATCAAAAAACCACAATGTTCTTATTGTATATCCTGGATTTTGATCCTTTTGTACTTCGAGGTATGGTCCCCTCAAAACCATTTACCAATAATAAAAAAATGTAACCAAGTGTAATGAGGAAGTATAAATGAACTATAATATAAAAATGACACATGTGTGTAGTTTATAATAGATGCCCCAATTTCTAGTCTCGGGAAGAACTTTTCAATGGCACAAAATCGCATGAAGTGGCATGAAGATCAACATCACATTGAAAGTCATTTTGAATTCGTTGATTGGGTTTTTGTGTGTTTAAACCATATAAGAAAATGTATTTGAAAAAATAGAAGAAGGATAACAAGATTTCACCTAAGTATTATGGCCATTATCAAGTGTTGCAAAATATTGGTAATGTGGCATACAAACTGAACTCCCTCTAGCCACTAGAATACATCCAGGTCTTCCATGTTTTTACTTGAAGAAGGTAACTCGATAGAAGGTATCAGCCTAGATAGTGTTACCTGAGCTCAATGAGGAGGGAAGAATGATCTTGGAACCATAATGTATCTTCAAGCCACACGCACTAAATGATTGAGGACAAGGTTCATCATTAGGTATTCTAAATTTATTTAATCAAGCTATATTAACCTTCGAGATGTAGGTAAGGGATCCCTTTAGATAGTGAACTTAGATGGCACTCTTGGTATAGTGATTGTGTTACTCTAAGTGGTGACATTACACTCGTGTTTTTGTCTTGAATGTAACGATAGGATGATTTTTAGGAGAAACGATCTTAGAAGACTTACCTTTGATTTTTATGGTAGTGACTGATGGTGTGATTGGTCAATATGACCCACGACTAAGTTATAATCATACTAAATCCTCTTATATTTAATATGATTGGTTTATGGCATTTGACCTTGAATTGTTTTATTTTTACCTCTTATCATGTTTTGGTAAAAGGTCTTGATAGATACCAAACTATTATTTTTTGGAGTGGAATTTTCTCATTCAATCTTAATTTCACCCTTGTGAATGAGATCCTTAATATAGTTCTTGAGCCTCATACAAAAATTTATGTTGTGACCTTTTGTTATGTGGAAATCGCGAGTACTCTACTTCTCAATACCATAATGGTTTGGGTATATTTTCATCAAATGGATTTGTATTGGTAAATTGAATCATATTCACAACTAAGAGCTTAAAGAAAATACATTCTAATGAATCACTTACGATGCATATAATTTCTCCTTAAAATTGTTTTGGATTTCCCTCAAGCATGGTGATATTTGAGGTATTAAAAGGCTTGGGTGATCCAAAACCGAGGGGTTTCAGACTTAAGGAACAGATTAACAAATGTGCCAAATGAATTGCAAAACAACTATCTCTGAAAAGAGATGTAAATTACTCAAAGACTTCGAAATACATCAATTATCTCTGCCAAGAGATGTCTATCTCTTCTTCCGGTTACATATGTATTTATAATACTTTATAAATACGAAAGGACACCTAGAAAGATGTGGAAGGTCACCAGTCTCGAGGGAGACGAGGTGTTTCATCTTCCAAGACTTACATGTGCACTAATTTTGCGAAACATACTATTTTTAGAATTTACTATTTTTAGACAACAATACAAAAATCACAATTTGGGCCCCTTAAACACGGATTTCGGGGTCAAACATTTCCGAACAAAGTTTGCACCTTCTCATCACATTCTACACATTCCAAGCTTTCTGTTGCCTTTTGAGCGGAGTCATCGAGCTACGGTGCAAAAGTTATGGTCTCTCGGAAGTTGCGCCACTAAATTGCTTTGCTGGATCATTCCTCCCTCCTTCAGAAGCAATGGTCCCCATTGCATTAAGATGCCCCATCAGCTGTGGAAATTGCTTCTTTACCTAGTATGCAGTGAGCCATTCACCTTGGTGACTGAGGTTTCCTTTCTTTATCACACAATAGAGTTGAATAGGTTGTCCTCTGGTGGTCTTAGTCAAATTGTCCACAATCTGATCTTCTTCAGCTGGGGAAAGACTTGCTGGATTGAGCTCGGAGATGTCCAATTGTTCTGCTGTGACTGAAGTATCCAACAAAGGTGGATGGTATGGCTTGAGGAGGTCCACATTGAAGATGGCGTGCGAGACCAAGGTAGGGTGGAAGATTCAACTCGAAAGCATTTTCCCTACTTGCTTAGTGAGAGTGTAAGGACCATACCAGTAGAGGTCGAATCTTTACTGTGTGGACTGCAAGTCGCTTCCTTCAAGCCGAACCAAACCTTATCACCAACCTTTGGAAATGATGCGGAATCCTGTGTTTATCATGGCAATTCTTATATTTTTATTCATTTTCTGTAAAATGTCATGGACTTGGTGCTGAATGTGCTGGATCTGCTCAACAAACCTTGTCGCCTTTTCTGCTTCACTTTTTCCATGAAGTGTGAATTCCATGGCAGGAATTGGGATGCATACATCAATGGGAGCCATAGGTTGGAATCCATAACAAGCTTGAAAAGGACTGTGTTTAGTGGAGCAGTGCAGGGCTCGATTGTATCCATGTTGTATGTATGGCAGGGCCTCGTCCCATGTGCGGGAGTGCTTGGAGTGGTACATACGAAGCATGTGAACAATTAGGCGATTCACCACTTCTATTTGCCCATCAGTCTGTGGGTGAAAGGATGTGGACTTCATCAACTTTGTATCTAGCATTCCCCATAAGGTGGACCAGAAGATGCTCAGGAACCTGCTATCCCTATCAGAAACAATAGACTTGGGGAGCCCAAAGTTGATCCATACATGACTGAAATAAATTTTAGCAGTATCTTCAGCAGAAATATTTTTCTTACAGGAAACCATTACAGCCATTTTAGAAAATTGATCAACTACAACAAAAATACCATCATTCCCATGTTTGAAGTTGGCAAACACGAGAGGAAGTCCATCGAGGCAGATTCCCAAGGCTTGGCTTGGTTGGTTAGCGCAATGGTGTGTACAATCCTGTTTCTTGTTAGTTGGCTTAGCAATTACACAAGGAGTGCGGACTTAATATACTTCACCACATCGGTCCTTAGATTAGGCGGTGAAATGCTTCTCGAAGTACGCCAATGTCTTGTCCACGCCAAAGTGCCTGCGGTCTTGGCTGAAGTGTGCTTCCCAGATCATCTTCTGTTGTTCACTTGCTGGAACACGAGATGTGTCCCATATGGCAGAGGAGATTATCCTGTAGATAGAAATCGAGACATGTTTTCCTTCACGAGAGGGCCCGATATGTGTCTCGAAACTCGGATCCTTCTCATCTATACAAACCGCACCAACTTGAAGTTTCATGTCCACAAAGATCAAGAATAGTTGTGAGGGCTGCACGGAGGGAGGCGGCTTAGGCAATCTGCTGCTGAATTGGCACTTCCCTTCTTATGCTTTATTATCAGGTGAAACTGTTGTAGGTATGTGGCCCATTTCTGGTGTCTCTCATTCCTCAACTTGCTTTGTGTCTGAAGGAACTCCAAAGGCCTATGGTCAGTGTGGATTACTGTCTCCTTCCCCAGAATGTAGTGTTTCCACTGCTTACATGCCTAGACAATGGCATAAAGCTCCTTATCATATATTGGGTACTTCCTGACCGTGTCATTGAATGTTTCACTATGGTATGCAACAGGGTGGCCATGTTGCATGATAACAAATCCCAAGGCATACTCAGATGCGTCTGTCATCAGCTCGAATGGATGATGTAGATCAGGAAGGGAAAGGACAGGGGCTGAGCATAACCTTTCTTTCAGCCCTTCAAATGCTTTCTGTTGTGCTTCCCCCCATTGAAATTTAGCCTTGTTCCCTCCTTTAGTCACCTGATTGAGTGCCCAGGAAATATGTGAGAAACCCAAGACAAACCGGCGATAGAAATTGGCAAGGCCCAGGAAGCTACGAAGCTCTGTAAGATTCTTTGGGGTAGGCCACCTCTGAATAACCTGAATTTTCTCTGGGTCGACATGGACTCCTTCCTCATCCACGACGTAACCCAAGTACTGGACCTTTGTCATCCCAAATGTGCACTTATCCAGATTTGCATACAGTCTGTGCTTCCTGAGGGTCTGAAGTACTTCTTGAACATGTTGCAGATGCCTCTCCCAGGTCGGGCTATAAATGAGTATATCATCTAGGTAGACCACTACGAAGGAATTGGTGTAGGGCCGCAAGATGTTGTCCATCATCTCGCATGAATGTTGCAGGTGTGCATTAGTTAGTCCGAAAGGCATGACCAACCATTCGAATAGGCCTTCACGAGACTTAAATGTAGTTTTCCAAACATCGAAACTCGACAGGATCTCGGTGATAGCCATTTGAGATCAATTTTGGTGAAAAATTTTGCACACGCGAGTGGTCCATGAAATCATCAATCCTTGGGAGGGGATAGCGATTCTTCACAAGGTGATTTTGTTCAAAGCTTAGATAGTCTATGCAAAGTCTCCATGTTCCATCCTTCTTTGGCGCCAAGATAATTGGACTTCCACAAGGTGAAGAGCTTGGCCTAATATGTCCCTTTGAATCAATTCCCTGGAGCCGCCTCTTTATCTCCTCATTTTCAAGGACCTGACTGCGTACACAGGGGGCTATTGGGTAAAGGAGACCCTGGACCAAATCAATAACATGTTTTACCCGACACTCGAAATGGCACTCCTTTAGGTGTGGAATAGATCATCATACTCGATTATGATTTGGTTGAGCTATCTTCATTGTATATTGAGTGCATGTTCATGGAGAGCTGCCACAATTTTGTTTGTAGGTTTTGGCCTAATCATCAGGCGACAAACTTTTTCTCCACTAACTTCTTACATTGTTTGGCAATTGATGAGGAGACAAATTTTGGGGGAATGACCTCAGGTATCCGATAA
The DNA here is from genome assembly GCA_018340775.1 of Taxus wallichiana var. yunnanensis. Lineage (NCBI taxonomy): Eukaryota > Viridiplantae > Streptophyta > Pinopsida > Cupressales > Taxaceae > Taxus > Taxus wallichiana. Next base: position 62,049,390 of record CM031238.1, on the reverse strand, counting down.
CGCCGATTCCCAATGGTAATGATGACCCTTCGAGGTCGTGACTCATAGATGCCATGTCTATCCCACATAAATGGTGGCCAGGAGCACATCACAAACATCTAATGGAGCAACATCACACATGACTTCATCATGGAAGGGCTTGATGGCATATGGAAGGAGGCATTGTTGTGTGACTTGGAGGTCTCTTCCTGGGTTTAACCACCCAATACTATATGGCTGGGGATGTGGCTTTACAGGGAGGTTTAGGCTTTTTACAACATCAACAGAAATTAAATTCTTCTGACTTCCACTATCAAGGATAAAATGCAGTGGCTTACCTTTTACCCAGAGCTTGGAGTGGAAGAGCCTTTCCTTCTCATCCATATTCTTGACTTTTGAGGTGGCAATGATCACATCTGGATCAGCATCTATAATTTCATCATCTTCATCCTTGACCTCAGGGTCTGTAACTGCTGGTGCAGAGAGTGTTGAAGAAGATGATTCGGCGAGTAAGGACTTGATGGCTCGACATTCTTCCTTGGAGTGGCGATTTGTTTTGTGGAGGTCGCACCACTTCCCTGTCTTCTCCTTCTGCATCTTATTTCCTTGCGACTCCTTCTGTTTCCAACCTTGACCTCGGGTCTGGCCTTCTTTATCATTCTTCCCCCTCACGGGTTGGTTCCTAGCAGTCCTCCTTTTGTGCTTTTGTTCAATCTTGACTGAAAACTTGTATGCCTCACCGAGGGTTTGAAACTGAAAGAATTCCAAGTCCTCTCGGATGCTCCATTGTAGGCCACTGCGATATTTTAGAATCCTATGTTGTTCTGTGTCTTGAATGCCCAATCTTGCAGATAAAGAATGAAATTTGTCAGTATAATCTTGAACCGACTGGTCCTTACCTTGACGAAGTTGCTGCCACTGTATGTACAGTTCATCATAGGCCCCAACAGGGTAATATTCTTCCTTTATGGCATCCACGAAATCATTCCATGTGGGTTCCTCTGTGATTCCTAGCTCATCCCTTTCGAGCCCATTCTTATACACACCCCACCAATTTTTGACAGCAAGAGATGATTTCAATAGAGAAAATGTTATCTTTTCCTTATCAGTAAATTGATTGACAGAAAAATATGAGGTCAATTGGTCCAACCAGTTCTCTACTGCATCAGAATTGATCTTACCTTCAAAAATAGGAATGTCGAAATTTACTTGCACCTTGAATGGAGTCGGGGCACCAAAGGACTGATTTACAGATGAGGAGGCATGATTTCCTACTTGTAGTTGTTGCAGAATTTGGGTGAATTGTTGTAGCATCTGATCCTTTTGCTCCCTAAGAGCTTCATTCACCATATTTTTGAGAGGATCATCCATCCCGGTGTTGTCCGCCATTGGAGGTCGCCTGCAGCGAACAGGCAAGTATTCTGAAGGATTGTGTGTGGACCACCCAAGCTTTTTGTATTCCGACCTCGTTCTAGGGATCATACACTCTCAAGACAACTTAGCTCTGATACCACTGATCCAAAACCGAGGGTTTCAGAATTAAGGAACAGATTAACAAATGTGCCAAATGAATTGCAAAACAACTATCTCTGAAAAGAGATGTAAATTACTCAAAGACTTCAAATACATCAATTATCTCTGCCAAGAGATGTCTATCTCTTCTTCCGGTTACATATGTATTTATAATACTTTATAAATATGAAAGGACACCTAGAAAGATGTGGAAGGTCACCAGTCTCGAGGGAGACGAGGTGTTTCATCTTCCAAGACTTACATGTGCACTAATTTTGCGAAACATACTATTTTTAGAATTTACTATTTTTAGACAGCAGTACAAAAATCACAATTTGGGCCCCTTAAACGCGGATTTCGGGGGTCAAACATTTCCGAACAAAGTTCGCACCTTCTCATCACATTCTACACATTCCAAGCTTTCCGTTGCCTTTTGAACGGAGTCAATCGGAGCTACGGTGCAAAAGTTATGGTCTCTGGAAGTTGCGCCACTAGAATTCTTTGCCTGGATCATTGGGAAAGATTTGTCTCGATGGATTAGATGTATTTTGAATGGATATTATATGTTTGGAGTTATTGTATCATATTTTCTATGGGGATCAATGTTGGAATCTCATGCACATTGAAGATGGGTTGCACTTCCAATGTTAGCAAGAGCATGAATCACAAGGAAAATCAAGTACAGAAAAGACAACGGAGTGTCTAAGCATGATCATAAATCGAATGAAGGGACCGTACTTATAGGATTGTTTTGTAACTCATGTGCATGACTGATCTATACTAACCCTATTAACCTATTCAACCTATGCCATATTCTCACTTAGTGAAATTACTAACCAATAAGGTGAGCAATACTTCAAATGAAAAAAATTCTAGTCATATACACCAACACCCCCTTAAGTGAATCGAGGTTGAGATCATGGAAAGTCGAATGGAAGAAAAATCTCCTAGATAACTAAGTAAGATGTTTCAATGGGGCCCGACTACTAAGCCTGATAAGGTACCCATGTACAAACAACATATTATTGGAAGAAGAAGAAAAGAAGAATGGGTCCAGAAACTAGGCACGATGAGGTACCGTTATCACCATATTATAGCACCCTCTCGATTTACTTGCATAGTGACTAAGAGCTACTAGTGTAGTTAAGTAACATTGGGCCATCTTTCAAGTTGTGGGACTTGCGGACTTGAGATGGACCTCCAGAGAAGGTTGGTTCCTCTACCTAATCCTAACACTAAACTACTCCTAATGAAGGAAAAATCTACTATCTACTCCTAACCTATAATTTTCAAGGAGACAAGGAGAAGGAGAATGCATGAAAGAAGGGAAATCCTGCACTATAGAGGTGATAACACTAACAAAAGGGATTGGAATATCTTGTTGAGGGAGAATATAGAAGGAAAATGGAGTTGGAAGAGGCCAAATAGCTGTGACACAGTCCCAAATCTCCATTCACCAACAAATCTCCATGAAACACAACATCATAAACTCCGCAAATGAAAGTAATTATGCACATAATAGAACAACAATATGGAGGTAAGGGAATGCAATAAAATAAATGAAAGGGTTTGGAGAACACCACAAATACAAATTTTATTGCTCCATGAATATACACAATCCATTACATTTATAGAATAAAGGTAAATTTTCATTTGAGAGCCCATGAGAAGGCTTGCAGCTCATAGACATTGAGAAACAAAATGGCGAGAGTTTCCCCATGCCCGAATGTTAGAGTAGGTATTTACCTTAGCTCATGTTCACCTAGTTACTTTATTTATGTTTATTGTATTTATCCTCACTCACTTATGTGAGTGGATATTTCTTTTATCTTAGTTAAATATTAGGAGATATTATCTTGTTGTTAGGTATAGTTTTCCTTGATCTATGGTATTGACTAGTTTTTCCTTGATCTATGGTATTGAATAGATCCTTGATGTCTAGTTCTCTCATAAATCTATGGTCTTGAAGTTAGTTCTTTGATGACTAGTTATTTCTTTGATTTATGGCTTAATCTACGACCTTGACCGTGGTTCTTAGATTGTTATTCTTTGCTTATATAAGCAAGGCCTATTCTCATTATATTTCATTGAGTTCCATAATAATATATGATATTACTTCTCATTTTTTGCAAAGTTTTATGTAAAGTTATTCTAGCAATTACTTTCATCTTATTAATCGTGGTGTTTGATTGGCATATGTGTTCTTGGCTTTGTATGATCTAGTTATCATTCCTTTTATGGCATCATAGCAGGAGCTTGTCATTGACATCCATCTGTAAGTTTTATTTTACAAATAAATTCTTTGTATATTCATATATTTGGGTTTTATAATTTTTTTTTGCGTGAATTTTTATGCAAAACGAGGCATCCATTGGATTCGGAAGGTGGCAAAACCCTAAGATCACCTCGAGGGCTTAAAGCTTGTGATTCCTACTAGTAGGTGCTTAACTCCAGCGCCCTTTCATTTTATTTGTGTGGTGAAGGCAAGAGCATTTTATTTTGTTTTAGTGGCAACTAAAATAAATAGTAGAGCATAATATTGAAAAGTTTGTATCTTTTGATCGGTAACTCGGTTTTGAGTGCCATTTTTGCAAAAGTGCTTGTTTTTTCGTGCTCTTTCCATTGGAAATATTTATTTTGAGAATTACAATATAATTATAAAGTGCCATATTGTAACACGCACTCATTATAAAGTGCCAAATATGGAGGAGTGTTGTAATCAATTGTGGATGCAATTTTAGCTGAGCCCGACATCCTAAAATTTTGGGAGTTGCATTCTTGTATCTATCATGGATTTTAAGAATGATATGCTTTTCTCTGAAGTGTGTGGAGTTCAAGAGGGTGGAAAGCCATGTCCATGATCCTAGTCCACTTGCAGTTGTTGATTTGGGCAACTTATACATATATGTGGCATCACTCCACCCATTCGGTAGTATGGGAGGGTGTGGTGTTGATCCTGCATCTTTAGGTTATGTGTCCTTGCCTTGTTACCTTGGATTTTATTAGATCGTGGCACACCTATTTGCAGCACTTGATCAAATTATGTTTGGTATTTTTTTCTTGCACTTTCGACATCCTTTTGTTGATAGTCTCCTTGTATAAATCTATTCGTGAAGCCCAATATCGGTTATTTTTATCTTTGTGATCGAAGCGGTGGATTCGAGACCATAATACACACCAAACTTCTTACATTGTACAAGTTTTTTTGATCCGAGCTTCTTGGGATGCCTTACAAGGTGTTTTTACTCTCTTTACTTGGTTGTTACTAGTTTTGGGTACCTTAAATTATCCCTTTTTCCCATTTATTGTACATGAGTACCTCATCAAGACTAGTTGTCGGGACTCATACCGTGGGACATGCCACTTCTATTTTGGCCCCTAGCTTCACTTGAGGGGGTGTTAGAGTAGGTATTCACCTTAGCTCATGTTCACCTAGGCACTTTATTTACCTTTATTGTATTTATCCTCACCCACTTATGTTTGTGGATATTTCTTTTATCTTATTTAGATATTATGAGATATTATCTAGTTGTTAGGTATAGTTTTTCCTTGATCTATGGTATTGACTAGATCCTTGATGTCTAGTTCTCTCCTAAATCTATGGTCTTGACTATTTCTTTGATGACTAGTTATTTCCTTGATTTATGGCTTGATCTATGACCTTGACTAGTTCTTAGATTGTTATTCCTTGCCTATATAAGCAAGGCCTATTCTCATTGTATTTCATTGAGTTCCATAATAATATATGATATTGTTGTCATTTGTTTGCAAAGGTTTATATAAAGTTATTCTAGTGAATTACTTTCATCTTATTGATCATGGTGTTTGATTAGCATTTATGTTCTTACTTGGTACGATCTGGTTATCGTTCCTTTTAAAAATACTCCCTTCTCAAATGAGAAGTGTTTACAATATATAGAATTGAGGAGAGAAGAGAGAAAGAAGAGAAACTCAGATTTTTGCTCCCACCCACCAACAAAATTCATTAAATGATCTAGAAAAGGCATGGTCACCTCTAAAAATCCATTCCCCAATGTACTCTAGCTTGTTAGAGAATAAATCAGACCATACTACATTAAATTCATGGTTGGGATGCCTGGAACTACACTTTTTGGATCTGAGTATGTTTTCTTATTTTTTTATCCACTGATCTCACCAAAATTAATATTTCAGGTTTCCATGGCGTATAGGATGTTGAGACCTTTCCAACGATATAAAGTTTATCAAATTTTGAGCACCGGATCAAAAGTTATGCCCATTTGAAAATTTGCATTAATCCGCACAAGAGATGGTGAAAATGCAAGTTTGCAAAATGGGCCCTAGGGCCCGAAATTGCAAACTACACCATTTGTACAAAATTGCAAAAGTGCCAAAACTCCCCATGGCCCAAAATTGTAAGTTTGCAAAAAATTCCCCAAGGCCCAAAATTGCAAGTTTGCAAAAATATCCCATGGCCCGAAATTGCAAAAGTGCAAAAAAATCCCCCAAGGCCCGAAATTGCAAAAGTGTAAAAATCCCCAAGGCCCGTAAAAAATATGAAGAGTTAGAAGGACTTCTTTATATTTTCAGAAAGGGGAAGAAATTTCCTATCTGGTGAAGATGCTTTCTAGAATCCTTAAGTATTAAAATATATGAAAAATAATATTTAAAGTATTAAAGGGGGAAATAGTGTTAGTTGACCAAAAATAAGCATGAGCTTATTTCGACAATGATTTGGCAACTCATAGGGGCCATCCGCCTGCTAGATGAGTTTATCAATGGCCTTAAAGCATCCATTGGGCATGGAGTCAGCATGATAATAATGAAAACTGATTTAAAAATTTGAAACTCACCCCTAAATCTGCTTGAAGCAATGCTTGAACCATGGAGTTGATCTTTTTCTCGCTCAAATTGACCATTCACATTGTAAGAAAATTCAAACTTGGGATTTTATGCTAGTGGAAAATTATTTGAATATGAAATCTATCTTTTTCCTCTGCAAGTGATCTATTGGGATGAAGGATGAACCTCTTGAAACTGTCTAAAAATCTGATCTTTGCCAAGTTTTAAGAAAACTGAATTGAATCATGGCAAAAGATGAAGCATTGTAGAAGTCTGAAACATATGTTGATTATGGAGTGCACTTAGAACTTCCTAAAAGAAATGATTTCCCCATGAACACTGACTTTTTGAAATGGAGTCATGCAAAAGCAACATAATACTACAAAACTATGTACAAAGGGGAATATCATACATGTTCCAAGTGGAAACATGCATAGTGTGCACAAGCACTTCTTCTGCTAAAAAAAAACCTACCTACTCTACTCTAACCCAAGGCATGGAAAACTCAAACAAATCCTGACACTGGAAAGGAGAAGTAGCTTCCCTTCCTCAAAATTTTCAGCCATGTGGAAGATTTGGCATTAGATCCAAATATGGTTAGGAGTGCAAAATTTATTCCATGATGTTTTTCATTCCCTTACACATCAAGGTATCAACTAAGAACAAAATAAATACCTCTTCTAACTACTAATCATTTGGTTCCAAGAGGTGTTGTAGTTGATCCTTGGCACATTGAGACTCTTCCTCATGCTTAGAAGTAAGCATGATTGGTTGTGACTCCTCTTTTGGCTCTAATGAATCCAAATATCTGATTGGGCAAGGTCTGATCCATGAAGTTTTCCCATTGCTTTGAATCCCAACTCCAAGAATGGAGTCTCTTTGCAAACTTTCCTGGGAAAGGTGACTGTTTGCAAGTTGATTTTGTTCTTGTTTTGCATCTACAAATAGCTAATCCTCTACTTTGATGACTGATTTGGAATGGATGTCATCCTTGTTCTCTTTCTCCTCCTTATCCAATGTGAAGTTTGAAGATCAAACTCCTCCAATTATGATTTAAGAGGATTGTTTTGAGTTAGAGGTTTCTCTTGCACGTTCTCTCCATGGCAAAAGTCTCTTGTTGTTGAAGGATGAATGATGGGGAAACAAATGTTATGATTTCCATGGGTTCTTCTCCATCAAAACACTCCTCCAAGTTAGATAAGCAATCAAGATCTTCATTGTCCTTCTGTGTCAAGACTTCTCCCTCTTGCATGATGACCTCTAAATAAATAATTTATTAACCATGTGTAGCTTCATCATCAAACATGAAGCTTGTGAGCTCAAAATCTTCCAAAAAATAAATTTTGAGAGAGATGAGGTGGGAGAGAAATATGAAATTTATTTTGCAACTTGTTAATGATTCAAGACCTCTAAATTTTTCTTGCCCTCCTCCATGTACTCCTCTTGTTTTGGATTTGGAGCTGCTCTTTTTCCTCCTCCGTGACTGATTTTACAGCTGGAATATGATCACCAATCTTTTCAATTAAAGTTCCATCATGGATACTGCACTTAGAGCATACTTTTAATGATCATCCTCTTGTTCCACTATTCATTACAAAATCAGTGTTAGCCACCACTTGTTCTTTAACTCTTTCCTCCTCTGAAGGATTCACCATCAAGGGAATTTTTTCAATTAAAAATATTAGAGCCCAATTTCTCAAATTACTTATCATTTATTCTTTATCATACTCCTCTTCTTGTTTCCTTTAGCTGGTTTTCTGACTTTCATCTTTCCAGGATGAACTTGGAAATGCAAGAGGAGGGGTGGGTTGGGATTCAACCATTTTTTCTATTTTTTGTGGCGGTGGGAGGGATAAAACTTCTTATTTCTTTGGAGGGGATGATTTCTGGAAGGGAAAAGGCAAAGAAGAATTGAGGTGAGATGGAATATTAGGAGATGGAGAAATGGATTCACAATTAGGGCAGCATGAAAAAAGCTTGAGTTATGACGTTGAGATGACATAGTTTGGGAAGGAAAAAAAATAATACTATGAGGTGGTGAACTTACCCATTGACAAGGTTTCCTTGTATCAATCTCATAAGCTTCACTATCCTCGACCATTGTGCAAGTTGGGGCAACATCTCAACCATGAAATCAAGATTCTACTCCAAGCTATAGTGTCTTGGAAAAGGGCCTTCCCATAGACAAGGTTCCCTATAGCCAATCGTGAATGCTTTCATTTGAACTATAGCCCAAGATTGCACCATGCTTGTTTCCATCCTTAGATTTTTCCTATGCAATTCAGCTTCTTTAGGTGTGAAAATCCCTCCAAAATATGTACATCTATGCTCTGGGGCAGCGGCATAGTTTGGAAAATGACCAAATTGATTTGAATCTGGCTCACTTGGATATGCATGCTGTTGATTTCCATTATGAAACTATTTTGGAGGTGTGTTGAAATAACCTGGAGATGGCTCTGAATAACACTACTGTAAGTGTGAATTCCATGATGGGAATGAAGTCATGATTGCACAACTTCATGGAATGGAAAAATATGAAAACATATGGAAATAAAATAGAATGGAAATGGATAGAAAGAAAGGTCCACAACTCGAAAATGGGTCGGGTTGGATCGGTGGAGTCACCAGATGTGCTTGGAATGTGCCTCCAAAGGATGAGATTCCAACAAGAACACACCAAATTTTTGAAATGAAGATGTAAATCTCCTCAAAATACTCCCACCAGTGTGCGTAGGAACTATTATCACCAAATTACAACACCCTTTGATTTTCTTACAAGTGAGCAAGAGCTACCAGTGTAATTACGTAACATTGGACCTTCTCTCAAGTTGTGGGACTGGCAGAATTGAGATGGACCTCCAGAGAAGGCTTGTTCCTCTACCTAATCCTAGCAATAAACTACTCCCTAATGAAGGGAAAATCTACTATCTACTCCTAACCTATAATTTCCAAGGAGACAAGGAGAAAGAGAATGCATGAAAGAAGGGAAATCCTACACTACAGAGGTGATAACACCAAGAAAAGGGACTGGAATATCCTATTGAGGGAGAATATAGAAGGAAAATGGAGTTGGAAGAGGCTAGATAGCTGTGACATAGTCCCAAATCTCCATTCACCAACAAATCTCCATGAAACACAACATCATAAACCTGTAAATGAAAGTAAGTATGCACATAATATAACAACAATAGAGAGGTAAGGGAATACAATAAAATAAATGTAAGGGTTGAGAGAACACCACAAACACAAATTTTATTGCTCCATGAATATACACAATCCATTACATTTGTAGAATAAAGGAAAAATTTCATTTACAGAGCCCATGAGAAGGCTTCATAGCTCATAGACATTGAGAAAACAAAAATGGCGAGAGTTTCCCATTCCCATAATACCCCCTTCTCAAATGAGAAGTGTTTACAATATATAGAATTGAGGAGAGAAGAGAGAAAGAAGAGAAACTCGTATTTCTACTCCCACCCACCAACAACATTCATTAAATGATCCAAAAAGGCATGGTCACCTCTGAAAATCCATCCCTTAATGTACTCTAGCTTACTAGAGAAGAAATCAAACCATACTGCATTAAATTCGGTGGTTGGGATGCCTGGAACTACATTTTTGGATCTGAGTATGTTTTTTAATTTTTCATCCACCTAATCTCACCAAAATTGATATTTTAGGTTTCCATGGTATAGAGGACATTGAGACCTTTCCAATGATATAAATTTTGTTGAATTTCGAGCACCAGGATCAAAATTTATGCCCATTTGAAAATTTGCATTAATCTACATAAGAGATGGTGAAAATGCAAGTTTGTAAAATGGGCCCTACGACCCAAAATTGCAAACTGCACCATTTGTACAAAATTGTAAAAGTGCAAAAAAATCCCCCAAAAATTGCAAAATCCCCAAGGCCCAAAATTACAAAAGTTTGTAAAAAAATCCCCCAAGGCTCGTAACTTGAAAAATATGAAGAGTTAGAAGGACTTCTTTATATTTTTGGAAAGGGGAAGAAATTTCCTATCTGATGAAGATGATTTTGGGAATCCTTAAGTACTTAAAATATATGAAAAATCAGATTTGAAGCACTAAAGGGGGAAAATGGTGTTAGTTGACCAAAATTAAGCATGAGCTTATTTTGGACAACAATACCATGTACAATAAGGATCTCAAGTAATGGAGTAAAAACCCTTAAGGGAAAAAATCCACTTACAAGAGACAAAAGACTCCCTAAAAATCTAAGAAAGATGCATCAAATGAGTCTCGACAACTAAAGGCCTAATAAGGTACTCATGTACAAACTGTAATATTTCTAGAAGAAGAGAAGAGAACTAGAAAGCCCAAAGAATATGGGCTGCTACAAAATACCTCACCCCAAGAAGAGACTACAAGTGAAGATACTTTACCTCAATGAAGGGTTTGGTAAAAATGTCTGCAACCATATCATATGTTTGACAATACTAAATTGATGATGTCATCATGGATCAACTCCTAAATGAAATGCATATGTATCTTGATGTGCTTCATCCTTTGATGTTGAACTAGATTTCGAAAATCGAGATGGTGCTCATGTTGTCGCAGTAGATGATAGTAGGCCACCAATAGTGAATACCAAACTCTGTCAAGATACCATGTAACCAAATAGCTTTTGTGGCAACATTAACTACTCCTATGTACTCTACCTCTATAGAAGATATTACAATTGTATTCTACTTCTTTCTAGACCAACTAACATGACCCGAACTAAGAGAAAACTATAGCCTAAGGTAGATTTTTGATGATTTAAATCACTGACCCAATTAGAATCAATAAACTCAACCAAGTCAATATCTACTCCTCCAAGATAGTGGATGCCATCTATGTAAGTTCCAAAAACGTAATGAAGGATGCGCTTAGTTTATTTCCAATGCAAATCATGTGGCTCTTGCATGAATCTAGACATGATCCCAACAACATGCGATACATCCGGATGCAAGTGAGTAAGGTAAATCAAGATCCCCACCAACTGTCGATAGAGGGTACCATCAACCAAGGGAGTAGAGAAATAAAAAACCAACTTAACCTAGAAAGGAAAGGAGTAGGAGAAGGCTTACAATCGGACATATGAAATCGAAGCAAGAAAATCAAGAGAGTACTTAGGATACAAAATCATAATACCCAAGTTAGATTGTGAAATCTAAATCCCAAGAAAGTAATGAAGCAATCCTAAGTCAGTCATGGAAAACTTGTTGGATAAGGAAATATTCACATAATCGATGATAGAGGAAGAATTTCTCGTGATCAACAAGTCATCAACATATAGAACAAGGATGAGTATGGAGTCATCTTGCCACAAAATGTAAACATTTGGGTTAGAGTGACACCGAGTGAACCCTGATGTAAGTAAAAAGGATTCCATCTTGGCATACCAAGCCCGAGGGGCTTGTTTAAGACCATAGAGATACTTCTTTAACTTAAAAATGAGGGAGGGATCATGGACATAACCCGGAGATTGTTCCATGTAGATCTCTTCTTATAGGTACCCATGAAGGAAGACACTCTTAACATCCATTTTGTGGACTTCCCATCTGTTATCCGCAATGATGGTGAGGGTCAGTCGATTAGAATTCATCTTCGCAACCGGAGAAAATATTTTCATGTAGTCAACCCTAGCTACCTGAGAGAAACCCTTAACTACTAGTCACGCTTTAAAATTTTTGATATCTCCATCTGATTCATACTTTTTTTGGAACACCCACTTACACTCGAATGATTTTTCTTCCTTTTGGAAGAGGGGTAAGATCCCAAGTATCGTTCTTCATGAGTGAGGAATACTCCTCATCCATGATAAAATCCCACTCAAGAATACCAAAATCCTCCTAGAAATATTGAGGGTCAAAAGCGGAGGTGAAGGAGTGAGGTCTAACAAACTCTAAGTGAGTCTTATCTCCTATCCGAAGGATCTCCCATCTACTCTATAACACTCTACAAATTTTCCTAGCCTAATGAGGACCAGGAGGATCAAGCTCAGAGTCGAATATTCTTCACTCAAGTGAGAAGGAACAAGGTTCCACTCAACACTACCATTAGAATTGGAAGACTCCAAAGCATGAGGGCTAGGAAGAAATGAGGATTAAGAGGAGGGGAATGCTCAATAATATCATCATCCAAGAGTCATATTTAAAATCGAAAAACATAAGAATTTCATAAGGTAGAGAAGTAGAAGTCGAAGAAGACTCATCAAATTTCACACTTCTCTCGATATAAATCTCATGAGTAGTAGGGTTTAAAAATCAATATCCCTTCACGCCATCAAGATACCCAACAAAGATACAAGGTTTGGATTGTGGGTCCAAAGCCTTGCGTTTTTTTAGGAATTTGAGCCATAACCTTGGATCCAAAGACTCAAAATTTCTAAACATAAGCCTTAAATCCAAAAGAGGCTTCGAAGTGTGTCATCCCTCTCATTTCCTTGTGTGGAACATGATTCTGAATGTAATAAACACAATTCACTTCTTCGGCCCAATACTACGGAGAAAGGGACTTCAAGTGAACCATATAAGTGGACTTCAAGTGGAGACCGTTTCTCCTATTTCTAAGCAAGATCTTTAAAGTCTTGAAAATGTTTTGAAGACTTCAGATCAATCTAAATAAAATATACCCAAGTATATCATGAATATTCATCAATGAAGGTAAGTATATAAAGATCTCTAGTAAATGAAGGAGACAGAAACAGGTTAGAGATGTCACTATGAACAAGATCCAAAAGACGAGTAGCTCTCCAGGATTTTCCTTTGTCAAAACTCTTTTCAGGGTGCTTCCCGAGGGCACAACCCTCACAAAGACCCTTAAAAATCTGACGCAGGGTAACTTATTGACCATTTCATTTTGGCTTAATTGTTCAAGGTAACAAAAATTTAGATGCTCGAAACGCTCATGTCATAGCTTACTAACCTCATATGCATGAGTGAGCAAGGCAGTGGGCATCAAATCATAAGTAAAGTGGGAAAAGGTATACAACCATGAATGGTGATCCACCTTTCCCTCAACCATTGTAGTTTCATTGTGAAGCTCACGAATAATCATCGAGTTAGGACCAAATTCCACTCGCATTCCTTTACCAGTGTGAGTGATTTTGTAAACTGATAGGAGATTGGTAGAGAGACCAGAACACTCAACACTTGGTTAAATGTTCCCCATCCATCTCTATCAATCGAAACGCTTTGTGTCATCACCTAACATGATTTGGGACACACCACATGGTTTGATGTTGGAGAAATCAACATGAGAAGAAGCCATGTGGTGTGATGCACCAAAATCTATAATCCACGCCAATGAAGGAGGAAATCAAGCTACAAGGTCATTCTTTTATTCTTATTAGATTTAGACTGTCTTACAATGGAAGACTCAGCTTTTGGAGAATTTTGTTTGATAAACTTAGGAACACCTATATGATTTTTCTCAAGTAAATGAGTAAGGTTATAGACACCCATAATTACACCCGAGCAATTTAAATACTTAAATTATGCTAATTATCTCCCTTCTTGCAAATTGACAACATATCATCAAAAGCGCTCATCTTCTCTCTTATTGTCATTAATTAATTACAATATGCTAATTAATTAAGTCACCTATCCAAATAACATCCTGATTAACAAACTTCCGTTAATTAATCAACCTTTTCTATCTAAACTAATTAATTATTATTAATTAATTAGCTTTCCTTTCATTTAACCAATAAATCAATATTTAATTGATTTAATCCCCTTTTAATATCTTAAATCGTACTAATATTCCTCTAATTAGCTTCTATAAGCATACATCTACCTATTAGTTAATCACCTCTCGATTAATTAAAACATCCCCCAACTCCCAAACTTGCTAAGCATAAATTAAACCCTTTTAAATTAAGGTTACCTTTTATAAAGCAGCCTTATCCATTCCTAATTTTGTTTTACCTTTATCCCACATGCAAAGGGATGAAGTGTTTCCTTTATCCATTGGGCTATATAAGGAGCCCTCCTTCTACCTTTATACCTACACCTAAACTTCTTGAGAAGAAAATGCAAAGCATATAACAAAATAGACTAAAAGCTTTCCTTTGTTTTCTTGAGAGTTCATCATTTGGGAGAGTTAAGCCTTTTCCTAAGTGCTTAGGTCATATGGGAGGTGTCAAAAGGGTCTTGTAGCCCAAATTTGACAAGCCCTCATTCTTTGTTCTTAAATACAAAAGACAACCATTTTTTATCGTCATGGAACCTACATAGGTCCATTCATTTATTTGTTGTTAGAGAATAGAGGATTTAGACACTTAACATTGTTAGTTTCAAAATTTTGAATATGATGAATGCTAGTATCTAGCCTTGTTTAATTCTTATCTTGATGGTGCTTAGTATTTTGTTTAAATTTTTAATCAAGGCTATTAGGTCTTAGTCTTTACTTGCATTAGCATTAGTTTAAAAACAAATCATGCACACATTTGGCACACCATGTACTATGCCAAGTTGTCGCTGGCACTTGTCAACTCTATACAACTCTATGATGTAGCTGCGACTCCCAAGGATAAAGTGCTCTACTGAGCACACACTGAGCTCTATGGCATCCTCTGGCCACTGGATATGTCTATAGGGTCTCCATATAATGTCTATCTCCGGCAGCTCATCGAACTCTCACTCGGTATCTATATAGGCTACCTAGGTGGCCTCTCGACATCACCACCTACGCCATGTAAAGTACCCGACGTGGGGCATCCCATCGCAATGTGGTCCCATGACCAAATCTGTAACAATGAGGTTGGCCGCACGGTCTTCTGACCATGGTAGGTGATCAAGTGTAGATCCCAATATAAGTGCGCGAATATTCACTACCCCTAAAGCAATATCACTCACCACCGAAAATTCCATGAACTAATGGTAAAGAACCCTCTCGAAAATATGTCCCCATCTTATCAATGAGAAAAACCCACTGATAAGTGACATGATGTATAGGGGCCCCCGATGCAGTGTCGAGTCATAAATACACTCGTGTAATGCAATGGTCATATTGTCATGCGGTATGTCATCTATGTCGAAAAGGTCACTACAAGCTGCTCTAATATGCCCTATATCAGAGTTGTACTCAATCAAAGTACCCATGATCGGCACATGGAGAATCCACCATATGTCCTCTAGGGTCACAGTCATCTCCCCAGTAGGTAGTCTAAAACACTAGCTCTCGCTATGCCACCGCTCGGCCAGTGCAGTAAGTAATCCATGGTCTAAAATGATGGATGGCATCCGAGACACGGGGCCTAGCCCCACCACCTCGAGAAGTATGGCCATAACCCACCAGTCTCACCGATGCATGCTCCCCTCTAACTCGGCAATATGGGAATGACACTCCCGTGTCTACAACATTGGCAATCATCTCTGTAAAATGTCAATCCACTCATCAGTCACTAACATTTCTTCTAAAAATTTGTCTATCATTTTAGGGTTAACCCAAAAATCCTAAAATTTTCTTCTAAATGTCATCTTTTTGGCATTTTCCTATCTATCCTCCACCAACCTAGATGCCTACGCGCTCTTTCGGTGCGTGTGCACCTCCCTTTTGTCATGTGAGCATGCACGCGAGTGTCTTAGGGAACTTGCGCCTTATTCATGCACCTGTGCACCCTTTTTGGCATGTGCACCGCTCATTCAATGCTTACGCCATCATTCCTATCCTGCGCTTGCGCACGTATATCCCCCCAGTGTGTGCACCCTACTTTTGTTATATGCGCTTCCTTCTAGTGTGTGCGCATGCACGCACATGTGTAGTGTGTGCATGTGGGTGTGTGGAGTGTGTGCATACACGTGCGACGTATGTAAAGCAAGCCTGCACCCCAAAGAGATGCCTACGCCCCGACTCGACACTTACACTGTGCGTATGCATGCCGATGTGAACCTCTAGCCCTAATTACTAATTTTAGGTCATTAATGGAAAATTTGAAAAGCTAGGTTTGTATACTCACGAAGGCATCATTGTCAGCGTGCCGCTGGTACCCTCGGACTGCATCTTCTCGCCTCAATTGGTCCGTGTGATCACCATTGTCCTCGTTGCTTTCAAAGCCTCACAGTAAAATCTCAATAGTGCTCGGTTAAAATGAATTGGTCGTGGTGATTTACCCCCTAGGTGGGGTATTTAAACTTGTTTTTCACCGCCGTGAAGGCCTAGAGGCTTGTTTCAACCATTGTTTTCTCCTCTGTTCACTGTGGAATAATTATTTTTATTAAATAATTATTTTTTTCTTATTTTTCATTGTATTGGGGCATTTTCTTTGTCTAATATTGCTTTCTTCCCCTAGGGAAATTTTATTGCTCCTAGCGAAATTTTTCTTCTTATTCACACTCTCTCGTCAATAATTATTTTTCAAAACTAATTATTTTATTAATTGTTCCACTAAACAAGGACGTTACTTTTCACTTGTTTCTTCTTTCTTCCACCTAGGGCACTTTCTATTGCGCCTAGGTCCTTCATTCTATTTGCTTCTATTTTCTTCTACCGCCACCGCATTTTGGAAAATAGAAAACAAAAACAATATATATATATATATCATGTCAAAACTCCAAAAAAAGGGGCAAAGTTTTTCACAAAATCCTAAAAAGTAAAAACCTACAAAAATGGTAACTTGCTTATTACGGCTGAAATTTGTGTCTTGTGCATGGTATTTTCTCCGTATCCTACTAGTTTGTTTCACATCTTCCCTGATTAATACAACTCACGGATCGCCAGACTCACAACCATTCACAATGCTAGTTGCTTGCTTCGTTTGTACTCTGGGGCACATTTGCTGCACTGCTGTGTTGTCTCATTGCGCAGGCACAATGCTTTTTACTTGGACCTCGTGTCCATTATCATTTCCCCTTGCATGTATCCTTGCTCGGGGCATCATTTTTAACCCTTGTTGTCAATCACAAACATGTGGATCTCTTCATCTTGATAATAAAACATTTGTACAACTGTCTTAACCATTGTTGGGTTGATATGTGTGTTTGTACTTGTTTTCCTGTTAAATGAGCTATTTTCCGATATCACGTGCATTGTTGTATGGAGTTAGTATTTTTAACAATGGAAAATTTTCGTAGTATGGATTTTCATGTCATTCTACCTTTGTCATATGCTTTTATTTTTCATAAGGATTGATGATGTAGCTCTCGTGGTAATATGATGACATCAAAATTGTTCCAATAAACAATAAACCGAGGCTAAGCTCTTCTCTCCACTCCTCCATATTTATTTTGCATCACTTTCCTCTCACCCCTAATCTTTTGTATTCTTAGGGCATCCCGCCCCTTCTCATTCTTCTATCTATCTCACCTTTTCGATCATCAATCGTCTTCCTTCATCACCCCATCGACACTCGAGGGGGATCTCTCCTCCTACTAATTTTTCTTCTATCCCTTCAAAATTCCATATGTCTACTATCTTTGAAGTGGCGTCACTTACGCCACCCCAAAGAGGGGAAAATGTAGACACCCATAATTATGCCCGAGCAATTTAAATACTTAAATTGCGCTAATTATCTCCCTTCTGGCAAATTGACGACATATCGTCAAAAGCACTCATCTTCTCTCTTATTGTCGTTAATTAATTACACTATGCTAATTAATTAAGTCACCTATCCAATGAACAACCTAATTAATGACCTTTTGTTAATTAATCACCCCTTCTATCTAGACTAATTAATTATTATTAATTAATTAGCTTTCCTTTCATTTAACCAATAAATCAATATTTAATTGATTTAATCCCCTTCTAATAGCCTAAATCGTACTAATATTCCTCTAATTAGCTTCTATAAGCTTACATCTACCTATTAGTTAATCACCTTTGATTAATTAAAGCACCCCTCCAACTCCCATGACTTGCTAAGCATAAATTAAACCCTTCTAAAGTAAGGTTACCTTTTATAAAGCAACCTTATCCATTCCTAATCTTGTTTTACCTTTATCCCACATGCAAAGGGATGAAGTGTTTCCTTTATCCATTGGGCTATATAAGGAGCCCTCCTTCTACCTTTATACCTACACCTAAACTTCTTGAGAAGACAAATGCAAAGCATATAGCAAAATAGACTAAAAGCTTTCCTTTGTTTTCTTGAGAGTTCATCATCTTGGAGAGTTAAGCCTTTTCCTAAGTGCTTAGGTCATATGGGAGGTGTCAAAAGGGTCTTGTAGCCCAAATTTGACAAGCCCTCATTCCTAGGTTCTTGGAATACCAAAGACAACCATTTTTTATTGCCATGGAGCCTACATAGGTCCATTCATTTATTTTGTTGTTAGAGAATAGAGGATTTAGACACTTAACATTGTTAGTTTCAAAGTTTTGAATATGATGAATGTTAGTATCTAGCCTTGTTTAATTCTTATCTTGATGGTGCTTAGTATTTTGTTTAATTTTTGCTAATTAAGGCTATTAGGTGTTAGTCTTTACTTGCATTAGCATTAGTTTAAAAACAAATCATGCACACATTTGGCACACCCGGTGGGACCTAGTCCCTTGGCATTTTAGTTTAAATTTCATTGTTTTGGCTAACTTTTGATATGCACATGTAGTAATTAATGTCCATTTTCTTAGAATTTTTACTAATTTTATATGTGTAAGTTCTTGTTCATAGCCATCATTTTAATGGGTTATTGCCATTTTAAACTAACTTGCTAAAATTTGAAGTATTGTGAGCTTTCTTGTGTTTTTTGCCATATTTTGGTTACGGGGTGGCACAGCACACTACTGGGAGCGCAGGTACATTTTTGGTGGTGCAAGCACCTCTCTGGGTGCACAAGTGCACTATCGTAACCCAATTATCTATTTATCGACCACTCAATCCCGGCACACATACCCTAACCAACTGCACAAGCACACACATTTTCAGTATTATACCTTCATTACAACTTAAAACCTATCAGATCGGGCGCATACACCCTAACCCAAGCGCACACGTTGTTTTGGTGGCGTAGACACATTTCTAGTGGTGCAAGCATTTCTGTTGAATCCGAGGTTATTTTACAAAGCGGTGGCGCACACACTTTTCCGGTGGTGCACACACTATTTTGGTAAAAGCAAGTGCTCTATGTGAAAATTAACCTATTTTTATCAAAGTTGGTAGCATACGTTTTTTTTGGTGGTGCACACACGCTTCTCGAGTGGCAGTAGTACACACAATAAGCTAGAAACACACAAAGTAGCACACACGTCTTTTTGGTGGTTCACATGCCTTTGGGTGGTGTAAGTGCACTCTAAATTGAAAAAACACAGAGTGGCGTATACGCCCTAACCCACGCACGGAGATGACACAAAAAAAGGGGGCAAGTGTCTTTTTGTTTTCTTGAAATTAATGTGTTGAGGTGCTAACATTCTTGTAGGTTTTATCTAATTAAATACTTGTCTTTGTAGGGTGTTTTTACATGCTTTTACTTGATTAGATAAACTTTGCATGTTTACTTATAGGAATAAGATCACGTATGCTCTTCCCTCACGTCCCTTGGGTGATCTTGGGAATCAAAATGATTCTTAGGTCCTTTTGATGCTTTGAGGTTGTTAGGAATATTTGAATTGGAATTGGTTAACTTGGTGTGTTTGAATTAAAGTGTTTTTCCATTTGATATCTTTTTCAGATTTTGGAAACATCACGTATGCTCTTCTCTTGCGTCCTTGGATGATCTGGAGAATTAGAAATGGTGTTTACTCTTTTGATGGAAAACTACTAAAAATCATCATACAGACCAAAACACCTCGCTTGTCAAAGAAAGGAGGAATCAAAATGAAGTCAAAAACTACTAATACAGTTGTTATACATGTTTCCAAAAGGTGTTCAAGCAAACCACACCTAATTAAACAAGATAAAAAGAACAACATATTCAAAACACAGTATTGCAGGTTTTCGGAAGGGTACGTCCCTCTCGCTCAACTAGAACATAACCCCTTTGGCATAATGCCTTAAGCTACAACAATGGGGGTGGTTCCAGGAACCCCAAAATAGTCCACCCAAGAGGGAACCTTATGGATGAAACGGGAAGTGCTCCACACTACCTATTTGACTAGTGATTCCTTTGTGAGATAGTGTTACAAGTTATCCCTATATGACCCTTTTAAGTACACGATGGATGCATTTACTACCCACTATGCTTAAAGGGGGCAAAGCCAAGATACTCCCAAGATAGTCAGGACTATTTGGGTAAATTTCCCCACTCGTGAACAAATTTGTAACACCTTGGACGAGAGAACCACCTAGGAAAATATACTTCGGCCAGGAGCCCACTTTGACCATTCTAAAATAGTGTTGAGTTGTGAGCCATCTTTTCATAATGAAACGTGTGATGCGTTACTTTTGCTTAGTTTTTCACTTACCTTAAGGTGAGGTGAAACTCTACCAAAGTAAAGCCAACATTTTTCATCCCCATTTTTGTCTACTTCCTTCACATTCTTTTGACACTTTGTTGATCAAAAGAAGGGTGACTACCTCTGTGTTACCAATCGATTGTTTCTACCACTTTTTTGTCCATTTACACCCATCCATGTTTACGGCTAGGTAAGTTAAACATCTAAAGTGCACGGAGACGTATTCATATCATTGGTGGCCATTTTGATCTTGATACCCATGTCAAGATCATCATTGTAGTTAGGCGTGGTTCATCATCTTGAACTTCCTTAGAAGGGTTACCTTGTTTGTATCGTATCACTACAATTTTGATATTTACGTCTTGTTTCTTGTAAACTCACCTAAATATCTATATTGTAAGGTTACACTGCACACATTTTAACTATTCCTAGCTATACTTTGAGCTTTTTAGTTCGATTCTATTATTACCTCGATTTTGAAGAGTGCTATGTGTTACCACTTGCGTGTTATATCAATAGCATCTTGATATCAATACCTTACTTTCTCGCAAAGTTTGGTTAACATATCTTGGTGATATTGTTGTGTCACTCACAAATTGTAATTGGCACTTTTTGGGATATAGGTCTTAATCAAATTTGAGCTCGCTTCTAGTATATCTTGTTAGGAGGTCACATTAACTTTTTGTATTTACTTACGTCTTGTTCATTCTCTTGAACTTGGCATAAGTGAGAACATCTTGTTAATTATCTTGCGACACTAAACTACTTTTTGAGACGTAGTCTAGGAAGTACTTCATTTGATAGGTTTAGATACCAAACATTTGTGTCACTAGTGATTTATCACTCTATCACATTGGTATTCTCACATTGTTATTCATTCATATTCTTGACAATTTATCTTGCATTTCACTTAGGTGTGGTCACAAAGTTTTGAACACATTTACAACTTACCTTAGTGAAACTATCACAAATCATGGCTCCCAAAACACGATTAGGACTCAAGAAACAAACATACGAGGAACAAAAAGTGCAAGCTTGGGAAGCCTCTAACAAACAAGGGTCAAACCCTTTCATTGGACATGATCTAGGGCCTCTGTTTTCTATGGAAAAAGAGATAGAAGATATGGTCGATCATAGTGGTAATGAATTGAATCCCCACACGTAGAATTCAACTTTGACCCTACTTTATTAGATGAGTTTTCTTTTCAAAAATAAGGATAGAGTGCTAGCACGGGTCGTAGAATTAGGGGCCAAAATGCCCACTGAAAATGAAACAATCCCACCTGCGAATAATGCTAATGAGGAAGAACGACCCCTTATCAATATGGAGGATATTTTGACGCATGGACATGCTTCTACCTCCAATGCAGGAAATGATAAAGTGGTGGGACATAGAATACCCTTTATCAAAGTGCCACGTAAAAATAGGACAAGACATGAGAATGGTGAAGAACCTCCACAATACGAGGAAGAGGAGGAACCTTTAGAAGAAGAAACCACAATTCAACAACAGATTAGTAACCTAAGCTGAAAATTAGCTTTGCTAACCTCTCATGTATAGAAGGAAGCAAGCAAAAATGTTCAAAATTCAAGGCCTAAGGTTAAGATCAATGAATTCCATAGAGAAAATCAAGAAGAAGATGATACGGGGTATCGTCGAGTATATATCCCCGCTTCTCCCACTAGAGAACAATTGCTCACACAAGAGGTATAGTCTATGAAAGCAACACTCACAATCCTTCAAGAGAGCAATATAGGGAGCATTAGAAAGTATCAATATGAAGAATTATGTCCCTATCCTTTTGACAAGACTATGACCCTTCAACCCTTTCCTAAGAAATTCGACATGCCAAAATTCGACAAATATAAAGGGAAGGGAGATCCACGGGATCATGTCAAATATTTCTATATGGCATGTCAAGAGGTGTCTTATAGTGACAATTATCTCATAAGACTTTTTCCCAAAAGTCTAGGAGGTCAAGCCTTGGAGTGGTTTACACGTTTACCTCGGGATCAATTTTCACTTGGCCAGAATTGGCAGAAAGGTTTGTGTGTCACTTCTTGTACAACATAGAGAGTGATGTCACCATGGCAGATTTATGTGGCACCAAACAATGCCCTAATGAGACTTTCGCTAGCTTCCTCCAATGGTGGAGAGGGATAGCTAGCCGCTTCCTCAGTGCTTTCCTCAAAAAGTGGTTAGTATTTTTGTACCCAACCTAAATCCGGACATAGCCTTCCACCTCCAAATGCATTATGTTCACACTTTTGAGGAGGTCATCGAAAAAGGGGTTCAAATAGAGAAAGCTCTCATTGCAAAGGAACTCTCAAGTCCCAATCTAGAGATAATCAAAATGTTAAACCCACGGAGAAGATCCGAAGGTTTTTAACAAAAAAAAATGTGGTGGGAGATGGGATCACTGATTCCAAATGTGTACAAATGGTCCAAACCGGTCAACCTTTTAAACTGACCAAAGGACCAATTCAACCACCACCAAAATGAAGAACGTTCACCTCTCTTAATGAACCTTTGTCAGTTATACTAAAATAATTAGATGTGGCTCACATGATGACATATCCTACAACACAACCATTTGATGACAATGCTCCAAAACCTTCATGGTACAAGGAGCATGAATATTACAAAATGCATCATGTCAAAGGACATAAGACAAACAAATGTTTGTGACTTCGTCATTATATCCAAGACCTCATCGACAATGGGGAAATAGAGGTGGACAACCCAGGAAAACTTAGACACCCAACGAAAAAATGGGGATATATAAAGAGCCATTCCCCAATCATGATAAATCAGAAAAGTCAAAGCCGGATCGGGGAGAGTCATCCCAAGGTTATAAAGCAGTGAATTACTTATACACCAAAAAGACAAAAATCATTATGATTCACTTATTGGATGTATTCGCTCTCCTACTGACCATATTAATGCCATCCGAATCAAGGGAAAGGATTACGCCATGGTAACAAGGCGTGCCCACCTCGTGATTCTCGGAACCTTCTCCATCAACCCCACAAAATGGTAAATACAACCTCTTAGAGCAACTTGAGAAGACGTCTGCTAAGATTTCATCTTAGATCTTCTTAAGATATCCAATGTACATAAAGACATTCTATACCAAACTCTTTAGGGGTCAGGAGTGCCATTAGAGGTAGATCCTACACATCTTCAAGCCGTAGTAGCAAACATCATACCAAATGAACACATTGCCTTCAATCATAGGGAGATCCCTACTGAAAATCCAACACATAATCTTCCTTTGTATATTGAGGTAGTGGTTACCCACAGAAGATCAAATGGGTGCTTGTGGATAATGGATCAAGGTTGAACATCTACACACTCAAGTTGGTTAAATAACTAGGACATACTGAGGCGGATCTTGAGTCAAATATTATCACTATCACCGCTTACGAAAATGTGAAAAGGGAATCAGCAAGCACAATCACGTTGCCCATGGAGGTGGGTCCCACTTGCCATCAAACAAAGTTTCATGTCTTGGACTTGGAACTTCCGTATAATATGCTTCTAGGCCGACCATGGATTCATGCCATGCAGGTCGTGCCATCAACATTCCATCAATGCATTAAATTGAAGCATGAGGGACACACCATTACAATACAAGGAGATTCGATCCCTTCGCTCACTACAGAGCTCTCAATAGCTTTTACACGTAAGGGCACATATGCATGTCCCTCCACCGATATAGTTGTCCCTCTCTAATCTAAAGCCATGGAATCTTGGATAGATTCGATTCTCTCAGTTCTTGCACCCATGGTGCATCTACATCAACCTCTCCTTTTGATTCATGGGAGATGAAGATCCTTGAATATGGCTACAGAGAATATAATGTGTAGCAAGCCCTCTTGGTTTCAAACCTCTCATTATCACCCAAGACTAGAGGTCGACCCAACTATCTGCTTCAAAAGACCTAGAAATGAACACACTATTGGGTCATTCTTACCTGGAGGCTTGTTGGCTGAAGAAAAATTGTTAGATCCACCTATAACTTGGGTCCCAAAGAGATACTCATCCCACATGTTATCAAACCCTAAATACGGAAATCCAATAAAATGATGTACTCCATGGGCTACAAGGGCCTAGGATGTGGAAGAAATGAACAAGGACAGAGAGAACCAATACCTCTTCCACATTTTAAAATAGAAAGATACAACATTAGGATTCACCCTTATGGAGCACACCCCAATGATCAAGACGTTACTTGTTCTAGAACGTGAGGATAGCTCTGACTATCTAGATAGCGATACAGATTCCCATTATAGCCAATATGAGGATCTTACCTCCACAAACCTATTCATGAACAATGTTTTCCTAACCATAACCCCTACGGAACCAACCCTTGACCTTGTTTACCCTTCCCTTGTTGAATGGGACCAACAACGTCACATGTCACTAGATCTATTCAAGAATGACAAAGCTATCATAGAGTTCATGGGCATTCGGGATACAATTCCCATTGGAGACCACAAAAAGGGTTTCTATATTGACTTGGATACCTGCGCTTACTTTGGCGAGGAGGCTGAGCTTCAGTGGTCAGCAAAACTTAAGAAAAGTGAGGGCAAAAGTTCCAACGTAAAGCCTTGGCAAAAATCAAAGTCCAAGTCGCATAGTGAAAACCTCTTTGAGGCACTAGCCGACAAACAGTGCAAAAATCAAGGGACAATAAAAGTGACCAAGCCCAAGGATGAAAATCTCATGGAGACATCCTTGGATGAAGATCTCAACCTTCCTCCCATCCTACACGTATGGAGGACTTGTAAAAATTATTAGTAGAGGAAACCATCGATGTCAACATTGGTATAGAGGAGGACCCAAAATAGTAAAATTGGGAGCTTCACTCTCTGGCTAGAGAATAAGACATTCACTATGTTGCTACGAGAGTTTATAGATGTGTTCACATGGTCCTACAAAGACATGTCAAGCTTAGATCCAACTTTAGTCATGCACAACCTAGTTGTGCATGTAGATGCTAAGCCTATCAAACAAAAGCTCAGAAAGATGCACCCAAGGGTAGCCCTATTGGTTAAAGAGGAATTAGAAAGATTTCTTGTGGCAGGATTCATCCGGCCTATTGATTATTCTAAATGGATATCTAACATCGTCCCTGATCCAGAAAAAGCCTGTCGGATCAGAATTTGCATGGATTTTAGAGACATTAATAAGGCTTTCCCTAAGGATGATTTTCCACTGCCAAATATTGACATGATTGTGGATTCAACAGTAGGATACAAGATGCTATCTCTCATGGATGGATTTTCAGGATACAACCAAATCAAGATTGCTGATGAAGATCAACGCACAAAATGGCTTTCACGACTCCTTGGGGTACCTTCTATTATCAAGTGATGCCATTTGGTCTCAAAAAACAGGAGCTACTTATCAGTGGGCAATGATGGTAATTTTTCATGATATGATTCATGATATCATGGAGGACTATGTAGATGACATCCTCGAAATTCTAAGACAAGAGAAGATCACCCTGTCATTTTGTGGCGTATCTTTGAGCACCTACAGGGAGTACAAGGTCCGAATGAATCCAAAGAAGTGTGTATTCGGCATGCTATCAGGAAAACTATTGGGATTCATTATATCAAGAAGAGGAATTGAGGTAGACCCTGCTAAAGTGTCTATTATTACTAAAATGCCTCCACCTAAGAATATTAAGCAATTGCACAGCTTACAGGGGAAAATCTAGGCTATTCACCGCTTCATCTCCCAACTTACAAATAAGTGTCATTCATTCACCCACCTACTTAAAAAGGATGTCACCTTCATCTGGGGACCAGAGCAAAACAAGCCTTTGCTTTTCTTAAACAATACTTGGCCAATCCACCTGTCCTCATGCCTCCAACTCCTGGAGAGCCACTCTTGCTTTATATCTCTACTACGTAATTTTCTATTGGTGCATTGCTCACCCAATACGACCTTGGTCACAAAGAAAAATTGGTGTACTACCTCAATGCACTCTCATCACTTATGAGCTCAACTATCCCCAAATTGAAAAAGCTTTCTTGGGTTGTTTTTTAACTTTTCAAAAACTTCGCCATTATCTATTGAATACCAAAACCAAGCTAATATCCAAAGTTGACCCACTCAAGTACTTACTATCTAAACCTGCCCTCACGGGTAGAATGGCTAATTGGATCATTCTACTAAGTGAGTTTGACATAGAATTTGTACATCAAAAGTTGGTTAAAGGACAAGTACTCATTGACCAGCTAGCAAAAGCACCTTTGCAAGGCACTAAACCTTTAAATCTAGATCTACCATATGCCTCATTGCTATACATTGAAGAATCTATCATGTGGTAGATACATTTTGATGGGTCCTTTACTTTTCACGGTTCAGGTGCGGGGTGGTCCTCATTACTCCTTCTAATGGAAACCCTATACCACAGGATTTTCACCTAGGTTTTCCTTGCACAAACAATATCACAGAGTATGAGGCACTTATCACAGGGATGAAGCTCACTATCAAGTGGAACATTCATCATGTCAAGGTTGTGGGTGATTCTCAGTTAATTATTAAGTAGGTTAATGATGAATACAAGGTTAAGGATGAAAAGATCATACCTTACAAAAATTTGGTAGAAACTCTAAAGGAGTACTTCATGTGTGCATCACATTTGAACAAATTCCACGAGCGCAAAACAGATCGGTAGATGCTATGGTGACAGTGGGTTCTATGCTCTGTATTCCACTAGGAAATAATGACATGCCATTCTTTGTGGAAAACTTACGCCAGCCTGCGTATGACATGCCAAAATCTTATCTGGCTTGTGATGTTGTTGGTCCCAATTCCCCATGGTACGAGCCCATCTTTACCTATCTCAAGGACAACACGTTCCCATCTCCCATTCCGAGAAACAAATCCTAATTCACCAAATAGCCTGTTACACCCTTTTAGGAGGTATGCTTTATCATCGTGGCTACGATGGGAATCTGTTACATTGTCTTGATATGACGGAGTCGATCTAAGCGATCAAAGAAGTACATGAAGGGGTGTGTGGAGCACATACTAATGGAATGGTTTTGGCCAAGAAATTGTTAAGAGTAGGCTACTATTGGCCTACTATGGAAATCGATTATTGTAATTATGTTAGAAAGTGTGTACTTTTCTAGAAATATGGAAACTTCATCCATGCTCCATCGCAACCATTACAACCTATCACTACCCCATGGCCATTTTCTAAGTGGGGACTTGACTTGATAGGAAACTTACCCCTACCTCATCTGATGGTCATACCCACATCATCATGGCTACTAAATACTTTACAAAGTGGGTGGAGGTTGTCCCTTTAACCTATGTAATAGGAGCTCAGATTTCCAAATTTATCATGAATCATATCATTTGTCGATATGGAATTCCATGCGGCCATTGTTACGGATAATGGAAAGTCATTTAAGAATAAAATGATAAAAAGGTCTTTGTCACGGTTCCAAATCAGGTTAAAATGGTCTACACCATATTATCCCCAAGGTAATGGATAGGCCGAAGCCACAAACAAGACTTTGGTGAGAATAATGGAGAAGATGGTCGGAAAAACATGTCATAATTGGCACTTGCAAAATCCACCCACTCTTTGGGGCTTACAAACCTCCATTCACACTCCTACGGGTGTGACACCATATTCTCTAGTATTTGGGACATAATCTATCATCCCACTAGAAATTGAACTTCCTTCCCTGAGAATCTCTCTTAGGGATTATTTGGATAAAGATGAGGATTACCGGTGGCTCGAATGGCTGAATTAGAGCTCCTAGATGAGAAGCACATTCGTGCCCTTAATCACCTCAAAGTGTATCAGAACATAGAGTCTCTAGAAATTACAACAAGAGAATCATACCTCGTCAGTTTGAGGTTGGTGATTTAGTCATGAAGGAGAATCACCTTTCATACAAGAGCAAATGAGAAAAGAAAGGAAAGTTTGAACCACATTGGCTAGGACCTTATGTTATAGTAGCCAAGTACACATAAAGGGGCATACAAACTTGCTCACCACAATGGTGATGAGCTCCATGAGCCTATGAATGCCATGCATCTTAAGCGGTTCTATGCTTAAGCATGGTGCAAAATCAAAAAAAAAAAATCAAAAACATGGTAAAATGATCAAAATACAAAAAAATCAAAAAGAGAAAAAAAAAGAGAAAACAGTCATCCACAAGTGAAAACCACATAATTGTGGCACTTTGGATAGGTCCTTGGGTGAAAACCGATTTCCAACACCTTGGGAGGATTCATTGTTCACAAGCATCTTGCATCTGGAGGGTACTTTTACTTGGCCTAGCCCTAGTTCTACCTTCAAGATTCCCTATGAGCCCAATCCTGTCAAGCCTTGATCCGGCTTTGTCTTCTTTTATTCATCTATGAGGGGCATGGTCTTTCACTATTCCCCATCTTACGCTGAGGGAAATTCAATGACTTCACCTTCTTGTTCATATGTGTGTGGCCTCTACCCTTGTATATTCCCATCTAATGTTGGGGCATCCACGCTTTCTTGGTTACCTATGCATAACTTTGGAAAACCATTAGAAAAAACAACAAAAAAAACAAGAAAATTGTTTCAAAAACCCTAAACAATAGAACATTGTTTCACATAAATAAAAAACAATAGAAAATTGTTGCATGAAAACAAATCTTACAAAAACATTTACTTACATTTTCTTGTTTCTTGCTTTGCTTGCTTTGCTTGTTTGCTTGTATAGTTGCTTCATGTTTCTGCTTTTGTGTTGTTTGTTGCTTGGGCATACTTTGTTAGGATTCATCTTTTCTTTCTTAGATTAGATTTATTCTTACTTGTGCATATTGAGGTATGTTTTTGCATGCTAGTGAATCATGGTGCATTATTAGGTTAATTCATTGTGTTCTTTGTTAGCATTTGTTTGATTGTGTTTATTGCATGTGCATTGTTTTTTTATCACATTACCATCATTATCATCACATCTAACATCATCTATACATCATATATCAAGAAAAAGATAAGTATACATCATACATGAATGCTAAGCTAATCATCACATATCGTATCATCAAATGGGGGCAAGAGGGATCGTAAATATCAAAATCTATCCCCCCGCACCCTTATCATTATATCATCCCATCCACTAAGTATGGCACATCATATAAGAAAAACACATTTGATATATTCTACAAAGTCAATCATCTAGAAATCAAAACACATGTGATACATCAACAAGATCATGATACATATACATGTCAAATCAAATCAGAATGCATCATAAACACAACTATCCATCCATGGGAAATAATAAACAAATGTCCATCTCATATACATATATGTCATGTCAAAAATGTCCAAATCATACATGTGTGGTATATCTATATCAAAATGGATATGCATCATGGAAGTACATCAAAAATGCCTTCATCTAAGGCATACAAAGGTGATACATCTATCACTGAATAGAAAATCCTTCATCAAAGGCATGCATCAAAACTACTATACATCAAAAATTCCTTCATCTGAGGTGTACAAAGGTGATACATCTATAATAGAATAAAAGCCTTCATCAAAGGCATGTGTCAAAACTATTGTACAAATACAAAATGATATGCAAATCATCAGGGCTGACTCAAGCCCTCTAAAGGAGTCATCATCTTCTCTCGTGGTGGTGGCATGGCATGAGCATCGGTGGCTCTCTTAGGACATGGCTGCTCCACTAAGGCCTGAGGCCTCTCTATCTCAGTGCCCCTGCTGACTAATGATCAGTAAGAAGGTGCTCGCCACTCACCAAACCACCTCAAAATATAAGGACCTATAATAGGAGGCCCTGCCCTCTGCTATGGCTAGATCTCTATGAGTCTCGGGCAGTCACCGCTGTACCCTCTATGCATCGGTAGGATGCTATCTCTGTTGAGGCTCGAGCAAGCTCAGCCTAGCCCACTACATGCTCGGCCCTAAGCCTATCTCACTCTAATATCACAGTCATGCAATCGGGCTCTATGCCTACTGGTATAAATTTGTCACCTGGGCCATCTGGGAGGCCATCTGTCAAATCTTACTGGAAGTGCACAACACTGTCACCTCCTGGGCCAGCCTAGGCCTGAGCCTAATCTCGCTCTGATAATAAAGTCACAATCTGGGTCCGAGCCTGATCTCGCTTGGCTATCATTGTCACACACCAGCCTCGGGCCTCATCTCTCTCTACTCTAGCCTGATCTCTCTCGGCTAGGGCCTGTGTAATTGCTACTACAAGGTGGTTATCTATGTCATTGGCTATGCCACTAGGACTGGACCCTATGGCACCCTAGACATCTGGCCCGGCTCTAGGACTCTGCCTCTAGGAATCTATGTTGGTACCTGTCCTGAACCCTGTGGCCTCGGTCCCTATGTACCTA
Organism: Taxus wallichiana var. yunnanensis; assembly: GCA_018340775.1. NCBI lineage: Eukaryota > Viridiplantae > Streptophyta > Pinopsida > Cupressales > Taxaceae > Taxus > Taxus wallichiana. The sequence goes on along the minus strand of CM031238.1, from coordinate 62,018,349 downwards.
TGGGGCACCCTACTCATCATGTCGTATCCCATCAAAGGGATCCTCTGATCAAGACCTACTACACCCTCTCTCTGCTCAGAACCATGCCAAATCTCTATAGGCGGTCGAACGTCTGCTGCCCAGGCCTCCTCCAGGATAGTAAGGTGTCGGGGTAACACAGTGGCGTACCAAGTCAAATAATCTACTATAGTACCTAGATCCCTGACTTGTCATGTGTTGGGTCCCATGCCTATGGGACCACCTATGAGAAAATCACCCTGGCTCGAGCCACTAGTATGCGTGGCCCCATGGTATGCCTCTCTGAGTCTCTACGGGCATACCATATATCAAACTAGAACCCCCTCTATACTATGCCAAGCTATGCCACTGACACCTATCAACTCTATACAACTCTATGATGTAGCTGTGACTGCCAAGGATAAAGTGCTCTACTAAGCACACACTGAGCTCTATGGCATCCTCTAGCCACTGATATGTCTATAAGGTCTCCATATAATGTCTATCTCTCGTAAGCTCATCAAACTCTCGCCGGTATCTATATAGGTTGCCTAGGTGGCCTCTGAACATCACCACCTACTGATACCCATGCCATGTAAGATGGCTCCTCTGGGTCTCAAATGTGCAAAGTGCCCACAGGGGCATCCGATAAAATGTGGTCCCATGACCAAATCTGTAATAATGAGTCGGCCCCATGGTCTTTTGACCATGGTAAGTGATCAAATGTAAATCCCAATATAAGTGCACCAGTATGCACTGCCCCCAAAGAATATCACTCACCACTAAAAATGCCATGAACTAATGGTAATAATCCTCTCGGAAAGATGTCCCCATCTTATCAGTGAGAAAAAACCCACTGATAAGTGACATGATGTATAGGGGCCCCCGATGCAATGTCGGGTCAGAAATACACTCGTGCAAATGCAATGGTCATACCATCATGCGGTATGTCATCTATGTCAAAAAGGTCACTACAAGCTGCTCTAATCTACCCTATATCAGAGTTGTACTCAATCAAAGTACCAATGATCGACACATGGAGAATCCGCCATACGTCCTCTAGGGTCACAATCATCTCCCTAGTAGGCAGTCTAAAACACTTGCTCTCGCTATGCCACCGCTGGCAGCCAGCAGTGTAGTAAGTAATCCATGGTCCAGAATGATGGATGGCATCTGAGACACAGGGCCTAGCCCCACCACCTCGAGAAGTATAGCCATAGCCCACCGGTCTCCACCGATGCATGCTCCCTCTAACTCAAAAATCCGGGAATGATGCTCCCGCGTCTGCAACACTGGTAATTGTCTCTACAAAATATCAATCCACTCATCAGTCACTAACATTTCTTCTAAAATCTATCTATCATTTTAGGGTTAACCCAAAAATCCTAAATTTTCTTCTAAATATCATCTTTTTGGCATTATTACTATCTATCCTCCACCAACCTAGGACACTGCGTGCCCCTTTCGGGCATGTGTGCCTCCCTTTTGGCATGTGCACATGCGCGTGAGTGTCTTAGGTTCTTGCACCCTCATTCATGCACCACGTGCACCTTTTTGGTGTGTGTGCCACTCATTCGGCACTTGCACCATCATTCATGTCCTCGCACTTACGCACACATGTCCCCCCCAGTGTGTGCTCCCCGCTTTGGTGTGTGCACTCCCTTTCTGGTGCGTGCGTGCATGCGTGCACATGTGTGTAGTCTTTGCACATGCATGTGGGTGTGTGTGGAGTGTGTGCAAGCACGTGTGCGCATACGATTATGCAAAGTGACATTTCACCCCCAAAGAGACACTCTGCGCCCCGACTTGACACTGCGTGCCTTCGCGCATGTGCACGCCAATGCTACTCCTCTAGTACTAACCTAATTACTAGTTTTTGGTCATTAATGACGAAATTTGACAAGCGAAGTTTGAATACTCACAAAGGTGCCGTCATCGCATGCGCCACTAAGTACCCTCGACCGCTGTCTACTCGCCTCACTCAGTCCCCAGTGATCACCATTTTCCTCATCATCTATCGAGCCTCACAAAGTAAAATCTCAATAGTGCTCGGTTAAAATGAATTGGTCGCGGTGATTTACCCCCCGTGGGGTATATAAACTTGTTTTTCACCGCCGTGAAGGCCTGGAGGCTCGTTTCAACCGCCACTTTCTCCTCTGTTCACTGTGGAATAATTATTTTATTAAATAATTATTTTTCTCTTATTTTTCACCATATTGGGGCATTTTTGTTGTCCAATACCCCTTTCTTCCCCTAGGGAAATTTTATTGCTCCTAGGCGATTTTTCTTCTTATTCACACTCTCGTAAATAATTATTTTTCAAAAATAATTATTTTATTAATTTTTCCACTAAACAAGGACATTATTTGTCACTTGTTTCTTCTTTCTTCCACCTAGGGCACTTTCTATTGCGCCTAGGCCCTTCATTCTATTTCTTCTATTTTCTTCTACTATCCACCACATTTTGGAAAATAAAAACAAAAAAATATATATATATATATATATATATATATATATATATATATATATATATATATATATATATATCACGTCAAAAATCCAAAAACAGGGCAAAATTTTTCACAAAATCCTAAAAAGTAAAAACCTACAAAAATGGTAACTTACTTATTACGGCTGAAACTTGTGTCTTGCACATGGTATTTTCTCCATATCCTACTGGTTTGTTTCACATCTTCCCCGATTAATATGACTCACGGATCGCCAGATTCACAACCATTCACAAAGCTAGCTACTTGCTTCGTCTGTACTCTGGGGCATGTTTGTTGCTTGGTGTTGTTTCGTTGCGCACAACACTTTTTACTTGGACCTCGTGTCCATTATCATTTCCCCTTGCATGTATCCTTGCTCGGGGCATCATTTTTAACCCTTTTCGTCAATCACGAACATGTGGATCTCTTTAGCTTGATAACAAAACATTTGTACAACTATCTTGACCATTGTTGTTGGGTTGATATGTGCGTTCGTACTTGTTTTCCCTATTAAATGAGCTTGTTTCCTTCTCGTATTGCATTTCATTGTTGTATGTTGCATGGAGTTGGTATTTTCAGCAATGGACAATTGTTCGTAGTATGGATTTTCATGTCATTCTACCTTTTCGTATGCTTATATTTTTCATAAGGACCGATGACGTAGCTCTGTGGTAATATGATGACATCAAAATTGTTCCAATAAACAAGTGGCTAGAGGCTAAGCTCTTCTCTCCACTCCTCCATATTTCTTCTACATCACTTTCCTCTCACCCCTAATCTTTTGTATTCCCAGGGCATCCCGCCCTTCCCATTCTTCTATCTATTTCTCACCTTTTTCGATCGTCGATCATCTTCCTTCATCACCCCATCGACACTCGAGGGGGCATCTCTCCCTCCTACTAATTTTTCTTCTATCCCTTCAAAATTCCATCCATCTACTATCTTTGAAGTGGCATCACTTACGCCACCCCAAAGAGGGGAAAATGTAGACACCCATAATTACGCCCAAGCAATTTAAATACTTAAATTGCACTAATTATCTCCCTTCTCACAAATTGACAACATATCATCAAAAGCACTCATCTTCTCTCTTATTGTCGTTAATTAATTACAATACGCTAATTAGTTAAGTCACCTATCCAACTAACATCCTGATTAACGACCTTCCATTAATTAATCACCCCTTCTATCTAGACTAATTAATTATTATTAATTAATTAGTTTTCCCCTTTCATTTAACCAATAAATCAATATTTAATTGATTTAATCCCCTTTTAATATCCTAAATCGTACTAATATTCCTCTAATTAGCTTCTATAAGCTTACATCTACCTATTAGTTAATCACCTTTGATTAATTAAAACACCCTCCCAACTCCCATGACTTGCTAAGCATAAATTAAACCCTTCTAAAGTAAGGTTACCTTTTATAAAGCAACCTTATCCATTCCTAATCTTGTTTTACCTTTATCCCACATGCAAAGGGATGAAGTGTTTCCTTTATCCATTGGGCTATATAAGGAGCCCTCCTTCTACCTTTATACCTACACCTAAACTTCTTGAGAAGACAAATGCAAAGCATATAGCAAAATAGACTAAAAGCTTTTCCTTTGTTTTCTTGAGAGTTCATCATCTTGAGAGTTAAGCCTTTTCCTAAGTGCTTAGGTCATATGGGAGGTGTCAAAAGGGTCTTGTAGCCCAACTTTGACAAGCCCTCATTCCTAGGTTCTTGGAATACCAAAGACAACCATTTTTTATTGCCATGGAGCCTACATAGGTCCATTCATTTATTTGTTGTTAGAGAATAGAGGATTTAGACACTTAACATTGTTAGTTTCAAAGTTTTGAATATGATGAATGTTAGTATCTAGCCTTGTTTAATTCTTATCTTGATGGTGCTTAGTATTTTGTTTAATTTTTGCTAATTAAGGCTATTAGGTGTTAGTCTTTACTTGCATTAGCATTAGTTTAAAAACAAATCATGCACACAAAGGTGATCAATTTTTTTCTTATACATTGATGCTCTTCATGACCAATATTCTTGCAATAAGAACATTTACACTTTTTTTTTTTACTTTAGGTTAAGAAGTCAAGATTTCATGTTAACTTTTGGTTTGGCTAGATGGGTCTTGATTTCTTTCTTAGGTTGGTCATTTTTATCTTTCTTCTTCTCGGGTTTTCTTTCCCTTACCAAAGAATTACTACAAGGGCATGTGACTTGGACTTGAGAGACCCATTTGAATGAGTTTTTCCCGTTCTCGAATGTGTTTTGATGAAAAACTATCGAATGAGGGAATATTCCAAGTGCTTCCCAGAGTAGCTTTCAGTAGCATGAAAAGTTGACATGAAGACAAAGTTATTGTCGCTAAATCACTACACCCTCCGAATGGAAAGAATGTGAACAGATGTTTGATGTGATTAGGATACATGGGATCACATCTCAAGTCAGGACTTGGGATCGAGGTGAACCTCTAGAAAAGACTAAATTCCTCTTCCTAAACTAAGTGTTGTACTACTCTTAGTGCAATAAAATGCTTATCTAGTCCTATGTTAACATTTTCATGAGTTTTATGGAAAGAGATTAGCAAAAATGAAACTATACTAGGGATGGTGATGCACCAAATAAAGGGTTTTCCAAACTCGTGAAGGGTTAATTTGAAGAGGGTGTGTAAACCATAAGTCAAATTCACCTACCGCAACTCGTAGAGGGTATAAGTGTTCAAATCAATTTTTCCCTTTGTTAAACAAGTTAACAAGTCATCAATCTTCCTAGTGAAGAAGGATGAACTTGAGAAGGGTGAACAAGACCACGACTCAACCGCATGCAACGCTCTACCACTTGATACGCACAGAAATCCAAGAACCTACAATAGAAACATGAACTTGCATAATGTACCTACAATTATGAGAAAAGGCACAAATAAGTATAAAAGAATGAAAGGACCAAGACTAGTCACAAAACTCACAATTTTATTGCTTCAATAGTGTGCACAATGAATCATACATCCAAAGAGGCAATAATCACCATTATAGACTTAGAAAAGAGGCTCTAAAGTTCCCTCAACATACAAGGACAACTTGCGAAGAGAGAGACTCTTGAAAATTTTCACTTGCCTAAGATGTTTAACTTTCCAACCTATCTAACTGTTGGAACCCCTCGAATGAGCTTCTAACTTAGATTTATAGAATAATATGTGAGAGAGAAGAGGAAATGACATAATTACATTCCTAAATGGAATACACATGATGTATATATTACGCTTGGTGAACCACTTTAGAAGGTTCCATCATATGTCATTAATTATTTATCGACCTAGTTCTCCTTAATTAATTAGAAGAATTTTTTAAAAAAATAAATAAATATTATTATTAAAATATTTAAATAAAAATATTAATTTAATTACTTTTTTTTGGATCCTCCCGTTGAATGGTTTACACTTTGAGGAGGGAGGGGTCCATGTGAATGAGTCAAAAATAACCTAACTCGGGGGTTGGCTCGCCGAGCCAACTCACCGAGTTGGGCTCGTGCTACTCCACCCTTCACCACAAACGAGCTCACTTTGGATCGATCTCTCCGCTAACTCTTCCTGAGCTCACTTGGTATTGAGCACCCTTATGTGTATTCAAAGTCAAGCTCCATGTTCAATGACTCGCCATAGTGGCTCTTCCCCATTCATCATACCAACCAATCTCCCCACATCGAACTCACAAAAAGAGCTCTCCATCAAGCTCTAAACTGAGCTCCAAACCGAGATCCATCTTCTTGGTGACTGAATCCTCATCAAATATGCCAAGCTCCACATGACCGAGACCTATTAAATTTTCCACTGAGCTCCTACACCGAGTTGGCCCACAACACCTTTCAAAGAATGTTGAGCTCACCCCAAACACCGTCAAGCTCAACCTAACCATGCCAAAGTCGGGTCGCCCATGACTCTTCTTGTGAATTATCTCAACTTTTGTGCCATTGTGGCCAACTCGCGACCCGACTTTATGAGACCAAAATGAATTGACCATTGACATCCATGAGCTTACACCCATGGAGTCATTTCATGCTATGGACTATGTCTCGGGCTTATACATAGCTCACATAACACGTCTTGTGTTTTTCCAAGAGCTCCTTACCATCAGCTTGACCGAGCTCACTATGTAACCACACCAGCTCCTTTTCATTGTCGCATCCAAACCGACGAGCTCAAATGACAATTCACCTTAACACAATCATCACCTTACTCGAGATCAGCATTAATGATCGATGAACCCAACAAGGTGTCTTGGCATGAGTTACCGAGCCACCCCGTGTTTGAGCTAGCTCCAAAAGTTGAGCCTTAATCACTTACTTGCTTCCTCCCACCGAGTTAGTGCTAATCACACATGAGCTAGATGTCAAAATTAGGAAGATTTAACTCTTTCCATGTATTACCCTGGTCATTTGTGCAATATGTCCATCTTTTTGTTTGAATAACCTATTCTCATAGTGAGTTGGCTTGGGCCGAACACCCATATCATGAGCTCATCATTTTATTTCTTGCTAATGGCTCGGGACTCTTTCCTTGTTTTTCTACAGAGTTCTATAATCAATATCCCTAAGCATGCTATGTCTCACTCGACTCATAGGTCACTTCCTTAGTTGAACTCTACATCATCTCGAACCTATGTCCCCTATGGTTTAGTGCTCTAAAATCAGTTCATTCATATCTGTAAACACTATGTTCATACTTCCAAGCTCGGCCAACATTGAGCCTTTGAGATGGCTCGGTTTTGTACTCCCTCCGAGCTCATCATCTCAACCCGTGTAATGCTACTACATCCCTAGGCTCAACCCCTTAATGACATGGCAAGCTATAACATGACCTTACGCGCTCCCACCTACTTTGAAATCCATGATTGCTGAGCTCTTTGTGAGATAGTTGATTCTCCAATGAGCTCATCTCTAGAGTTCATGAGCCCATCACATTGCATGCAACCACCCGAGCCTTCACACGAGTTCACCATGTACTCGAACACCTCTACAACCGCTTTGAGCCATATATCTCGAGCTGATGATGCAACTTTGTGCATGTAGATCCCTATCATGACTAAGTCACTAGTTCACTTCTGAGAATAACTCCACCCTCAATTCTAATAATTTGGCAATTAACTCACCATCTCACTTGTAGCCTCCCTAATGACTTGACGATGGAAAACTCGACCTCTAACTCGGGCTCCAAGTTAGCATGTTTGGTCTATGGAGCTTTTCCCTTTGCTTGCCAAGTGTTTATCCCCACTTGGTGATGTTTTCTCAAATTTCCACGTTCTTGGCAAGATGAAACTTGAGACCCCCTTTGCGTGGAAACCTTGTGTTGGCTTTCCATCAATGGAAACCCACTTAAAAAGCCTCGAACTTCTCCCACATTTACATGACTCGATCGAGCTCCTTCCAACGTTTGGCTTGAGTTAACCCGTCGAGTTGAGTTCTAACCTCGACCCACGTATGGTATATATTGTGCCCTATCTTCGCAACTCGATTAAATCTCTAGCTCAACCTACAAGCTCTCTTCCTTGTCATGTACTTTACAATATTAATCAATCCATCCTACTCACGAGATCAACATGTCTCCCTTAGTTTTAACCCTTTAATTAACCAAGTTTAGTTTACTTTACCATGATTTTTGTTTATGGGCTCGATCAATGAGCTATACCATTAGGTGCGAACTTGATCATGTGCTGAATGCACGAGCTCCTTAAATCATGATTTTTCCCCCTGGATTTGTCATCAACCCTGGAGGAAAATGGCAATACAATAAGGCTTTTAAACATATTTTATCAATTTTGGTTAATTTATACCTATGATGACCACTTTCCTTGCTCTAAGCAACATTGATCATTCAAGATTAGAAAACAGAGTAAATAGCCCGAAATGATCTCGAAACCTCTCGAATACCATAAACACTCTTGAAGCATAAAAATTTCCTATAGGCCCCAATTTCTATGAAAGGATTTATCGGTCCTAGGGTCCGGTGTACCCTCGTTGTCTATTTTTGCCTCAAGAGTGCAAAAATGGATAACATGAGTATTCGGGACCTAACTTAGAGAGAATTGACAAGATCAATTGGGAATATTTCTTCTCCACTTTACATTCCTTTAACAACAATCTAGTGTGGATGAACTTTGAGAAGAATTCATGTAGGTTTTCAAAATCACTAGGATTTAATCCTAGTAGTTTGTTTTCCAACTCATGCGCTCTCATGTCATCTTGTTTTCCAAACATATCATCTAACATTTTCCATGCAAAATTAGGTGTTTTAGACGACTCAATGTGGAAGAGAAAGTCAGGAGAAACAGACATACAAAGTAGACCTAAGGCTTCATCACTATGATTCAACCACTTAGATTTTTAGGCTCATCATTAGGTTTAGTCTTAGCTCTTATGGTGATGCGAAATAACCTTTATCCCTTAGTTTCATTACCATTTTTTATCTCCATTCGAAGAAGTTGAATGTAATAAGCAAAGGAATCAAATGCATCCATACTAAAGAGAGAGAAAAAGTAATGTAGACTAGAAAAACAAGCAACGCAACCACCCAGATAATATTATAACTCCATGCTTTCGAACTTTATAGTTTAGTGCAAGGATACAATCTGGTGTGAGTGCGTCATGAAATAGTTGTCACTCACATTTATATTAGATTAATAACATGCAAGAGAGGAAACCACAATAAAGTTTTGTGGAAAGCATCAAATCGACACCGTAAACAAGGATGACTAGCTAAAAATAAGGATAGGGGAGAAATCAAGTCATATTGTGAGAAAAAGTGTCTCACATCGCAAAGAGAAACCCCTTTTCTACAATAATGTGGTAGATGCACTCACTAGTCCGTAAGCAATAAAAAGGGTTATTACAATGCACAAAAGGGGCTCAAGACGAGTCCTAAGGACCTCTAGATGCCGAAAAATATCGTAGAAGGAAAAAAATGGCTAGAAATGGCACTATACACTCTAGCACATGATTAGTAGATAAAAATTTGACAATAACACTTAGAAATTACCCTTTTGCAACGTCGTGTTTGACTAATTTTAGAGCTTGAAGGACTTAGAAAATAGATAACTATGCTTAACAACGATTTTAAACTACTAATCAAAATATATGTAGGAGCGTAACTTTAATTTAGATGTTAAAAAAATATATGCTCTAAGAGATTGAAAAGGAAATTAGATTTAAAAGTTATAATTTAAACCTAATTTTAAAAGCCACCTTTTAAAAGTTAGATCTAAATTTTTAATTAAATCTAATCTATTAAAAAAAGTTAACTTAATTAGATCTTAAATTAATAAAACCTAACTTAAAAAAACATACACCTAACCATATACAAACACCCCTGAATATAATTTAAAAGAAATCCACGCTTTTAATATTAAGGCCCCCACAAGATATAAACAAAAACCTTAATCGACTTATAAAACGTAAACCAAAGCCTTTAGTAAAAAACAAAGTCACCGAAATTAAAAAAATAGTAAATTAATTTTAACAAGCAATGACGGGAAGATAAATGCGGTGAGGAGCTCGAGAGCGACTCAGAAAAGGATAAGGCTAAACTATCTGTTGAGGGGCTTGATGCAAAGATCCAGGTCAATGAATCATGTAGAACCCGAGGCGAAAGGAGGAACTTGGTAGAGGGAAAGCCAAACGGATTTGGAAACAAGTTGGTAATGGAAAGAGAGGGAGACCAGGCTAGGAGCCTTTGAACTCATCAGGAAGGGTACGTGTAACGGTCCACAACAAACTCAATGCAGGAAATGGATCGAGGACTGTAACAACACCAAGATAGCTATAGAACGCAAAATGGCATGGGTCACAGGATGAAGTGGACGCAAGTAGGTTTGGTTTGAGCAGAGAGGCTAGAAAGGAAAAAACCCAGACAAAGTAACTTAGCCATGCACTCCCAATGCAAAGAAAGGCCTAAACGATCAACCCAAAAGACATACGCAGGACAAGGTGTTCCACAATACATTCAACGGAAAGGACCAGGTCGAAGCATGCCCTAGAATGGCTTAAGGGAGCACACTCACACAGGTAAGCAAAAAAACAATGACTCACCAAATAAAATTACATGGCCAAAACAAATATAACAACTCGCACAACCCAAAAAAGGTAAAACAGAGCACGCCAAAACAAGAAGAAGAAACTCAGCAAAGGAAGAAAAGAGAGCTCAGACAGTGCACGGAAATGCAAAATGCAATACACATGTAGAAAAGCTCAGTCAAACACAGAGAAAGACAGGCTCAGCCAAAACAATGCAACAAATCAAGGTCAAAGCAAAAGAGCTCAATTCAATGAGCCAACCAAGCTCGTTTTGTAGCCCAACTCGACGGTAGGAGCTGCATGGGTCAGCAACAGAGATACAAGGTAAAAATACAAATCAAGCAATAGGGAGAGGTTAGGATGGTCTAAAAAAAGGATGTTTTTTTAAATCACTTGAAAAATGATTAAAAACTAGAATTTCTTATTAAAAATCACTCATTTCAAAAATAGATTAAAACCCACAGATGCAAAGAAAATGCACCTACCTCTAGATTTAGCAATGCCTCCAAATTTGGTTGTAACTAGCTAAATATGGCTGCAAAACCCCTTAAACCTGCACATGCATTAACAAAAATGCATGAACTTCCAAAAACCAGATTTGTCAAACCTATTACAAGATTCCAAATAGTAATCGAAATAACTTGTGAAAAGTGATAAATCCAAAAATGAAGTAATCAACAACCAATTCAAGAGAGTGCATATATACCAAACATCCACTCTGATACCATATCAGATTGTTCCATGAGGATCAATGTTGGAACCTCATGCACATCGAAGACAAGTTGCACTTCCAATAGAGATGAGAACGCTTCATAATTAGCAAGAGCACAAATCACAAGGAAAATCAAGTACAAAAAAGAAAAGTGGAGTGTCTAACATGCTCATAAATCAGAATGAAGGGGTACATATAGGAGTGTTGTGTAACTCTTGTGCATGACACGTGTACACTAACCCTATTGACCTATTCAACCTATGACCTATTCTCACTAAGTGAGATAACTAACTAATTAGGTGGACAAGATGTCAAATGACGCTAATTCTAGTCATAAATACCAACTTATTTTCCCTATCACCGACTACATTTTTTATTTTAAAATAAATTTGGCTTCTTAGATGTTGATGTTGATGTTGATGTTGATGGTTGTTGGTTCTCCTTTAAATCTATTTTGATTAGTCCTTTTGCGATAGGCAATTTTTCATCCGTGTCCCTTTCTCAATGATCTCATCAAAGTTATTGGCACATTGTACTTGCAATTGAAAATTTATTTCTTGATTTAGGTTGGTGATGAATATGCTAACCAACTATTTCTCTATGATTTTGTAAGCTAATATGCTAGTGAGACTCCACTACATATGCAAGAAGGATGAGAAGCTATCTCCATTTCTCTTATTTGTGGCACACAAATATTTCATTGTGATTTCATGTTTGATTTTATATGAGAAGTTTCTAAAAAAATCTTTGACAATTTGGAAAATGTGGTAATAGATCCCTTATGTAGATACATAAATCAATCAATGGTGTGTCATCCCAACCTTTTTGGGAATAATCTCAAAAACTCCTTTTTGGGAATAATCTCAAAAACTAAGTGTCACTATACACCACCTCGTGGAAATCCATATAAAATTCATTTGCATTCTCTATTCTCATTTATTACATGTCCTTTCAGCTTTTGACTAGTATTAAACAGTCTTTCAAAGTGGGAAGGAAAACATGAGAGAGATTTTGATATAGTAAAATAGAAAATCAATACCACTCATGTCTTATCACTTCCAGATTTAGAACAATGTCATTTGAGATCAAGACAAATGTCAATGAATATGTAATAGGGAAAGTCTTGATGCGTAACGGGAAGCTTGTTTGTTACCATTCTAAGACCTTCACGAGTGCAATAAGAAATTATCCTACCTGTGATAAAGATTTGTATGCTTTGATACAGAGTGTAAAAATGGAAACATTACTTGATGGGAAAAGAAACAATAATTCATACAGATCATCATCCCCTCCAATACTTACAAACACAAACCAAACTACAACAGTCTAGACACTTCCGTTGGATGGGATTCTTGCAGCAGTTTCACCTCGTGATCAGGTATAAGAAAGGTATATAAAACAAGGTTGTTGATATGTTATCTAGACCTCTAGTTGTTGCATCTATTCTTTTACAACATAGTTCTTTGATCATGATAGTTATAAAGAACAATATGTTTATGATGTTGATTTTAAAGAAGTGTATGAAGACTTAATGAGTGGAAAAAAGTAGGAGAATTGGATTATCATGTGCATGATGGACTTTTGTATCATTTTGGTAAACTTTTCATTCTATAAAATGAAAGAGTGCATATGATTAGGGAAGCTCATACTTCTCTTATATCTGGAAATTTTTGTGTTAGTAAAACAATTGCACATTTATAGATGTATTGTTATTGGCCTAGAATGCAAGGACATATAACCAAGTACATAAAAGAATGTGTACTTTGTACCACGAGAAATCCCAAAACAGAAGTTAGGACTTTACACTCCTCTCCCTATCCCTACACATCCATGGGAAATTATTTCCATGGATTTTGTAGGAGGTTTTCCCATGTCACGAAGGAAACATGACTATTTATATGTGGTTAGTGGACATGATTTAGCAAAATGTGTGTTGATTCCTTGTACTAAAAAAATAATCAAAGTGAAGGGATTGTAAATTTATTCTTTCAGCAGTGTGGGTTCATTTTAGTTTTCCCACTTCGATTATTTAAGATTGAGATTTCGTGGTTTCTTGGGAATTTTGGTCAACTTTGTGGGGTTTGATGGACACTAAAATGAAGAAAAGAACTACTTTCCATCCATAGATCGATGGTCAAACAGAGGTTAAAACACACAAAGGTACATCTCGCTCATGATTTATTTTGGTAAACATCCTAAATTGTGGGATGAATATTTGTATTATGTGCAACATGCTTATAACCGTGCACTACATTCTTCTACTATGAAGTCTCCTTTTGAGACTTGTTTTGGTTATCTACCTAAATCTCCATTATATTTCTCTTTTGGAAAAGAAATTGTTGTTAGTGGACTTAGTGATACTGAAAAAGCTAAAAAAAAGTTGTGCAATGAATACAACAGTCCATCAGTATGTCCAAGAACAATTGGAGAAAATTGAAACAAAATATAAAGGCGTGATAAACATAGAACTGATCACAAGTTCCAAGTTCATGATTCTGTTTTGCTTCACATCAGCAAAGAAAGGCAGACAAGTGAAGGAAAAAGTTAAAACCAATTCGATATGGTCCATTATGAATTTTGGATAAAATTGATAACAATGTTTTCCGGATGGATTTACCTCCATACATGTAAATTCATTCAATTGTAAATGTTGAAAATCTGAAGTTACAAGAACCACCTATGACTATTGATCATGATACTAATATTGTACATTCGGTTGATGATTTAACACCTAAGTATATGGATGAGTTATATGAAGATGTCATTTTGGAAAATAAGGTTAGAACCTTACGAAGGGTTAATGTTGAATATCTTTGTGCGGGTTTAAGAGGAATGCATTTAAATAAGGAAAAATGGATGGAATCGGAAAGGTGAGGGAGAAGTACCCTCACCTATTTACCAATTAAAATAACTTTTAGAGGTCTAAAAGTTTCTTAATGGGGAGGAGTGATCCAAAGGATCCTCACTGAGAAACACCAATCTATAATCTTCTCATAATCGACACAGAATTTGCATTGCGTGAGAAAAATGAGATCTTTCCTAAGGTATCTTGTCAACTAAAAATAGAGTATGTATGCAAAATATATAGCCCATTGAATTTTTGGCCAACTAGAAAAATATGGACATGACGCAGTGACATGGATGTGCGCACATCCACCAAGTGGAATAATTCATCGCAATAAGTGGCAAAATGGTATGAAGAAAAATTGGTTTGCGACATTGGTCTTCGACACTCGCTTATGGATCGGTGACCCCGCTATTTGCTAGCTAGGGGCCCTTAGCCGTGTTTAGCATACTATTTTTGTAGAGGGCTACCTTGGCCTCCGATCTTCATATTACCATTGATGAGCTTCTGTATATATATGCTCGATTGTATTAATAAGATGTATGTGGGACTAATTTACTAGTGCTTTGAAATGTATTGTAAACATGGTGTTTTAAATCTATCTCGATGGACAAATGACTCGATTAGTCGATCCAACTCGACTAACCGAGTTGACTTGTCCACCTCACCTATAAACCGCCATAGCTCACCGCCACATGGATCTTCCTCAACTCTTATCTTCCTTCGCAAACCGCCTATCTCCTTTATAACTTGGTTTTATCTTCCACTCGGCCACATAGTCTATCCTCACTACCCAACTTAGCACATACCCAAACGTCCACACAACCACCACCAAAAAAATATCTCAAAGTCAATTAGCATAAGCCACCGCCACCTAGTAAAAATAACCTTCATGTAAAACCCACGATAGATGTGGGATTATTTCCCATATTTCAAAACTAAATGATAGAGGTGGGATAAGGGATTTCAACCCTTATCCCATGTTTTGCAAAATATATGGCTTGACCATTAAGCGCTAAATGGTGATTCTAAGTTATAAAAGGTGCTATGTGTTATTTGACCATTAATTTGTAGAAGTATGTGTACACTTGGGGGTTGATTGTGGGAGCTAGGGACATTTTTAGGGAAAATCCCAAGGGATAGTAAGGCTTATTTTGCAAGAGGAACACGATGAGAAGGTATGAATCATGTAATACTTCTTTGTAAGTGCTTTTTTAATGATTTTAATAATCGGTCCCTTTAATTGGACCTGGAGACATAGGATCAAAACGTCGAAATCCATTATCATGGATAGTGTAAAATTCTTGTCAATTTGTTTTGGTTTTTGTCTCGATTATTATAGAGCTTGCAGATTTCTAATTTTAATTTAAAAATAAGAAAGTCGTAATGTCGAATTTACTCCATAAAATCATCGTTTAAAGAAATTTTTTGGATGAATGTTGCATTTTTCTTATGATTTTGGATCATAAGTGCAAAGTGTTTTATTGTGGAAGAGATGAGGATTTAGAAGGAAGGATGGTGGAAAAATGAAGGTGAGAAATGAGGGAAGGAGATGGAGAAGTGGAATTATCAATGAGAGCAGGTAGAAAACCTAGGAATATGAAAAGTAGGCTAAGATGGTGAAGGTTGAAAGAAGAAATGGAAGTACTTTGAGGTGATAGTGTAGGATTTCCCCATTGATAGGGTTTCCTAACACTAGATTGGTGAGCCTCCATTGCTTCAACCCACTTTGTTATTTGGGGCATCATCTCAACCATAAAATCCAACTTCTGCTAAGGGCTGAACTAGTTTGGAATAGGGCCAACCCATGGAAAAGGGACCCTAAAACCAATTTTACATGCCTTTATTAAACATGTAGCTCTGACCTGCACCATGCTTTCCTCCATCCTTTGAATCTCCTCTGAAAATCAGCATCTTACATGGAATTTCCACCATCACCTACATATCCTTGTTCTTGAAAAACATTATGGTCATTAGAATAACCATATACATCAATGGGATTTGGGTCATATGCATATTCTTCATGATAGGGATCATAAAAATAATTTAGGGAGAATTTTTACAATATGGGGATGGAGGG
Source organism: Taxus wallichiana var. yunnanensis (assembly GCA_018340775.1). Lineage (NCBI taxonomy): Eukaryota > Viridiplantae > Streptophyta > Pinopsida > Cupressales > Taxaceae > Taxus > Taxus wallichiana. Next base: position 62,002,165 of record CM031238.1, on the reverse strand, counting down.
GACTAGTATTGATTTTGAAAATGGGGATTCCAATGAGGGAATGAAGTCATGATTGCACAACTTCATGAGAGAGGAAAGTGGAATGATGAAAAGAAAGGAAATGGATGGAAGAATTAAGGCAAAGGTTTGCAACTCAGAATTTTGGGTTGTTTGAATCAGTGGAGTTGTCAGATGTGTTGAGAAATTCCTCCAAAGGCTAGATACCACCAATAACACATCAAACTTACTGGTATGAAGTTGTAGAGTGATTCAAACTTGTCCCACCAGGCATACCAAAACTATTAGAGCTCAAAATTGTGCATTGACCTGAATCATGGATAACCCAGGATTATGATGAAATATGGGACTATCTCCAAATTGTGGGACTTGCACTGTGAGACAGACCACTGGAGGAATCTAGCATAATCCTAATGCTAAACTACTCCTAAAGCTGAAAGAAAGTATAACTAATCCTAATCTAACATTTCCAAAGGACCAAAGAGAGAAGGGTTAGAAGGAAGCATGAAAGGGAAAATCCTAAGGTAAAGAGGTGATATCACCAAAAAATGGAGATGAAACACTCTCCATGAGTGAAAATGGGGGAAAATGAGCAAAGAGAGGGTAGACATATGTGCCATAACCCATAATGGGATTTAAATTCGATTTCCACACAAGCACAACAAAATTCAACCCTATAAAGTGGAGAAATATACACAACACGCCCGCAATGAATGAAAAAGGCAAGAGAAGGCAACAAAACATAGCTAGGGAAAATAATAGCCAAAAATAGATATTGTATTGCCTTATAAAGATGCACATGTTCATTACAGTGAAGGAGGAAGGCAATAACATATTACAGATGTCCAAATTTGATGTCCGTAATTAATATTATCTCTTAACCATTATGACATGGTGTCATCAGTTGCAAAATAAAATGTCCATCATACAAATGAATAGATTTTACAATATATATATGAGTGGAGAGAAAGAAGAGATAAAACAAATAAGGGCATGGATTTTTTGTCCACCAACACTAATTAAGCATTAAAAACTTTGAAACCAAACATGACACCTCTAAAAAAACATTCCTTCACATTAATTTCCCGTAAAAGAAGGAAACAATCCCATACTTCATTAAATTCGTGTGGTTTGGCCATTAAAATTGTGTTTTAATTCTTTGAATATTTTTCTTATTTTTCACCAACTAAACCTCACCAAAGTCTGATTTTCTCAATCGCATGATGAAGGGGTCTAAGATATCTTTCCAACAAAGTGCTAATTTTGAAAATTTAGAGTAGTGGAAAGAAATTTATGGCAATTTAAAGTTTTTACAGGTGTCGCAGCGCACAGGAATGTAACACGTGGCAACTTATTATTGGCTATTCGATTGCCTATGCCTATGTGTGCATCACTTTTCCATTTTCCACATGTCCATTTTTCATTGATTTTGGGGTCGGAGATCACTTACATCATTGACCTTGACCGCCCTTTTTGTATTTTACCCCGCAAACCCAAAAGTTTTATCAACTCGGATTTCGCGGACCTCGTGTCCATTATGTACATCTCGCTAAAGCTCTACCGAATGCCTCCATGTTTCCTCGTTGACAATCTCGATCTATGCTATCTATCATCCCCTAACGCTACTACATTCTCTAACTTGCCTTTGACATGTGTTCTCCACCATAGACACGATGCTCTTATTCAAGGCGTCTCGCTCCGGACTTTGATGTCCACGGAGGCAATCACTCCCAAAATTCACTAGAATGGTGACACATGTCTTCCCGATGCCCACTGCGATCATTCCATGTTTCCATCCAACTTCCTATCGCATGTCCATTGACTCCGCATTGACTCTTCTACCCTCCACCACAAACCCAACACATTATTAATTGTGGCACATTCCAAGTACTTAAACCTGTCATAGCCTTTTGGGTATGGAGAAGCCCCGAGAAAGTCGACACACGAGGCCTTCGAAGCTTGGTGTTGAATTTTACTTCCATTTAAATTTCACACGGCCTTTTTACAAGTTTAAATTGTTCGCGTTGACATGTTTTTTGGAATGTTTGGCAGTGTAGACCTTTGACGTGCATCTAAATGTCTTTTGCCCTTTTAAAATGGCTAAGTCTATTTTAATGATGAGATATTCAAATTTATAAAGGGGGTTCAAATACCATACCATAAAGAAAAGGAAATTTTTACGCCACGTAGTGAAGCAACTAGTAGAGTAGGAGATGCTACTAGGGGTAGAGGACCCTTTGGTCATGGAAGAGGTTGTAGATTTAGAAACATAATGTTGGGTGGAGAAATAGGGAATGGATATTTAGAGTGCATACACACCTAAAATGATGGCAGAAAGCATAATGTGAGTACACACAATGTGTAAGGTGATTGAGATGATCTATCGTGTTGTGGAGAATACATATATGTGGGTGAATCATTTATGTTTAGTCACATGTTGAAACCAGAAAAAGAGGAGGTTGGTCTTGAGTAGAGAAAAAGTTTGTTCAAAACAACATGCAAGTTGGGATGAAAAGTCTCAAATTAATTATGAATAGTGATAACACCGATAAGTTGGTTATATAGAGATGGTAGAAAAAAAAATTGTTAAAGAAGATTGAACATCCTAATGTCCATAATGTCCGACGGGTGCAAAAGGGATATCAATTGTTAAAGCAACTAATAAATTTCTGGTGAAGTTATAGATTTGAAGGTATGAGATGATGTAATGTGCAATATCATTCCCATGGATGCACATTATGTGTTGCTTAGAAGGTTATCGCAGCTAGACAAAAATTTATCCAAATTTTGGATCATTAATTTTAGCATCACAATCTAATAAAATCACCATTGTGATTATGTAAGTTTTTTATCATTTAACACTATTTCCATGGCTCTTGTTGGATGTAACCATAGAATGTGGTTTGAGACACAGCTTGTGAAACTATGATACCTTAAAGAATAAATGTTTCAACAGAAAGGATTAAACACTATGAATATGTCATAAAAATCAAAATTTGATTGCATATTTTTGTTCCTCTTAAAAATCATGCAAGTTCAAAAAAATGGCACCCGATTTCGAGTTCATATGCAAAGTAAGTGCAGCAAGTTGGGGGACAATTAAGTGGACATCAACTCTTGAATTTTACATCAAAAACAAAAAAACATCAAATTTAGTCTTCATGGACTTAAACCATGCCAAAATTCAAAATATGTCATAAAAATGGTACCATCACATAGGGGAGATCATTAGATTTTTAGAAATATTGATTTTAAAGTGAATAGAATAGGATAAATATCATTTTATAATTTTTTACTAATAATAGGTCTTTAAGACACTTTTTCCAGTGAATGTTTATGTCTATGTTTAAGATCGCAAATTTTGTTTCACTTGCCGAATGTGATAAAACTTATACCATCCCAACCGTGGTGAAATTATATACATGTTCAAAAAAATTATTTGATTTCAATATTTTTTGATGAAGTTATGGCGGGAAATCGAAAAGTGTTTTGTTTTCTTTATGTTTTCAGAACACTTTCACGGAAAAATCATAAAAAATAAAATATTGCTCAAAAAAATACAAAATAAAATCTATCCCAAGATAGATAGTGGCATCTAACTTCTCACCAATATATATATATATATATATATATATATATATATATATATATATCAATTTTTGGTCATCCAAATCGCGGGAAAACGGACTATAATCTTATAGGCATTTTAAAAAAATACCAAGTCATTGAATTTTGAGTGTTTAATATAGCTAAACTTGTCCATTTTTTTAAAAATTAGTAGTTTAGAAACTAGATTCCGGATGATATGATTCATATTACTAAAAGTTTTTCTAATTTTGATTGTATGCATTGCTAACAATCTCTACAAGTTGATATTATGTTGTTATTTGTAGTATGATGTCCACTTAAGACCCCTTTTTGTCCCCAATTTCTGCAGCTACCCCTGCAAATGTTATGACCTTCTAAGGTAATGGACTTTCAGATAGTGATGGAACCACCCTTCAATGTAGAGTGGTAGTTATGAAACCACCCCGGTGGTTTTGTAACCTTCAATGGTGGTTTTGGTAACCACCACTCAATGGTTATGCAATTTTCAAAGGTGGTAGTTATGTAACCGCGGTCTGCGTAAAGTAGTGGTTATGTTTGGAAGCATAAATGACATTAGACGGTTCCTCTTCAAATTTTGAGTCTTTTGGGATTCTTTTTCGAGCTCTCCTTGGTGTCAAAATTGTATATATGTGTGAGGAAGGTCTTTGTAATTCGTCAAGGATAGATAGAAGAGATTCCAAGTAATTTGTATTCTTGATCATATGTGGTTTTCTCGAATTGGGTGAGAAAGGAAGGTGGGAGTGAGTGAGTTGCAAAGTCAGTATGAGTGCTTGAACATCATAGTTTTCATGAAGGCCTTGGGAAGGCAGTAAGCTTGTAAAAAAATACATGATAGTGATATGAGGAAGCATTGCTTCACTCTCGCTAGAATTTTCTCAATTTGAGTTTCTCCAAGGTAATCTTGTGTCTCTCTCATGTTGTTATCTCTCTTTCATCGCTCGTGTTTCTTTGATTATGAAACACTCTTAATTCATTTCTAAATCACATTTAATAAATATTTATGTAAATTAAAATTAAGTAGTTTATTGATGAAGATGGGAATTGTAAGGTATGCATAGGATCTATGTTGGTGAAATTTAGTGTGTTCTAACCGCCTAGTTTACAAATCATATCGGTATCGAGAGCTCGCTTTATGTTTCATAGTGTGTGGTTTATTTAGTGATCATTTTGCAGATATATTCCCATTACAAGAGTGAAAAGTGATATTGGAAAAGGTGATTTGTTCTCTTTGTAACAAGACATCTCCACAAGGAAGTGGAAGAGAGAAGTGAGAAGTATGGCCCATGAAGATGAGCGAAGATCTGATGATGGTGAAGAAATATTTCACATATTGGAGGAGGATGTTTCCCACATATCTCACTCCATGGATGAGCTTGGGAAGATTATGAAGGTTTTCATGGCAAAGCTAGGAGTTTCTATGGATACTTCTGAAGCAAGTGAGGAGTGTGAGTCTTCCTACCATGAGAAAGAGCAACCCCATTCCAACCAAGATCCACCTCCATTCAAAGCAGAGGAAAAAATTTATATTCATCCGTATGAAGGTGAGGTGAATGTGGATAAGCTTGATCATTGGTTAGCTCAATTAGAGGTATACTTTCATTTGCATAAATTTAGTGAAGAGAAACAAATTTATTTTGCAAGGTTGAAGCTAGCAAGTCATGCTCTAACTTGGTTTGAGATTTATCTTAATTCTTTGGTTGTTAAAAGGTTACCCCCAATTACTAAATGGGATGAATTTAAAACTTTGATTAAGAGGAAATTTTATCCTATTTGTTATGAAGAAAAAAGGTTTGTTGATTGGAAATATTTGAGGAAAAAGAAGGTCAAAGTGTGCAGGTTTATACAATTGAGTTTCAAAAAAGGCAAATCGAATGGGAAAAGATACATTTGACCATGAGATGCTCATGAAGTATGTTGGAGGGTTGTGTAGTCACTTAAGGAGGCCAATGCTTCTTGCAAAGCCAAAGACAGAGATGGCTTGTTTTGAAGCCCATTATCTTGAGATGGATGAGAAAAGGGACCTGTCTCCCTCTTCAAATTATTTTTATGGTCGAAGAAGAAAGGTGATGTTAATGCCACTACTACAGCTTGCAAGAAACATGTAGCCAAGAATTTTGGGAATTTTGATGTTGATGGTCACACCGATGAGACTTGTTAGAAGTTGCATCCATAATTGCATCCGTTTAAGAACAAGAAAAATAAAAATAATTCCATGTGATTACTTCAAGGAGAACATATTGAGAGCAACGAAGAAGTGGATGAGATGTTGTGTTGTAGACTCGCCTTCTTAAAAATGTATGTTTGGGTTATGACGATGCTAAAAAAGGTGAACCTTCTAATATTTTTCGTATCAAGGTACATATTAAGATGGTAAAATTTTATGCTCTTTTTTATTCTTTCTCACAAGTAAATTTTATTGGAAAAGATTTGGTTGATAGACTTGGGTTGGAAATGTATGATCATCCTAATCCATATGCTCTAGGATGGGTGAAAAAAGGAGTAGAGATAAGGGTTTATAAACAATGCAAAGTCAATTTTGCAATAAATAAACATTTCATTGATGAAGTTATTGTGGATGTTGCACCTATTGACATTTGTGGTATAGTTTTGGAAGCCCCTATATGTATGTCAGAGATGTTATTTTTAGGAGGAGATTGAATCAATACCAATTGGTTAAAGATGGGAAAAATTACACCATAAGCTCCTATGAAGGAAAATCTGATCTCTCCTTAGCAAGTTCCACTCAAGGTAACCAATTGTTTAATGCAAGTGGGAAGGTTTCTTTTCTAATTTTTAAAGATAAGCAAGAATGTATGGATCTCCATAGTTGTTCTTTTGACAAGGAGCCCGAGATGCGCTATTATTGCAAAGTTATCTACACACAAGAAAGGAAGGGAAGGACCCACCTCAAGGGCATGAAAATGTGGACCAATAATTCCACATGATAGAGAATGTATTTCAGCATATGCACCTCTAGGTACAAGAGAGGTTCAAGAAGTGGGGAGAGAAAATTCCTCATCGTATGAGTTCCTAAGCTTTTAGGGACCAAAAGCCTCTAATTAGGGAGGAATGATCCAAATTTTGAATAATTAATTTTAGCATAAAAATCTAATCAAATCACCATTGTGATTATGTAACTTTTTTTATCACTTAACGTTATTTCCATGGCTCTTGTTGGATGTAACCACATAACAAGGTTCGAGATGCGGTTGTGAAACTCGAGACCTCAAAGAAGATATGTTTCAGTGAAAAGTCTTTAAAAATATGAATATGTCATAAAAATCAAAACTTTATTATATATTTGTGTTCCTCTCAAAAAATCATATAAGTTCGAAAAAACAACACTCGATTTCGAGTTTGTATGCAAATGTTATGACCTTCGAAAGGTAAAGCAGGCTTTATATAATGACACAAACGCCCTCCATTCAAAGTGGTGGTTACGCAACTGCCCCAGCAGTTTTGTAAACTTCATTGGCAGTTTCATAACCTCCCGATGGTTTCACAAATGTTAGTGATAGTTATGCAACTGTTGGTCTGCGTAAAGTAGCAGCTTTTTCACGTGGGCAAGTCCGGAAGAGTAAACGACTGTAGATGGTTCCTCTTCGACTTCTAAGTTTTTGGGATTATTTTTCAAGCTCTCCTTGGTGTCAAACTTGTATATGTGTGAGGAAGGTATTTTTAAGGCATATAAGGATAGATATAAGAGATTCTAAGCAATTTGTATTCTTGATCATATGTGGTTTTCTGAATTGGAGTGTGAAAGGAAGGTGTGAGTGAGTGAGTTGCAAAGTTGTATGAGTGTTTAAACATCATAGTGTTCATGGAGGCCTTGGGAAGGTAGTAAGATTGTACAAAAATACATGATAGTGATATGAGGAAGTATTGCTTCACTCTTGTTGGAGTTTTCTCAATTTGAGTTTCTCCAGGGTAATCTTGTGTCTCTATCATGGTGTCTCACTTTCATTTCTCAAGTATTTCTTTGATTATGCAACACTCTTAATTCATTTTTAAAGAACATTTAATAACTAGTTATGCAAATTAAAAGAAAGTAGTTTATTGATGAAGATGGGAATTGTGAGGAATGCATAGGCTCTGTGATAGTAAAAGTTAGTGTGTTCTAACCACCTAGTTTACGGATCAAAAAGGCTCAACCTAATGGCCACGCAAACACCTAGAAAGTAGTGAAGTATGGGAAAGAGTACACTCTAAATACACCAAAGTATAAGGGTTTTTTTCTATCATATAAGAACTTCCTTAATGAGATAAAGCATGATAGTGCATGTTTTTCATTGGTTTTGAAGCCTACTTAATGAGAATGTTTAGACGTAGTGGTGGAGAAGGTTAATTTGATGCCATGAGAAGTGAAAGAGATGTTTGAGGAATTTAAGGAATTTTTTTCTAGCTAGTTTCCAGCAAGGCTACCACATGAGAGATATCAATCACTGCATGGATTTTATTCTAATTTTGAGTTTTCCAAACAAGTATCTTACTAGATAACACCGCAAGAGAATGTGGAGATATAGTGATAGGTTGGGAATCATAAGTAGATGATTGATCATAGAGAGTTGATCTTGTGCACAATACCATAGGTTCTAGTGCCAAAGAAGGGTGGTGAATGGAGGATATGTACTTATTCAAAATTTATAAATAGGATCCCCATCAATTATAAAGTGTTATTTCCACAAATGGATTGTCTAAGTGGCATAAAGTAATTTAGTAAGACTATCTTGAAGAGAAGATACCGTCAAATTCTCATTAATGAAGGGGATGAATGGAATACTATGTTTAAGACACAAGAGGGAATGGATGAGTGGTTAGTCATGCCTTTCATATTAAGAAACACACCAAGTACTTTTATGAATTTAATGAATTAAGTTTTAAAACAATTTTTGGGCAAATTTGTGATCGTGTACCTTGATGATATCTTGATATTCAATATGATGCGAGATGGGCATTTGTTATACATAAGTCAAGTGTTACACTTGTTACGTGAGGAGAATTTTATTAATTTTAATAAATTCAATTTTATGTAAGAGGATTTGATGTATTTGGGATTTTTGATTTACAAGAAAGGTCCAAGATGGATCTAGATAAGGTTTACAAAATTGTGGATCGGCTACCAACGCACAATGCTTTTAAAGCAAGATGTTTTCATGGGTTGGATAAATTTTACCACAAGTTCATAAGGGACTTTAGTAGAGTGTATGTGTCAATCATAAAGACCATTCAAGGAGAAAAATAATTGAGATTGTGTACAGAAGATAGTTTTCAAGAGCTAAAGAGCACGATGATAGAGCAACCGTATTAGAATTACTTGATTTTGAAGGTGTTTCAAGTGGATTGTGATGCTATTGGTTTAGCCATTGGCATAGTGTTGAGTTAATAAGGGAAGAAAATAACATATTTTAGTGATAATTTGAATGATTTGAAGAGAAAGTATAGTGTATATGATTAGGAGTTTTATGCAATTGTGCAAGAGCTCAAAAGTGGAGGCACTACCTATTGCCAAAGGAATTTGTGATATTTACTTATCATCAAGCATTGTAGTTTATTAAGAGTCGGAGGAAGTTAAATCATAGGCATATGAAGTGGGTTTGGTACCTAAAGGTTTGTACTTTTGTGTTGAAGCATAAAAGTGAAAAGTATAATAGAGTTGTTGATGTGTTGAGTATGTGTATGTTGTTGATGTCAATGAGAATTTAAGTGTTGAGTTTTGAATCCATTAATTAGTTGTATGCACAAGGTGAAGCCTTTGGTGATGCATGGAGATAAAATGAAATACCTATGAGTTTTGATTAGATACCTTGGTTGGATTTCCTTGTGCAAGGCCTTTTATTTAAGGAAAACCAGCTTTTCCATTCCCAGAGGATCAATACGAGAAGAATCTAGTGAGAGAGAAGCAAAATAGTGGATTAGTAGAGCATTTTGGTTTGGATCAAACCTTAGCACAAATAAAAATAATTACTTTTACCCGGGAATGTTTCAGTAATGTGTGTGAAATTTTGTGCAAGAATTTAGTGTCTCACATTGGTAAAGGGAAGATCTCATATGCAAGGTTTTATCATCCTTTTCCCAATCCAAATAAGTCATGCGAAGATATTAGTATGTATTTTTTTGGATTTTCCCAAGAAGTAAATTGATTTCCTCTATGTTTTAGTGGATAGATTCTTTAAGATGGTACATTTTGTTCTTTACAAAAGGACTAGTGATGCAACTAATATCATAATTATTTTCTTCAAAGAGATTTTGAAACTGCATGGTTTTCCACACGTTGTTGTGTCTAACATGGACACTAAGTTAGTTTTTTTGGCAGAAATTGTAGAAGAAGATGAATACTAAGTTATAATTGTGTTTAGCATATCAACCACATACTAATGGATAGATAGAGGTCTTTGAGACTTACCGAGGTATTTGGTTGGAGATAATCCAAGAGCATGGGACTTAGTGATTATATAAGAAATTTTTTCTTAAAACAATTCAATTAATAAAAGCACAGGGAATACACCATTTCAAATTATTTATGAGAGATTTTTTTAAGGAGCGGCAGAATCGAGAGGGTTACCATGTAATAAAGCAAGAATTGCTAACCTGAGAATATTTTGAGGAATATATGAAGTGTGCAAACAAGTCCATGGTATATTACGGAAGATGAATGTGTGATATAAGTGATTTAATTTAATTTGAATTAAATCTAGATATTTCATAGTCACTATGAACCAAATAATGTATGAAGGTTGAAATAAAGAAATGATGCAAGTAATATAAGATATAATATTATAAACCTTAAGCAAAGGAGAAGGAGAGAGGACTTATCTTATTTACACTTGATCCGAAACTGATTTGGATCGAAGAAGTGACGAAAATATTGGGAAGAGCATCATTACTACTCACAATAAATTCTAAAATGTAGGAAAAAGGATGTACACGACACCCATGGTAGGACAAGGGCACCTAGGTGTCGGAGACCTCTTCTAGGCACATGTGACTGCATCGCAGATGCTCAGATCTAATCTTTGATGTGTCAAAAATATGTCACAATTACTCTGTGTTGATCACCCGGTAATCCCATAATTAATGTCGAAGGTACCTATAACTCGTAAACTAAAATTTCACCTACAAAAACCCACAAACCATATCAAACCGAAAAATAAAGATTCAATATGGTGAGTCAGACTGACCCTAATGGTCACCCCGAGAGTGAAATTACAACCGAGTGTTGCACTACATCTCAAAATCCATGTAGTTTTGGTAAGTGTGTGTATAAATCGTGCCCTAGGATTCCCTTGTGTAAGTTGTACTTGATAGCGGGTTGTAGATAAATGTAGCAATGTAGTACAATGTGTGGATGGAATAATGAACTTCCTTTCCTATGTTATGTATGAAAATTGATGTAGACATTTTCCCTTGAGTGGATGCTAGATAGATGCTTTATAGTGCTTTAGGTTCCTTTTGGATTCAATCTTAGGTGATGTTAGTAATGTTTAGTGTTTTTCCTAGATTTTTAACACATAACTATGTATTTATATTATTCCCTTGTGTGAATTTTGTAATTAACAACCTGGAAGGATGACCCATAAGTGAAAAATATGCCCAAAAGATAAAAGAGGCCCAAATAGATGGATTATGGTAGAAAAGGTTCAGGGGCACCCGGAGGGGACAAGAGCACTGGTGCTTTTGTCCTAGCTGGCATTGGTGTTTGAATCCATAAAAGATAAATAAATGAAATAACAACTAGGTTGTAGGGTGTGTAAGACCAAATAGAAAATAAGAAACACAGAAAAGAGGCCAAAGACAAATAAATCAATTACTAGTTTTCTTGTTTATGAATCATATGAATGTTAGTATGTGTTTAGGATCTATAAATGTACCCAAGTGTGTGATTTTGTGTCTATATTTTCCCTCAGTTTATGTTTTGGGTGAATACTTGATAACATAAAGTAGATAGAATATGGGTACTTGATAAACATGTACAAATGTGCAATGAAATGTGTCTTTGAGTGGATAAGTTAAGTGTGGAATGAGTGCAAATAATGAAGCGTGAAAACTAGGAAGAGAAAGTGACCCTAAGGGTGAAGCGTATGTGTTGTACCATGTTGTACTTGTTGTTGTGCTTGTTGTTTCTTCTTGTAAGGACAGACCTACAAAAAGAAGAGAAATAATTTAGTCAAAGTCCCCTATATGATAAATCAAGAGAAAAATGTGCATAAGTAAGTAAAGTGTGTAAAAGGAAAGTGTGCACCTAATGTAGAAGAGTGTAAAAGGATAGAAAAGTGTCCTGATAATGTTGTGTAGAACAAGTTTTTTGGGCGATCTCACATCAAGTGTGATTTTTTTGGGCGATCTCACACCAAGAGAGAGGTTTTTAGGTGATCTCACATCAAGTGTGAGTTTTTTGGGTGACCTCATGCCAATTACAAGTTTTATGGGTGATCTCACGCTAATGAGCAAGTGTTGGGGAGAGAGGTATAGTGTTAATATCCTTCCATGAATTTTCCCGATAAACACCACTACAAATGGTGTGTCCCTAATTTTATCTTGCTACCCCGATTTGTTCCGTATTAGTTTTAGAGTTATACCCATTAAACCGAATATAGAAGATAAATTGTATTTTTTTCTTGGACGGTTCCTGTAACTAAAAAAATAATTTGAAGACTTCTATGAACCGTGTTGATCTAAGAAACTAATTGTGTGTGCCCCAGAAATTAGCACCTAGGGGAGGAAATAGGCACCAAGACACTTCTATCTAGGTCTTGGCATTGGTGTTTGTCTTGTGATTCTGAACCAAGTCTGATTTTGAGCCAATGATGTAACTGTAACTTGTGTTAATTCTATGTTATATTGTATTGTGTTGTAGCTCTGAGATGTTGTATGGGGTGATTTTTTCACCCAATGTATGCCCCCATCATTTGGGGTGCATGTGATGTTGGTAGGAGTGTGCTACCCAAAAGATAGGCACTGATGCTGATATGAAATGTATCCTTACAGGGGGAGGGGATGTTCATGGTAGAAACTAAGGCACATAAAAATAAAAGTGGCTAGATACATGTGTTAGTAGCAAAAGAATCAAGCATGGCATAGAAAAATAATGTAAGTAAGTGTGTATACAAGATAGACCTTGAACAACATGTTTTAAACATGGGACATCACTTATAATGTCACAATACAATCAGTACCAAAGTGGGAAAAATCATGCAATGAACACACAAGACAAAGGACATAACCCGCAAATAATAACATATAATTGAAAACAATGGCAAGCAAGATGTAACATATAACCATGGTGGCATATAGTTCTATAAGGCAAATGTTATACATGAAGCACCCATTAGCATGTTAGAAAGATAAAAAGTATGTCAAAACATGTATGTATCAGTGGAAAGTAATGTGCTATAAAGTAAAAGCAGTAAATAATGAAATGATAACACATGTAATGTGTGAGAAAGTATATGCCCCCAAGAGCCTTAGTGGAACTAGTAAGAGGTATAGTGACAAATTAGTGTAGCATGTAAAGTCATGTAAGATATCTTTATTCACTCCAAAAGACTAAGTGAACGTGCATGTGTATATAGAAAATATATTGACATACTAAGTATCTGTCTAGCATGGGAAATAAAGTGTACATGTAAGTATAAGCAAGAAAGAATAAGTGCAACCAAGATATGCAATATGTAGTGTATGAGTGAGATGAAATGGTATGCAATGTGAATGTGATAGGAGCAATGTGCCCCTAGTGGATATGGATGAGTATGAGATGAGGTTCATTTATAAAAGACCCCTCAACAATCAAGAATGAACCATAAAACAAGAGTACGTCATCGGGAAATGGTTTGAAAAAGTGCATTAGAAAGATAGATCATGAAGCATAGAGCGTAAAGAGTGAATGATGTGAGGTTCATTTCAGATTTAGACCCTTAGCATTTGAGTATGAACCGTGGAACTAGAGTGCATCATAGGGTAATGAATGTGTTTATGCATAATAGCACTTGAGATGCATCACATTGAGTGGTTTTTAAGTGGCTTGCCAAGGAGAGTGGCAAGACAATAGACACCACCCCAAGCTTATCGGTGATGACATAGGGTCCAAGCCAATTAGGCTTGAATTTCCCTTTGAGATGAGCCTCGACTGTGGTATTCTTCTGATTTTATTTTAATACAAGGTCACTAATATTGAATTCACGGAGATGGATTTTGTTGTTGTAAGCTTGTGCAATGCGTGTTTGATATACTTGGAGATGTTCAAGAGCTTCTAGGGGCGAGTCAAGCATCTCAAGCTCATGGAGCCGGTTTTCATGATATTCATTTTTTTAGAATGTCTTTAAGTGATACATGCAAGGAGGGTATTTCCAGCTCTAAGGGGATTAGTGATTCACTATCGTAAACAAGTGAAAAAGGTGTAGCATTTGTGGGGGTGTGCACACTAGTGTGGTAATCCCAAAGAGCATATAGAATTTGATTATGCCAATCGTCACCACTAGTATCAATGGTCTTGTGTAATATTTTGAAAATTATCTTATTAGTGGCCTCTACTTGGCCATTTCCCTATGGATAATAAGAAGTGGAAAAAAATTCTTGATCTTGAATTTGGCATAGAGCCTTTTAACATCCTTATTTTTGAAAGGAGAGCCATTATCGGTGATAATGGCAGAGGGAATGCCAAAGCATGTAATAATGTGAGTGGTAATAAATGACAGATATCAAGACCAATGGTGGTTTGTAAAAGTGACCCATTTAGCAAAGTATTTTGTACCAAAGAATGATGAACTTATGGCGATCACCGACTTGGAATTAATTTTTTCAACGAGATGAAAACCCCATAAAGAAAAGGGTCATGATGGGGCAATGGGTTGAAGTTCATATGCGCAGTGCATACTAGAGATTGTTACATTTTATAAACTTATCACAGTAGCTTGGTATATTTTAAGAAATCTTGTTTTATTGTGGGCCAATAGTAGCCTTGATGTAGAAGCTTGTGAGACATAGCTTTTCCTGAGAAGTGACCACCACATAGATTATCATGAACTTGAGATACAATCGTGGGGATGTCGTTGAGTCCTAAGCATCACAACAAACAAATGTCGAATGATATTTTAAATAATGAAGCACCAATGATTACATATCGTGTGGCCTCTTGTCATAGACAATGAGCTTCATGAGGTTGAAAATCATTGAGAATGGTTTGTCGATAGAGGAAGTTATAGATTTGAGTGAACCATTCGGGATGATCATGACTATGTGTAATAAAGACATGTTTCAAGAAGAAGATTATCATAGAAGGATGTCGTAAGTGTCAAATGATGAAGGTGGCCTTTTCATCAGTGATATCTTGAGGAATGAGTGATGTCGCACTAGCCATAGCATATGCATGATGATTTTATTTTTAAGGGATAGCAGTGAGAGAGTAGGAATCAAATCGATAAGATTAATTTGAAGATGTTATTATAGAGAACGATATTCTCCTCTTCGATTTGGTACTTTCCATTAACCTCGGTTAAATCAAGTTTCTAGGTTGATCACCTCGCATCCAAAGCAGATTGCATAACATTGAATCCTTTCTCCAAGTGTGGGACTTGAAAATGAGAAAGGATTCTCCAGAGAAGGCTGGTTCCTATTCCTCTGTTCAAATGCACACGAAATATGCAGAGGGTTTTCTCAAAACCTAATCTAATCTGCCAAGGAGACAAGGTAAGAAGATGCATAAAATAAATCTAAGCTAATAGAGGTGATGCACCGAGGAATGAAGAACACCTATTTTTCCAAAGGAACACAGTACTATTCAAATGTGATATAAGATCATGCACAGATAACAAAACTTGTAGTGAAAGACCAGGAGGATGCAAGATGAACACAGAGAGGGTTGAGAATCATCCATGACATGTATTACTTGCTCCAAAGATTGATACAATACACTCGCAAATGCCAGAGGCGAGTCAGATTACAGCTCAAATGAGAGGTTCGAACTCCACAAATTCACCTGATAGGAGAAAAAGGGAGGAGCAAAACAGAAAAATGTTCGACCTTGAAAAGAAGCTCCTCTTTACAATATATAGAAAGAATGAGAGAGGAAAGAGAGAAGGGAAAACCAAAACTACCCCAACCACCTCCAGGTTGCATTCAATTCATCTCATCATGGCAGAAGTGGCGGATCCTGCAAAACGGCAGCTGCCTAATGTGCGGCGAACTGCTCTCGCCGCATTAAAGTTGTTAGTCATAAGCATTACTTCTGCTTGTTATTTCACGCCAGAGGCGTTTCTTGATTTTCTCTCTCCAAACTGAACCAAAATGTAAGATTGACCCTGGAATCGTGTAGAGAATCTCACAAGCTTTCCGCTGATATAAGGAACGCAAATCCGAGCTCGATCAAAAGATATGACGATCCAAGATTTAGGCACTGGAATGTACTCAAGACGGATTTTGAAATATTTCCCGCTTCGCCACCTGATGACACGTGGCACGCATTGATTGGTCACGTGATTCTCTCTCCTCTACCTTTCAAGGGGGCTTTCTTTTGAAATTTCCTCAGGCCCTCGCTGGGACACGTGGCACTATCCCATTGGTTCGCTCTGCTCAAAACTCACCCTTCGACCTTTGACTTTTTCTCCTCGTGACACGTGTCGTGATCTCGCCGGTTCTCGGCCTTTTCGATCCACATCCCGCGCGTCCCTATGTCCCATTTTTCCTTGTGTTCTTGGCTTGATTTCACCGAACTGCGCTTCGGCTTCAAGCCCTCACGGCCTGTGATGTCCCAAAGCCTTCGCGGACAAAATCTTCCGGCTTCACCCGATCGGCCGGCCTCGCGCTTTTTGTCCCGCTTGTCCCACTTTGTTTCGGACTGACTTGACTCTTTTCGCCCGGTTCGGCTTCGGTTCACGCCTTTTGTCCCATGTCCCAAATGCTTTAGACCGTCTGCTTTTCATTTCGCCGATCCAAATGGGTTCGGTCCTTCGCATTGTCCCGAATCTGTCCCGCCAGAGCTAGCCAATTTTTCTTCTTCTTTCGGCCGGATCGGCTTCTCGCGCCCGCCGCGTACTTCTCTGCCCGATTGTCCCAAATGCTTGGGCTGGGCCGCCCGGAGGCTTTTCGCCGATCCGCGTCTTCTCTCCCCACACGTCCCAAAGGCGACCTTGAGCAGACTTAGCCAATTTTCACGATTTTTCCCGGATCAACCTACTTGCCTCGGGACTTGAATATTTCGATGCATGTTATCAAAATTACCCTGGGGTGAATTTTGATAACAATTTGGCGACTCAATGGGTCATCTCGCCCGCTAGATGAAAAGACCAATTGCTCAAGCAATCCATTGGCATGGAGTCATAAGCAATAACCTCAAACGAGCCGATATCTAATCCCGAGCCTCGATACGCAACTTCCTTTCCAACAACACTCAACCGTAAAAAACAACCCGAGAGCAAGAAAACTCGTGCCAAGCACTTAGGAAAACTCGAACCTAACTACAACAGACAATGTGCACAAGCACTTGGAGGAATGAAAATCTAATTAATATTTACAAGGTAGTGAACTTCCTCTAGAGGCAACGCTTGAGGTAGATTCCATTCACTGAATCTGCAGCTTCTTCACCATCCAATGAGGCCAATTGGAAGGCATTGCTGCTTTTACGCTTCGTGACCATGTATGGGCCACTCCAAATGGCATCAAATTTGAAATGCCTTCCTGGTTTTGCCCGATCTCGCATCCCATTTCAACACTAGATCTCCAACTTGAAAAGATCTATCCTTGGCCTTTCACAAAGGTCTTCTTGATCAAAGCTTGATCCTTTTCCATTGCTTGGGATGCCTCGATTTCGATCTCGCAGCTCCATCACTCGCATATCTCACCTCCATAGGCTCAAATTCAAGCAACTCCAGCTACTTCATGAGTTCCAATGTTGGCAACTCAAGTGACATGGGCAAGATTGCCTCTCTTCCATGTACAAGCTTAAATGGAGAATTACCTCGTGGATCTTTTGGGAGTGATCCTATCAGCCCATAAGGCTGATTTCAGCTTTGGTATGCCAAGCCCTCTCGATTCTCATCAAGAGTCCTCCTAATGATCCTCAAAGAAGTTCTTGTTTGTAGACTCACCTGCCATTACCTCGAGGGTAATAGTTTGATGAAGTGCTCAGTAGATCCCGCTCTCGACAGCCCACTCACCACTTTAGATCCAATGAATGCCAATGCATTATCGTAGATTATTGTAAAGGTACACCAAATCTGTAGTTATCCCTCGTAAAAGTCCAAGATGCTAGACTCATTCGCCTTTGAGTGCTACCGTTCATCCCATCCGGTGAAGTAGTCCGTGGTCACAAAATCCATTTGTGCCCTTGGCTTGAATTGGGATCGATGGCTCCAATGAAGTCTAAACCCCATTGCATGAATGGCTGGTCAACCGAGATTGGATGTAATGGAAGGGCAGCGAGTCTCTCTTTTCCCGTGAAGAATACACAATTCTTACATCTCTTGATCCATGCATAGCAATCACTAAAGATTTTAGGCCAATAATAACCAGCCTTCATGATTTTTAGAGTCATCACTCTTGGTGCAAAATGGCCACCACCTGGTCCATCATGAAACTCTTTTAATACCCTTTGATCTGACTCCGTGTTAATGCATCTCAAAGAAGACTCCATTCACATCCTTCTTGAACAAAACTCCATCAATGATGGTATATGGAACAAATCTCGCAACCCAAGTATCTCCTCTTTGCTTTGCTCAATTCTGGAGGGCATAGGCCTGTTTGTAGGAAGTGCATAATGCCTTGGGTCCAGCAAGGAGTGGACACATCATCATTTTCCTATTTTTGATCATCTTGTAATAGCAGGACAACGTCTTCTTCATCTTCTGGGTTGTCTAGTTGTTTGGAAGCGAGCTGCTCACACAAACCTTTGCCTCTTACCAGCTTGGTGATCTTGATCTCAATGTCATACTCCATGACACGGGTGATCCATCCTGCCCTTTTCTCATTCAAATCCTTGTTGAGGAGGAAATCCTTAACCCCAAAGATGTGAGACTAAGAACGACCTTGTTGTTTGAGACTAAATGCTTGAATTTTTCAAGCTTCGATTACCGCAAGCACATGCTTTTCGATAAAAGAGTACCTCACTTCACAAATACCTAGGCTCGGGCAAGAAGGCAATCGGCTGCTCATCATTATCTTTGTTTTGTTGTACTGCAATGGCAAAAATAGTGTCATCACCTCCAAATGCATAGAGGATGAAATCCTTGAAAAGTCCGGGTTGATGAGAGTGGGTGCCTGGGAGATAGCTTCTTTGATTGCTTCAAAACTATCCTCGCCTTCTCGCCCATTCAAAGCCATGCTTTCTTTAACATTTTGGTGATGGGCTTGACAAGGGCTGCGAAATCTGGGACAAACCTCTGAACAAAGTTTATCCTTCCCAGGAAACTCTGAAGGGCTTTTTTGTGGCTAGGCAATGGTAGAGCTCTTATGGCTTCAACCTCTCTCGATCAATTGCTAATCCTTCCTCGAGACAATATGGCCAAGGAGCTTCCCTTCATGTGCAAGAAAGATGCACTTCTTAGGATTTAAGGATACTCCGAATTTTCTACACCTCTGAAACACTTGCCTGAGGTGAAAGAAATGGTCTGCTGCATTCTTTGAGAAGACAGTAATATCATCTAGGTATACCAAAGACTATCTTGTTGATCAAGCCTTTCAATGCCATATCCATAGCTCGCCGAATGTTGCTCCGCTGCTCGACACCAAATGGCATCTTCTTGTAAGCATATGTGCCCCATTTGGTTGTGAAGGCTGTCTTGAACTGGTCTTCCTCCTTTACCATAATCTGATTGAAGCCTGAGTAACCATCAAGTAGTGAAAACCTTTCTGAACCAGCTACGACCTGCAATATTTGCTCCATGGAAGGGAGTGGATAATGGTCCTTGAGAGAGGCTCTATTCAAATCTCTGAAGTCAACACACAGCCTGATCTCTCCACTCTTCTTCCTGACTGGAACTAAGTTGGCAACCCAACTAGAATGCTTGATTGGGAATATGATTCTTGATTCAATCAGCTTGTCCAATTCTTTCCTCATGAGAGGCTCCATGTGTGGATTGACTGGTCTCTATTTCTGCCTGACAGGCTTAGTATTTGGATCCACCCGATGGTGTGCCGAGCTAAGTTGGGATCAAACCTTTCAAGTCTTCATAGCTCCAAGCAAACACGTCAGTGGAATTCTTGACATAGCCGTATGAACTCACACCTTTCTTGCTCAGTTGTCATCTTTCCAATTTGCAATGGCTTGTTCTCTTCTACCAAGATGGATACCGAATCTTCTCTCTTGACCTGAATGTTTGCTTTCTCCTTTCTAAACTGATCATTGGGGTTGAAAATGGACTCCAAAGTGATAAGTCCCTTGGGCAGCTTGTCAGTTCTCAGCTGTATCACTTGGTCACCATATTGCTGTTCCAACTTTTCTTGATTCTTAGCTGAGAACTCAGCTTCTTCTTGCAAGAAGTGGATGATTTGCTGGTCATTCTCAAATACCTACCAACTGACATTGTTATCCGGCACTGAAGGCCTCACAATCACGTGGATGTTTGGTCTGTACCTTGTCTTGTTGAATGTTTTCTACAATGTCAAAGGCTGCCCCTACTGCTGCAAGCCTCACAAGAAACTTGATTCTCTTTCCTAGGGATGGATTTGATGCCAAAGCCCTCAAAATCTTCCATGAGGTCCCATACCCTATTCTTGTAGCACCTGAGTAGATCATTTTTGGCGGCATGCTGTCCCTTGACCTGATTTACAATCAGCTCACTGTCCCCAAAGACTTGCAAGTTCTTTATTTTTCTCTTGATTGCCCAATGCATCCTCGCACCAAGGCTTCATATTCAGCAGTTGTTATTGAGCATGCAAATTGAAATCTAAAAGCTGAATAATACTTTACTCCTTGAGGTGAAATAAGCACGGCTCCACCTCCTGCGCCTTGTCTACTCCTTGATCCATCAAAAAACAGCTGCCATACCTCATTGTCATCCTTGTGGTTTGGCTTGGTGATGCTAGGAATAGGTTGACTTTCTTCGTGTATACAATAGACTCCTAGCTCAGATTCTTCTATTCCTTGATAAGGATCAAAAGCATGCACCTTGTTTTCCCATTCATCAAGAGTTAGATCTGGGATGTTTCCAACTTTAGTGTCAGTTTCATCCGTTTGGGTGATCTTCTTGATCAAATGCTGAGCAATTGGCATTAATCTGACTTGGAGTATAGGGCTCAATGTGGAAGTTTGCAATAGGTTCTGACCTAATTGTAGCCTTAGTTCCATACCTTGTTCTGAATAGCATGTGAGACCAATCAGCAGACAAATATCCCCACTTTTTGCAAAGAAGTCCTCGATAAACATAGGGCAAAGAGTGGTGGAAGGTCTATGACTGATATATCTTGTAAGACAACAACATTTGGACATGCATGCAAGGTAAGACTCAAATTTCTAATCACCCCAATCAAGCTATTGCTGTCCCATCCATCCACCGCACTACTCCCTTAGATGTTATTTCATACTGGAGCCCTAACTCGATCAGCCTATCTCGCTTAGGCATTACCGAGCTACTTGCCCCGAATCTATCATGCAATTATGCACTAGCTGATTTCCAATGATTAACGAAACATAAAAAGGGGGAGGCTTCAAAGATTTTACCTTGTTGTGCTCCATGATTTCCTTCAGCCGGGCAAGCATTTGTGAGTACCTTCTCTTGCATTTGACTCACTCGATTTGAAGTTGGCCAATCCTTCATGGCAGCTTCGCAGCAGATTTCTTTTTGCCTCGGGATGGATAGGGATTCCCACATAGATATATTGACGCTTGTCTTCTTCATCCGATCAATGATATCAATGGTGATGAAGGATCTCTCTCGCTGTCCTTTGGTTTGCACATTTATTCCTTGTATGTGGGCAGCAATAAATGCATTTGAGTTGGCCTAGGGGCTGTTTCTTGGCTGCCCTCAGGCATTGGAATGGGACTTTGCCTCGCCAATCATTTGTGGAGCCATGGAAGGTTGTGGATCGGTCAGGGGCTAATGGCTGCTCTTCACCCAAATTTCTCCTTTTTGACCTTGTGTTTGCTGCAACACCTTGAGAAACTCGCCCGTTCATGCCACAAAATCCTCTCGCTTGCCAATTTACCAATGTGGTGTCATTTGGGGCTGATTGTTGTTGGAATGTTTCTTGTTGTTGGTTGTTTTCGATCGCTCACCCTCCACACCAAGTAGTTGTTATCATTAAAGCTTGAGTTAAAGCACCATCAGAGCACATGGATTGATTATGAGGTTCATTACATGGAAAACACCAATCATACTCCCGGGCAATGTTGTTTTGTGCCGGTACTAATGCCTTAGAGGCGATATGGCATTTGGATTATAGGGCGGAATGGTCTATCGGGCAGGAGGCCTTGCTTGATTCTGATTTGCAGCTGGATTGGGTGGCCTTTGAGGCTGATATGGCTGCCTATTAGGTTGAGCTTGAGGCTGATATGAAGGTCTAAAACCTTGAGCTTGCTGTCTTTTTGAGAGTGACCAGCTCATTGCCTAGATTTTGCAATTGCTTCATGACCTCTCAAGCTCATTTGGGGCACTTGGAGATGAAGTGGAGGCTTCATTTGAACTCGATTTCTAGGAGTGGGAATAGAGCTAAGACAGTGCTTGACTAGCACTTGGCTCTCTAAACTTGGATATAATGGCATCGAGGCCTAGGAGCTAGCTTGCCAACTTGAATCGACAATTTTCAGCTCTAATGGCAATACTATAAGCAAGCAGGATAGTCAGGCCTCCCATAGATCAACCAACATAGAAATATCATAATTTAAAGCTTTAAGGTAATATAGAAAAGCACCTTCATTTGTTGGCCTCGACTCGCTACATCGGAATCCTATCCCAAGACCTTTGAAATCTAAAGTTGAAGCCGCTTAGCCGCCACATCGAAGCTCTCTTGATGGTTGTCACCGCTCCAAAAGAGACAAGTTGTCTCCTTCTCTCCAAATTGATCATGAAGTGCAATACACAATGATTCCAGCCAGTGATAGAGCCACTTCAAGGCTCCTAAACCATCGCAATGCTTTCCTCAATGAAGACGCCAAAGAATTTGACACCTACATCCATTTCATTTATCTCATGGATTGCACAGATGTTAGCAATGTCTTTGACATGATCACTGTGAGTGTATGATTTTCTCCAAAGAAAATGGAATGTTCTTCAACGCTGCGATCGAACCGGATTCTCGTGCATTGAGGGCAAGTGGGTCACCGCCAAAGAAATTGACAAAGGGATTTAGTGGTCGCGCCATTCTCGATTGGTCAAGGACTCTTGAATACCGAATGAAAGGCCGATTAGGTGGAGGAGTTGAGAGAGTTCTGCTTGGTGGAGATGGAGACCTTCAATCCTCCTTCCTCTTTGCCTTCGTCTTGAGATAATTGCGGTATTCAAACAAAGACTTCCTCTTTTCCAACTCTTGACCTTGTGATTCTTCTCATAAGCTCTTTGCCTCGCGCCAATAAAACCAAACTGATTCTTTCTCTCGAGTCGCCAGATATGCAAATAATAGCTCTTTTCAAGCAAGAAAATTGCAGCAGATGCACATCAACTTTGCTGCAATAAAAATGAGACCTCTAGGTCCCACCGGCGTGCCAAAACTGTTAGTGCAAAATCACAAAGACCCCGGATGCGATCAAGTTTCTAGGTTGATCACTTGGCATCCAGCAGGATTGCATAACATCAATCCTTTCTCCAAGTGTGGGACTTGAAAATGAGAAAGGATTCTCCAGAGAAGGCTAGTTCCTATTCCTCTGCTCAATGCACACGAAATATGCAGAGGGTTTTCTCAAACCTAATCTAATCTGCCAAGGAGACAAGGTAAGAAGATGCATAAAATAAATCTAAGCTAATAGAGGTGATGCACCGAGGAATGAAGAACACCTATTTTGCCAAAGGAACACAGTACTCATTCAAATGTGATATAAGATCATGCATGTATAACAAAACTTGTAGTGAAAGACCAGAGGATGCAAGATGAACACAGAGAGGGTTGAGAATCATCCACAGACATGTATTACTTGCTCCAAAGATTGATACAATACACTCGCAGAATGCCAGAGGAGGCAGAGTCATATTACAGCTTCAAATGAGAGGTTCAACTCCACAAATTCACCCGATAGAGAAAAAGGGAGGAGCAAAACAAAAATGTTCGACCTTGAAAAGAAGCTCCTCTTTACAATATATAGAAAGAATGAGAGAGGAAAGAGAGAAGGGAAAACCAAAACTACCCCAACCACCTCCAAAGTTGCATTCAATTCATCTCATCATGGCGTGAAGCGGATCCCGCAAAACGGCGGGCTGCCTAACAATGTATGTGGCGAACCGTCTCGCCATTAAAGTTGTTAGTCAAGCATTACTTCGCTTGTTATTTCACGCCAGAGGCATTTCTTGATTTTCTCTCCAAACTGAACCAAAATGTAAGATTGACCTTGAATCGTAGAGAATCTCACAAGCTTTCCGCTGATATAAGAACGCAAATCCGAGCTCGATCAAAAGATATGACGATCCAAGATTTAGGCACTAATGTACCAAGACGGATTTTGAAATATTTCCCGCGCTTCGCCACTGGATGACACGTGGCACGCATTGATTGATTGTCACGTGATTCTCTCTCCTCTACCTTTCGGTGGCTTTCTTTTGAAATTTCCTCAGGCCCCTCGCCGACACGTGGCACTATCCCATTGTTCTTGCCCGCTGCTCGAAAACTCACCCTTTGACTTTTTGACCTTTTTCTCCTTGTGACACGTGTCGTGATCTGGTCGGTTCTCGCCCTTTCGCGATCCGCGCCCCGCGTCCCTATGTCCCATTTTTCCTTGTGTTCCTTGTGCTTGATTTCGCCGAACCGCCGGCAGCTTCAAGCCCCCGCGGCCTGATGTCCCCGTGCTTCGCGGACAAAATCTTCCGGCTCACCCGATTCGCCGGCTTCGCGCTTTTTTGTCCCGCTTGTCCCACTTTGTTTCGACTGACTTGACTCTTTTCACCTTGCCTTGTTCTGGTCGGTTCGCGCCTTTTGTCCCGGATGTCCCAAATGCTTTAGGACCGCTTGTTTTTTTCATTTCTCCGATCCGGCCGGCTTCGGTCCTTCGCATTTCGCCCCGAATCGTCCCGCCAAAGCGCTAGCCAATTTTTCTTCTTTCTTTCGGCTGATTGGCTTCTCGCGCCCGCCGCGTATTCTCGCCCGATTGTCCCAAATGCTTAGCGGGCCGCCCGAGGCTTTTCGCCGATCCGCGCTTTTCTGTCCCACACGCCCCAAAGGCGACCTTGAGCAGACTTAGCCAATTTTCACGATTTTTTCTCGGATCAACCTACTTGCCTCGGGACTTGAATATTCTGATGCATGTTATCAAAATTACCCTCGTAATGTAATAAACAGATCTTTCACGTTGATATTCATCATGTTGCGCAAAGAAGGGCCCCTAATGTATGGAATGTAGCCAAAATTTACAATAAGAAGGGTCAATCAGCCGTGGAGGTACTAGAATAGGAGGATTTAATATATATGCTTTAATAGCCTCAAATGCACACTGAAATGGTCATCCCAAATGAACTTAGTGTCCTTTTTCATTAGACGCATGAATGGTTGAGTTTTTTTGCACTGCAATGTATGAAACACCGAATGGCTTGGATTTTACCTTGTAGTGAGCATAATTGATGTAAATTACGAGGTAGAGGCATGTCCATAATGGCACAGATATTTTTGGGATCTATTTCAATGCCACGTTGGGAGATGATATAGCCAAGGAGCTTGCTAGTTATGACACCAAAAACACACTTCTTTGGATTGAGGCAAACTTTATATTTCTGTAAGTGTTCAGAGATCATGAGCATGGTTGGAAAGATGTTGTGATTTTTTAATTATTTCATCAACATAATATTCAAGAATTTTGTGAATATAATCATGGAAAATATGTGTCATTACACACTGGTAAGTGGCCCTGGCAATTTTAAGGCCAAAGGGCATAATGTAACAAAATGTACCCCATGGAGTAGTAAATGAATTATTTTCTTGATCAATAGGGTTAATTTTGATTTGATTATAACCGACAAATCCATCCATGAAGGAAAGAATGTCATATCTAACAGTGGAATCAATGATTGCATCAATGTGTGGCAATGAGAAATTGTCTTTAGGGCAAGCCTTATTGAATCACAAAAATCAGTGCATCAATAAAAATTTCCATTCGGTTTCATAATAGTCACAATATTAGACACCCATTCCAGATAATCCACAGCACGTATAAAGCCAACATCCAAGATTCATTGTATTTCTTCCTTTACTAATAGTGCAAATTTTGGATGCATTTTATGAATTTTTTGTTGGACTAGTTTAGCACTAGGATTGAGGACTATATTGTGCATGGCTACAGAAGGATCTATACTAGGAATATCACTATAATCCCATGCAAATATGTCAAATAATTCATGAAACAATTGTTTAACATCATTCTATTCGTATAAGTGTAATGAGCATCTAATAAAACCATTCGATGGTTGTCACGAGATCTAGATTGTATTGAATAGTTTCTTCATTTAAAAGAGTGGACCAATCCTCTATGTACGGATCAAGTAGGAATGGTATCATAATTATATGTATTGATATTAGGCGATTCAAAGTCACCAAAGTAGGCGGTAGCAGTAAGAACATATGGGAAGCATTTTTGTGATGAAAATAAGGGAGATGATCATAAGTCCCCAAATATTCTAAGAGAGAATCATCAGTAGTAAAAGTGTCCAAATCAGTGGAAGTAGGATCACCAATGAGTTCCTGGATGTAAGAGAGGTAGTGTAGAAGAATGTAAAATAGTACAAACCTCGGGAGAGGCTACGAATAGAAGATGATAACCAAGACCAAGTTTTAGATTGAGTGGGAATAGATAATGGTTTTGTAACTCCTTGACCATGCCGACCTAAACCAGTACTAGAAAATCCATAACAAAGCAGATATTGATATCTAAGACCATATTGAGAGAAATGAGAATTAGATGTAGAGGAAATAGAAGTGTTTGGTGAATGCTCAATAATATTACAAAAGGAAAATGGATAAGGATCTTCCAAGGCCTCATAGAAAACACCTTGATATAGAAATTTTAGTCATGCATGAAGAGTAGAAGGAACCTGCATGCATGACATGGATCGAATGCCACCCAAGAAGAATGTTATAATTAAGATTATTGGGCATCACGTGGCATGGGATAGGTAGAGTACATGGCCCAATAGTGATGGGAAGTGTAATAGTACCAGTACACATTTAGGAATTTTATCAAAGCCATGGATAGAAACAGAGAAAGAAACTATATAGTCCTCTGAGATGTTGATTTGATGAAGGAATGCTAGATTACAAATATTAAGACCAAATCCATTATGTACTAAATCTTGTTTAACCCCAACATTATTAATACAAACCTAAATATACAGGGTTCATTATCCAAAATAGTTTGAGAAAGAATCTCAGTAGATGTAAAAGTAATATGTTCTTCATTAAGAGATAAAGCAGTGGTAAACTTATGATATACATATTCAAGAGAAGTATGAGGATGAATATGAATATTATCTAAAAAATGATTTGATTTTATGCCCACAATTAGAATTACCCCAAGAAGGTCGGGATGGAGACACTCATGGTGAGAGGATCCTAAGGTATTGAAGCGAGACAAAAGGGAAGATCTAAGAGTGTTCGAATGTGGGTTCACCAAATGATTTAATTTAATTTGAATTAAATCTAAATATTGCAGAGTCACTATTGAACCAAATAATGTATGAATTCTGAAATAAAGAAATGACATAAGCAATCTAAGATATAATATTTGAAACCCTAAGCAAAGAAGGAGAGAGGACTTAGTTGATTTACACTTGATCTGAAATTGATCTAGACTGGAAGAAGTGATGAAAAAAATTGGGAAGAGTTTCATTCTCGCTCACGATAAATTTTAGAATGTATGAACAAGGCCGGACATGGGTTCCCACGGTAGACAGGGGGCATGGGCGTTGGAGACCTCTTTTAGGCGCCTATGATCGCATAGATGCTCGGATCTGATCTCCAATGTTTCGTAATCATATCTTAATTACTCTATGATGATTTCTTGGTAGTCACACAATGAATTCCGAAGGTACCTGTAACCTAAAAAATAAAATTTTACATGCAAAAACCCACAAATCGCATCAAACCTAAAAATAAAGATACAATATGGGAGTTAGACTGACCTCCAGGTGGTTACCTCTAGAGTGAACTAACAATCGAGTGTTATACTACATATCAAAATATATGTAGTTCTAGTGAGTGTGTGTATAAATCATGACCTATGATTCCCTTGTGCAAGTTGCACTTGATAGTGGATTATAGCTAAAGGTAGCAATGTAGTAGAATATGTGGATGGAATAATGGACTTCCCCTTTCTATGTTGTGTATACATATTTGATGCAGCCCTTGTCCCTTGAGTGGATGCTAGATGGATTTTTTAGAGTGCTTTAGGTGCCTTTTAGATGTAATATTAGGTGATGTTAGTGTAGACACCAAATTTGGGTCACACTCCCTTGGTCCCCTTTAATCAATTAATGTAATACATTTAACCAATCATGGCCCCTTCATCTCTTACTAATATTCATCCTCACATTATTAATTAATTTAATTATTTTAATTAAGTTAATTTCACCCTCACACCTCCACCTCATCGTTACACCTCACACTGGACCCATTCTAGGGAATTTAACTCACAATGACCGAGTCATCACTCTTAGCACTTGAGTCACCACTCTCGGTCTTTGAGTCGCCACTTAACCTAACTAACTAAGACTTATTCATAAACCTAATTGGAATTCTTCTATGACCTTCCTACCTTCTCTCACATGAACTCCACTTCCTTGGAAGACTCAATCAAAATCATGCCAAAATAGTAAAGATCTACTTATTTTTGGTAAACCTAGACTTTCCCACCTTAATCGACATCGGTTACCCTCAACCGATGTCGGTCACCTAACCGCCATCGATTACCTTATATACACTTTCAAAAATCTTTACATGGGTTGGTCACTTAGTTATTGGGGCCTGATTGCATTCAAGTGTGAATCTTCAAGCCCTCCTGCATCCAGACAACAAACACACAACCACAGTGCAAGAAAAGTAGCCATTTTCCCTTCCAGAGTATTGGAATATTCACGGAATGCTCTGGGAGTATTTCCGTGGTACTGAACACAAAATATCTTCACAAATCAACTACCATCCTCCACCTCCCAAGATCTACAAGACATCAAGTAAGTATTGTGATCCTAATCATTTTTCTTATTCCTTTTGTAGATCTTTGTTTTCTTTTAGTAGTTTATTTCCTCTATTGCATGTACATCACCTTCCTCCCATCAACCCACTATTCAACCATCCCAAGCCTTTTCACCATTCTAAACCTCCTTCTTAGTATCCCTAAGTCTTCTCAGCCATATTACAACCCAAACCATACTACCCTCACTCTTTGTGCAATCACAGAGAGCCTAAAATCCTCTGTTTAATAATTTAATATCAAATTTCCCCACCGACGCCGGTCACCTTAACCATCGTCGATCTCCCTCTCTACCGGCATTGGTCACTGTGTTTTCTGTTAACCTTCACCAAAATGCCTCTAACATCACCTAAACTCCACCCAGACCTTACCAGATACCTCTGTGACCTTACCTAACACCCTTGTGACCTGTCCTAACCAGAAACATACCTTTCTTGATGTTAAATTAGTTTATATTTTAATACTTTTCTTAATCTATTTTTTTGATAATGTTTTGAGATACCTAAATCAAAGTGTTAGCAATAGGACCTTTATTTCTCATATTTACTTTCATTAATTTGATAAAAACATAGGATTGACAGCCATTCGAGGAAGCATCACACTTCCCGGATCTAGCCTTGTTAGGCAGTCCTCTAAATCTTGCTATTTAATATCATTTAGTGGTCTTGCTTTGTATCTACAGTAGTCCTTCCCAGACAAAAGGAGTTCTCTACGATCAGCTTGGATAAATTCAATAATGCACACATTCAACCTTCAACCAACATAATCACAAGTATTCCTCCTTGACAATTACCTTATTTGTTTTATCGCACAACAAAAATTCGGTGAAACATTTTGGCACACCTGGTGGGACCCATCAGGGGTTCTTTTGCATTGTTCATTCTTAGGTGAAAGATTGTGTGTCTATTTCCTTTTGAAAGCGTTCACATTAAATTTTCTCCTTTAGAACATTCTTTCTCCTCTACTTGTCTCATTGACACTCGTATTTTGGATTAAAAAGAACCATTCTTTTTATTTTTGTATTGCATTAGTGAAATACATACTCTTGCCTATTCATCATTTCTCTCATCGAATGTCATTGTGGATTTGGGTCTAAAATATTTGCATATCATTTATGAGTGTTGCATCTAGTAGCTCATTTAAAAATTGTGGGCAACCTATATGTTGGAAGTCATGCCTAGCTGATGGTTGACAAATTGAATCGTAGTGCACACTTTCTTCTCTACACCAAACCACTAAAAATAAATTACTCATTTTCTTAAACAACATCCTACCTAGAAGAATCTATCAATGATCACATGATCAGAGGATTGACAGTGGGCTCCAAATTGGTTTCTATGTCCAGTCATTATCTTAGAGAAAGGGCCTCCCTCACCAAAACTTACCTAAAACTATCCTTAGTTGTTGTATTTTCATAGGGCACATTTTTTCAAACCAAAAACTCTACTCTATTCACAAGTCAGTCATAAATGGCATAATCCGGAACATAAAATCCACCACATAGGATTTCATGTTTATTAGTTTTTGCTTGATCTATGTTTTGAGGTGTGAGTTCGTTTTCTTCATTCTTCGTTCCTTTCACACTCCATAATCGTAGTTGGTGTATTTCGACTCTTTTTGAGTGTTTTAGGGTCAATCATTGACATACTCAGGTTTCTGGGTTGGTATTTTATTTGATCTAAATCACCAAATTCACTTTTTCCATCTTTTCACAAATTTCACAGTGATCGGCATCAATCCAGTGACCATCATCGGTTTACTCATCTAACCATCATCAGTTTACTGACCGTTGTCAGTTTCCTACTATTTTGGTCATTTTAACCAAAGTAGAATTCATCACATTTTTTTCTTTACTTGGGTGTCCTCAATTACCTCGACCATATCTCTCGTGTCTTTAAAATCACTGTCAAAGTCCATATTTGTTTCATTTTCATCATTTATTGCCATATTTACAAATCTTTTGATTTTTCACAATAACCAGTATCGTTCCTCTTCCCGTCATCGGTTACCCTCTATCACCGACACCGGTTACCCAACCGCCGTCGGTCTCTGTGTTTTAATTTTTCAATTAAAACAATGACCAGTTTTCACCATTCGAACTATTTTCTCCATTCCTTCTATGCTTATGTGTCATCTATAGAGATCAGATTACTAGGTCTATTATAACTCACATGGTTTTGACTTGTAGTCAATCCAACGCCCTTGTATTCCATGCTAGCCATCATCCTCTCCCACCTATCCCATCGCCGCCTACAATTCTATTACCTATGGATCCCAATCATCCTATCATCATCAATACTAGTGATGAGGAGTTCACAAGACTAATTGATCAAAACAATGTTGTTTTACAATATTATTTAGCCCATTTATGCACTCACGATTCATCACCCAGCTTGTATACGACATGCTTATGTCCATTCCTCCTACCCTCGCACCCACTTCTGCATCGGCTACTACTATTTATGCCTTACCCTCTTCCACCTTACCACGTGTGGTGTCTCAACTTGACCCAACATCATTGATATCTGTTGCACTTGTAGCATCTATCATGCCTTTGACGGTAGTTGTTCCTGTGGTGTCAACCATTCCTTTCTCAAGTGCCTTGAATGTATGTCTATCTACACCCGCCACCTCTCATATACCTATTGCATCTCATCCACCCATGGTGTCGACAACCCATACTCCCTTCCAAAAAAATTTCCTCTCCATCTCGCAGTCTCTTCTTCCAAGTCATTACATCCACTCCACCTACCTACACTTATCACCAACATCCCCCTATCTCATCTATCGATTATTTAGGATACTTGCCACCTACATCTATTCCTCCCTCCCAATTTTCGTACTTAGAACCACCGTATATTGGGATTCCACCCATGTCATACCTTCATAAGCTACCCCCTTATACTACAGGGGGTGTCCAGTCATCACAACCTACTAAAAATCTTATCAAAATGATGATGGACAAGATGGAGATATTGGAAGCATTGGTCTCTGGGTTCACATAATTCTCGACATACGACAAGATTTACAATGAGCCCATTCATTCCAATTTTTCCATACCCTATGCATTGGGAAATTCCAAAATTCAACCATTTTAATAGCAAATAAGACCCGCATCAACACTTGCGGTTTTTTAAAAATGGGTGTTATCTGATCGCTCATGACGACACTTTACTCTTACGAACATTCCCAATGTCCTTGATAGGACTTGCATTAAATTGGTATAGTGTTCTACCTAAGCACTCCATTTACTCATTCAACTAAGTAGCTCAGATTTCCTAGACCACTTTTCAATCAACATTGTCAAGAAAGTCGCCATGACCACTTGTACTCGACACGACAATACAAACAAGATTCTATCGCAGATTTTTTCACTTGTTGGTGAAGCCTAATCAACCATCTTTTGTTTCAACCGCCTCAAACCGAGTTAATAGAGTTGTTCACTGAGGCTTGTGCTAGGCACATCTTGCCAACTCTCCAAGTTCAAACCTTCCGTACATTTGACGAGATGTTCACCATGGCCTAAAAAATTGAAATTCGTGTCATTGAATGATCCAGGCAGCAATTCTAGTGGCGCAACTTCCAGAGACCATAACTTTTGCACCGTACCTCCGATTGACTCCGTTCAAAAGGCAACGGAAAGCTTGGAATGTGTAGAATGTGATGAGAAGGTGCCAAACTTTTTTCGGCAATGTTTGACCCCCGAAATCCACGTTTAAGGGGCCCAAATTGTGATTTTTGTAGTGTTGTCTAAAAATAGTATGTTTCGCAAAATTAGTGCACATGTAAGTCTTGGAAGATGAAACACCTCGTCTCCCTCGAGACTGGTGACCTTCCACATCTTTCTAGGTGTCCTTTCATATTTATAAAATTATTATAAATACATATGTAACCGGAAAAGAGATAGACATCTCTTGGCAGAGATAATTGATGTATTTTGAAGTCTTTGAGTAATTTACATCTCTTTTCAGAGATAGTTGTTTTACAATTCATTTGGCACATTTGTTAATCTGTTCCTTAAGTCTGAAACCCCTCGGTTTTGGATCAGTGGTATCAGAGCTAAGTCGTCTTGAGAGTGTATGATCCCCAGAACGAGGTCGGAATACAAAAAGCTTGGGTGGTCCACACACAATCCTTCAGAATACTTGCCTGTTCGCTGCAGGCGACCTCCAATGGCGGACAACACCAGGATGGATGATCCTCTCAAAAATATGGTGAATGAAGCTCTTAGGGAGCAAAAGGATCAGATGCTACAACAATTCACCCAAATTCTGCAACAACTACAAGTAGGAAATCATGCCTCCTCATCTGTAAATCAGTCCTTTGGTGCCCCGACTCCATTCAAGGTGCAAGTAAATTTTGACATTCCTATTTTTGAAGGTAAGATCAATTTTGATGCAGTAGAGAACTGGTTGGACCAATTGACCTCATATTTTTCTGTCAATCAATTTACTGATAAGGAAAAGATAACATTTTCTCTATTGAAATCATCTCTTGCTGTCAAAAATTGGTGGGGTGTGTATAAGAATGGGCTCGAAAGGGATGAGCTAGGAATCGCAGAGGAACCCACATGGAATGATTTTGTGGATGCCATAAAGGAAGAATATTACCCTGTTGGGGCCTATGATGATTTGTACATACAGTGGCAGCAACTTCGTCAAGGTAAGGACCAGTCGGTTCAAGATTATACTGACAAATTTCATTCTTTATCTACAAGATTGGGCATTCAAGACACAGAACAACATAGGATTCTAAAATATCGCAGTGGCCTACAATGGAGCATCCGAGAGGACATGGAATTCTTTCAGTTTCAAACCCTCGGTGAGGCATACAAGTTTTCAGTCAAGATTGAACAAAAGCACAAAAGGAGGACTGCTAGGAACCAACCCGTGAGGGGGAAGAATGATAAAGAAGGCCAGACCCGAGGTCAAGGTTGGAAACAGAAGGAGTCGCAAGGAAATAAGATGCAGAAGGAGAAGATAGGGAAGTGGTGTGACCTCCACAAAACAAATCGCCACTCCAAGGAAGAATGTCGAGCCATCAAGTCCTTACTCGCCGAGTCATCTTCTTCAACACTCTCTGCACCAGCAGTTACAGACCCTGAGGTCAAGGATGAAGATGATGAAATTATAGATGCTGATCCAGATGTGATCATTGCCACCTCAAAATTCAAGAATATGGATGAGAAGGAAAGGCTCTTCCACTCCAAGCTCTGGGTAAAAGGTAAGCCACTGCATTTTATCCTTGATAGTGGAAGTCAGAAGAATTTAATTTCTGTTGATGTTGTAAAAAGCCTAAACCTCCCTGTAAAGCCACATCCCCAGCCATATAGTATCAAGTGGTTAAACCCAGGAAGAGACCTCCAAGTCACACAACAATGCCTCCTTCCATATGCCATCAAGCCCTTCCATGATGAAGTCATGTGTGATGTTGCTCCATTAGATGTTTGTGATGTGCTCCTAGGCCAGCCATTTATGTGGGATAGACATGGCATCTATGAGTCACGACCTAGAAGGGTCACCATTACCATTGGGATTCAACGTTATCGGATACCTGAGGTCATTCCCCCAAAATCTATCTCCTCATCAGTGCCAAACAATGTAAGAAGTTAGTGGAGAAAACCAAACAGTTTGTCGTCTTGATGACCAGGCCAAAACCTACAAACAAAATTGTTGCAGCCTCCATGAACATGCACTCAATACAGCAACAGAAGCAGCTCAACCAAATCATAACTGAGTATGATGATCTATTCCAGACACCTAAAGGAGTGCCATTTCAGTGTCATGTAAAACATGTTATTGATTTGGTCCCGGGTCTCCTTTACCCAATAGCCTCAATGTACCGCAGTCGGGTCCTTGAAAATGAGGAGATAAAGAGGCAGCTCCAGGAATTGATTCAAAAGGGACATATTAGGCCAAGCTCTTCACCTTGTGGAAGTCCAATTATCTTGGCGCCAAAGAAGGATGGAACATGGAGACTTTGCATAGACTATCGGGCTTTGAACAAAATCACTGTGAAGAATCGCTACCCCCTCCCAAGGATTGATGATTTGCTGGACCAGCTCCGCGGTGCAAAATTTTTCACCAAAATTGATCTCAAATCTGGCTATCACCAGATCCCTGTCGAGCCCACTGATGTTTGGAAAACTGCATTTAAGTCTCGTGAAGGCCTATTCGAATGGTTGGTCATGCCTTTCGGACTAACTAATGCACCTGCAACATTCATGCGGATGATGGACAACATCTTGTGGCCCTACACCAATTCCTTCGTAGTGGTCTACCTAGATGATATACTCATTTATAGCCCGACCTGGGAGAGGCATCTGCAACATGTTCAAGAAGTACTTCAGACCCTCAGGAAGCACAGACTGTATGCAAATCTGGATAAGTGCACATTTGGGATGACAAAGGTCCAGTACTTGGGTTACGTTGTGGATGAGGAAGGAGTCCATGTCGACCCAGAGAAAATTTAGGTTATTCAAGGGTGGCCTACCCCAAAGAATCTTACAGAGCTTCGTAGCTTCCTGGGCCTTGCCAATTTCTATCGCCGGTTTGTCTTGGGTTTCTCACATATTTCCTGGGCACTCAATCAGGTGACTAAAGGAGGGAACAAGGCTAAATTTCAATGGGGGGAAGCGCAACAGAAAGCATTTGAAGGGCTGAAAGAAAGGTTATGCTCAGCCCCTGTCCTTTCCCTTCCTGATCTACATCATCCATTCGAGCTGATGACAGACGCATCTGAGTATGCCTTGGGAGCTGTTATCATGCAACATGGCCACCCTATTGCATACCATAGTGAAACATTCAATGACACGGTCAGGAAGTACCCAATATATGATAAGGAGCTTTATGCCATTGTCCAGGCATGTAAGCAAGTGGAAACACTACATTCTGGGGAAGGAGACAGTAATCCACACTGACCATAGGCCTTTGGAGTTCCTTCAGACACAAAGCAAGTTGAGGAATGAGAGACACCAGAAATGGGCCACATACCTACAACAGTTTCACCTGATAATAAAGCATAAGAAGGGAAGTGCCAACTCAGCAGCAGATTGCCTAAGCCGCCCTCCAATTGCAGCCCTCACAACTATTCTTGATCTCTGTGGACATGAGACTTCAAGTTGGTGCAGTTTGTATGAGAAGGATCCTGAGTTTTCAGACACATATCAGGCCCTCCGTGAAGGAAAACATGTCTCTGATTTCTATCTACAGGATAATCTCCTCTGCCATATGGGACACATCTGTGTTCCAGCAAGTGAACAACAGAAGATGATCTGGGAAGCACACTTCAGCAAGACCGCAGGGCACTTTGGCGTGGACAAGACATTGGCAGTACTTCAGAAGCATTTCTACTGGCCTAATCTAAGGACTGATGTGGTGAAGTATATTAAGTCCTGCACTCCTTGTGCAATTGCTAAGCCAACTAACAAGAAATAGGGATTGTACACACCATTGCCAGAACCAACCAAGCCTTGGGCATCTGTCTCGATGGACTTCCTCTCAGGTTTGCCAACTTCGAAACATGGGAATGATGGTGTTTTTGTTGTAGTTGATCGATTTTCTAAAATGGCTGTAATGGTTTCCTGTAAGAAAAATATTTCTGCTGAAGATACTGCTAAAATTTATTTCAGTCATGTATGGATCAACTTTGGGCTCCCCAAGTCTATTGTTTCTGATAGGGATAGCAGGTTCCTGAGCATCTTCTGGTCCACCTTATGGGGAATGCTAGATACAAAGTTGATGAAGTCCACATCCTTTCACCCACAGACTGATGGGCAAACAGAAGTGGTGAATCGCCTAATTGTTCACATGCTTCGTATGTACCACTCCAAGCACTCCCGCACATGGGACGAGGCCCTGCCATACATACAACATGGATACAATCGAGCCCTGCACAGCTCCACTAAACACAGTCCTTTTCAAGCTTGTTATGGATTCCAACCTATGGCTCCCATTGATGTATGCATCCCAATTCCTGCCATGGAATTCACACTTCATGGAAAAAGTGAAGCAGAAAAGGCGACAAGGTTTGTTGAGCAGATCCAGCACATTCAGCACCAAGTCCATGACATTTTACAGAAAATGAATAAAAAATATAAGAATCACCATGATAAACACAGGGTTCCGCATCATTTCCAGGTTGGTGATAAGGTTTGGTTGCGGCTTCAGAAGGAACGGCTTGCAGGTCCACACAGAAAGATTCGACCTCTCTGGTATGGTCCTTACACTCTCACTAAGCAAGTAGGGGAAAATGCTTTCGAGTTGAATCTTCCACCCTACCTTGGTCTGCACCCCATCTTCAATGTGGACCTCCTCAAGCCATACCATCCACCTTTGTTGGATACTTCAGTCACAGCAGAACAATTGGACATCTCTGAGCTCAATCCAGCAAGTCTTTCCCCAGCTGAAGAAGATCAGATTGTGGACAATTTGACTAAGACCACCAGAGGACAACCTATTCAACTCTATCGTGTGATAAAGAAAGGAAATCTCAGTCACCAAGGTGAGTGGCTCACTACATACCAGGTAAAGAAGAAATTTCCACATTTGATGGGGCATCTTAATGCAATGGGGACCATTGCTTCTGAAGGAGGGAGGAATGATCCAGCAGCAATTATAGTGGCGCAACTTCCAGAGACCATAACTTTTGCACCGTACCTCCGATTGACTCCGTTCAAAAGGCAACGAAAGCTTGGAATGTGTAGAATGTGATGAGAAGGTGCTGAAATTTGTTTGGCAATGTTTGACCCCCGAAATCCACGTTTAAGGGGCCCAAATTGTGATTTTTGTAGTGTTGTCTAAAAATAGTAAATTCTAAAAATAGTATGTTTCACAAAATTAGTGCACATGTAAGTCTTGGAAGATGAAACACCTCATCTCCCTCGAGACTGGTGACCTTCCACATCTTTCTAGGTGTCCTTTCGTATTTATAAAATTAGTATAAATACATATGTAACCGGAAAAGAGATAGACATCTCTTGGCAGAGATAATTGATGTATTTTGAAGTCTTTGAGTAATTTACATCTCTTTTCAGAGATAGTTGTTTTGCAATTCATTTGGCACATTTGTTAATCTATTCCTTAAGTCTGAAACCCCTCGGTTTTGGATCATTGAAGAGAATAATATACAATTGCATAACAAAAATGTTGCGTTTAATTCAAACGATACCTCTTCTTCTTCCAAACTGAAAATAATTACTCCAAAGCAAAAGAATATGCCCACGCGGTAGTTTTGAAATTTGACCCGCCTCATCCATCCAACCAATCAAATCCTTCTTCAAACATTTCTCATATTCAATATTTTCATTTCAAGTGGGAGCAATGAAAATACACTCCCATAAGACAACCCTATTCTTCAATTTTAGAAAAACTTCTAAAATTTCGATTCGTCACTCTTCCACCTGTCAAACCACATACTGATTTTGACCCCTCTCTTCCTATGCCCGCATGGTATAAAAAAATGATTACTTACTATCATCGCGTTAAAGTTCATAGCGTCGGTAATTGTATAACTTTCGAAAACATTGTCTAATAAATGTTAGATAGTGGAGATCTCGTCTTGGATAACCCTAACACATAGGATAATTATAACCTTCACATCGTCAAGAATTTTTTCCCAAATCACACCTCGTCATCTAACCAAACCAGAAAAACCTTCAACCAATGACGGTAATGTTTGTGAGGTTTATGTTGTTTTTGACATCATACCAGCTCTTCCTTAGTTGCCTCCTACTCCATCTATCGAGTATATTCTTACACAAGATCCTTCATCCACGGAGGGACTTGTTTCATCTGATCCTTTACCCACATAGGAGTCTCCCTTATCTCCCCCTTCACACATGGAGGAGATTTCCATATCTCGTAATACAATCTCCCCACACACTTCTCAAACTGACAAACAACCCACAGTATTAACTCTCCTACCCACGGGAGAGTCGTGATCACCTTCCTCTTCACCAAAAGATGAACCTACCTCATTCTACTTTTCATCTCCTCTACCCATAGGGGATCCATTACCAACGCCCCTTCCTATTGGTGACAATTCTCCATTGGCTTTCAAGGATCCTGTTGATTTTCTCTTGGCTCTTTTACCCACAGATTCTGAAGCCAACCATTTCCCTATCTCACAGACATTCTTTACAAGGATTACTACCAAATAAACATCATCCCCCTACAATGGTGCCATTTTCACGTTTGGCTAACCACTTGGATTATGTCGACAATTCCATGCTTTGGGGACGCCTTCGGCTACCTTTCTCAACTCAGATGTAAATATTGTCTGCTGATACTTCCATGATCTATCCAAAGGTGTTTCAAACAACCAAACCAACCATGCCCATGCCATTTACAAAGAACCTCTTCTTCATCACCCTTGCCTACACTTAAACCTTTACCATTGACTGAAATTTTTCCAATGCCTAAAGCCTTACCTACATCTATATCTTCCTCCGTGTCCAAACCCATTGCCACATTGGGAGTCATGTTGACATCAAGCCTAGTCCATCCCCTTGTCAAACTGGATTTAGCCACATCCTCACAAGCTAGTGTAAAGACTATTCCCCACCTAAGAGGAAGACCCAACCTCTTAGGCTACATACACCGGTTTCACCCACTACCCCTCTATCACCTTCACCCCTTCCATCTATCCTAGGACCCCACCCATCAACCTTGGCCAAGCAGCCTCCTATCCAAGGTAAAATAAAAGCACAGTAGCTCACCTCCTCGTCACGATCCTCTGTTACACCCAAATTACCTACACAACTTACGCCTTCTCCATCACCTACATCCTTTCTACCACCTATACCTACACCACTTCCAATATCCTCATCATTACCTATGATATTTCCTTCTCTTCAACCAAGTACCTTCCACCTTGCCTCTTCCCACAACCTTCACCACACCACCATTATCACCTTAGCTAACCCATCCCCTTCCACCATCTACCTTCCCTTCTACATCACGCACTTCTTCTTCACCTTTACCCAAGAAGGTGTAACCAAAGTCCAAAAACCCACTACCCTCCAAAGAGGTAGTTAAACCTACACCACCTTCAACCACTAGCTCATCTGCTACATCTTTACCCAAGAAGGTGCAATCCAAACCTAAAACTGTACTTCCTACCAAACAGGTGGTGAAATTGACTCAACCTCCAATACCACCTCTTGTGGTGCATTTCCCACCAAAATCACCCACACTTTCATCTAGACCCACACTTACTTCGCATTGTGATCCATTAGCAGGGTCTTACGCCAACATCTTAGCTAACCTTTTGGAAACCTCTATCATCACATTGTCACCACTTAGACCTTACAACCACTCAAACATAAACCGAAGGGTTTGACAATATAAAAATCTATGCTTACCATCGTGTGTCGGGGCATGATGTGGAAAACCATAAGGCTCTTAAAACTATTCTTCTCCAACTATGTCCTCTCGAAGAAAACTTTAACGATGATGATCTTGTAAATAAGGACATTATTCCACGTCTACCTATCACCACACATCCTCATCCCTTACTTATTAAGAAACCTTCATCTCCCCCTCCACAACCCTCTTACCCTCCTTCAACATTTGAGATCAATATGGTCCACATAAGAGAGCTAGCCAAACCCCTGCCAAAATGCCAATACGCTACATTTTTCTCACAAAACCAGTATATGCCCTCACCATATTTTATTTTGTCATGTCGTTACACCTATCATGACTCACTTGCTCCTTTACCACACATTAATATGGTTAACATTACCACTTGAGCCCAGAAGGACAAAGGAAAGGAGAAAACAACCAGCCCATCTGCCACTCTTTTACCCAATATCCCATCTACACCTACACCAAAAATCACCATCTGTGGACCCACATACCCTATTTTTGACGGGATTTCCCATCGTATAATGATTAAATAATTGCACCAATCTCCTCTCAAAATGTTTTATAACCTTGTCCAAACCTCTGAGTCTCATCGACATGCCCTCATTGAGGTTTTGCAATCTATTGAGGTTTTACCTAATGACCCTACTCTTGTGGCATCCATTATCACTCCTCACCATGTGGCCTCTCTCACCACTTCATCCCCTTCCTCTACACCCGCTACCACTCATCAAGTAGTCCTCTCTCAGTTTCTCTAACAATGAGATTGTACCTCTCCAATCAGATGATCCTGATCCCACCCTATTTATTTCTGTCTACATTGATAATATACGCATTTGACATGTTATGATCGATGGTGGTTCTAATATCAACATCATTTCTTCTCATGCATACAACCAAATGCACATCCCTACCAATTACATGCATAATAACCCAGTTATGTTGCGTTCATTCAATGATGCCATGACTTCCACCCTTGCACCATCATTCTCCACATTCATGTGGGCCCTCGTACCATTCCTAAATTATTCTATGTCTTAGAGGGGGAATTCCAGTATAACATGTTGCTTGGCTGACCTTGGATCTGTGTCATGGGTTGTGTTCCTTCAACCTTACACCATTGTTTAAAATTTGAACATGAAGGACACAACTATACCATTCCAATCGACCCTTCACCATTCAAGACCTGTAACATGTTGTATTGACCCAATGATGTCCTTATACCAGTTAAGGCATCTACCACCGCTACCACTTCCCCTTCACCCATGACCCCATCCACCAATGTTGCCTCTACCTTTTCCATAACTAACTCCTCTATTCACACATACACATAGCTTCTATAGCTGACCCATCAAAGAAACCATCTACTGCTCAACCAACCAATGCTTCTTCTTCTTAGTTGTCCAATAATTCATCCATTCCCGCTACCCACATACCAACTACTAATCCCTTAGAAGGTGTTT
Source organism: Taxus wallichiana var. yunnanensis (assembly GCA_018340775.1). NCBI lineage: Eukaryota > Viridiplantae > Streptophyta > Pinopsida > Cupressales > Taxaceae > Taxus > Taxus wallichiana. Next base: position 61,960,427 of record CM031238.1, on the reverse strand, counting down.
TTCAACACCTCACTCTGGGGGAGTACCACCTTTATAACATTGACACATTCCTTACTCCTCAAGAGTATGGTAAACTTCACCAACATCCCTATTATGATCACCACATAGGCAAGGTTTTCCCTTACAGTCCTCCCCACCTTTGCACCAACTTAACATATGGGGACTTGATGCTTCTACCTACTCACCCAAGCCACCTTCCCAAACTCAACCATTTTCATTCGACCTTCAATCTCTCACCAACCACCGCTTCGCCCACACCTTCCTCCATCGTTGTGCTTAGAAGGGCTTTGGCTTTGGTTTCTATGAACAAGGTCACCATATTGTCATCCCATGCACCACTCATAAACATAAAGACCGCAGTGGTATTGGCTTTTCCAAACCATCTCCCAAGAAGGCCCGAGTCAAACTCATTGAGGATGATAAACCTTCTCCACCCCATTCACCAACTTCACCACCTTCACCTACAAGTCTATGGATCTAGAATCCATTCCTCCTAAAAAAATCATGAACACCATTTCCCTGGGACCTCTAACTTATCAACGAGATGGTAAGGCTCCCTCTTCTCTTCCCTTCCTATATCCTGACATGATTGATGACGATATACCTTTTGTTAATGTCGTTCAATGTCAAGATGATGAGTCCATTCTCACCTACCTTGGTGCGGAATATTCTTATATTCATCATTCATTACCTTCTAAAACGTAAACCATGTTGAATGAATCAACCATCGAAATCAATATTCACACTCAGATGACCCACATTCTAAAAATAGGCCAATCTTTAGATGTTGCTTTGAACATGAAGCTTTTACTTCTTTTCTCCTGGATCATAGCAATGCTTTTGCTTGTTCCTATGCTAATATGCCTAGTATTGACCCAAACATTGTGGTCCACAATATCGTAACTATTCCTAAGGCCAAACCCATGAAACAGAAGCTACGGAAAATGCATCCTCGCATTGCCCTTTTTGTCAAAGAAGAACTTCAGCGCCTTCTTTCGGTTTCCTTCATCCTACCCATTGATTATCCCCAATGGATCTCTAACATTGTTCCTATCACCAAAGTGATAGGGGGACTCCACATTTTCACAGATTTCTACAACCTTAACTTAGCTTGCCCTAAATACGATTTTCCTTTACCTAGAATTGTCCAACTAGTTGATCTCACCACCGGCCATGAGATGTTATCACTCATGGACGGTTTCTTGGGTTATAACCAAATATTACTTGCCTTCGAAGATCAACACAACACCACCTTCATCACTCCTTGGGGGACCTTCTGCTGTCGTGTCATGCCCTTTTAGCCTTAAACACGATGGTGCTACATATCAACGTTATGACTTATAACTTTCATGACATTATGCATCGCATATTGGAAGATTATGTTGATGATCTTCTTTCCAAATCCAAACATTAGGCCAAACACCTTATAGTCCTTAAGGTCATCTTCGACCATCTCATCAAGTACTGTGTTCACCTTCAACCTAAGAAGTGTGTCTTCGTTGTTCTCTCCAACAAGCTCCTTGGTTTTATTATTTCTTTGTGTGGCATTGAAGTTGATCCCGCTAAAATCAAGGTTATTCTCAAATGCCTCCACCTACTAACCTTCATCAAATTCATAGTTTGCAAGGCAAGTTGCAATCTATTTGTTGTTTTATTTCACAACTTTTCAATAGCTTCCATCCATTTCATCATCTCCTCAAAAAGGATGTCTCCTTTAAATGGGTTGTTGAATGCCACAAAACCTTTGATGCCTTAAAATAATACCTCCTCTAACCACTTCTTCTCATTCCCCCTAAGGATGACCAACCATTTTACCTTTACATTTCTGCTACTAATCATTCCCTGGGTGTCATGCTCATTCATTGTGACGAGCAACACAGGGAGCAAGCGGTTTATTATATAATTCTTACACTTTTTGGGTACAAAACAATATACTCTGTTGAAAAACTCTACTTAGCCTTAGTTTTTTCGCCAATAAACTTCTCCATTACCTACTCAACCATAAAAAAATTTTTGTCACCAATACTGACCCCTTACATTACATGTACGCTAATCCCTACCAACATCAACGTGTTACACGTTGGCTCATGCTTCTTGTAGACCTAGATCTTGAATTCACCCATCAAAAATTTGTCAAAGGAAAAACAATTGTTGACCAACTTGTAGATGCACCTCTCTCCGGAAATCAATCCTCTAACTTTGATTTCCCTGATGAATCCATCACTACCCTCTCTTTGGACAATATTGTTTACCAGATGACCTTATTCTTCGATGGTTCCAAATGTCACAGGGTGGGTGGTGCTAGAGTTATTTTCATCCCTCTTACCGATGAGCCTATGCTATTATCTTTCAAACTTGATTTTTACTTTACTAACAATATCACCTAATATGAAGAACTCGTGTTAGGTCTTCAAACCACCATAGCCTAAGACATTAAATCAATTAATGTCTTTGGCGACTCTCAACTGGTTGTGAACCAAGTTAATGGTATATACCAGTTTCGTAACAAGATACTTCAAAAGTATAAGCATCATGTTGACATAATTTTGACTACCTTTGACCATTATGAACTTCAAACCACCCCGCATTCCACTAATAAATTTGTAGATACCATGGCCTGTCTTGCTTCTCAAATCCCTGCTTCACCCTCCAACTCAAAAATATGTCATTGTACAAAGGTTGCACTCACCCTCTTATTTGGTTCAAGAGGTCAACCTTATAGGAAACATTGAAAATTACCCACGTGACCTTTGGTATAAGTATTTTGTTGACTAGCTTTCCCTTTCCATTCTACCCCATCTGCCTAAACCTTTCCTAAACTTTTCCCAATATTACACAATGTTACCTATCATCACCTTATCCTACTTTACCCTATGGGGGACTCAACATTCCCTCTTCTTCTATTTTACACCTCTCGTCCAAACCAGACCTTCGTCATCTACCTTACCTAATCTACCCACCACCTGCCTCATCACACTTAACCTTGCCCAATCTTGCACAATGATATCTATCATCACCTTATTCTTCCTTATCCTATGGGGGACTCGACACTCCCTTTTCTTCTATTACACCTCCCTTCATAACCAAACCTTCTTCATTTACCTTACTCTACCTTGCCCAACTTTACCCCACCTTGCCCCATCTACCTTACCCAACTTTACTCACCCTTGCCCAATCTTACCCAACCTAACCTATCACCATCTCATTCTTCCCTATACCCATGGGGGACTTGTCACTTCCCCTTCTTTTATTGAATGTTTCACTAAAACCAAACTTTTTACATCCTACCTTTCCTTCTACCAAAACCTTCCAGGTCGGTGACCTCATCCTGAAGGAAAATCAACATGTAACAAAAGCGGAGAAAAGTAAACGGGGAAAGTTTTCTCCTAATTGGCTTAGACCCTATATCGTTACTCATACATATGGATCGGTGTTTATCATTTGTCTTCACTCAAAGGTAAACCCGAACATGAACCCCTCAATGCCTTGCATCTTCGACCATTCTATTTTTGAATCAAGTCCTAAATCATCTTATGTTTATTAAACTTTTGTCCCTTGAGCACCATTCACCTTCCACTTACCTATTTTAAGGATCAATGATTAAACAAGACTCATGTGATTACCCATCACTTTTCAGCCTTTTCTTCAATGTGAATAACACAACTCTACTCATGGAAGGATTCTCATGGATACTTTTTGTCCTTTTCAGAAGGAATCCTTGGTCGTTCATCACTTAAAACCTCTCTTTCATAGCTAACCCCTATGTGTTATGGTTTTGTCTTCATAAAAGAAGCTTATACTTCTTTATAGTCTTGTTTGTGACCTAAAAGTCCAAAAAACAATTCAAAAGTAATATATGGGATTTTCAAATTCAAAATCCTTGAGTCAAACTTATAGCAAAAAGATGACTCCCTCAAAAAGGACATCTAATATTTCTATCTTACTACTATAAATAGACTGCTCCCTCGAAGGACAACTATACAAAGCTAGCCATATTGTACATAGTCTATCACAAAAAGAAGACTATTCTTGCAAAAATAAAATAAAAATATTCTGAAGCTTCTCGCATTGATCAACTTCACGAAGACCTCAAGGAGATATTCTATTCATCCCACATATACTTCCCACATCGATCAATCTATAAAAATAAAAGAAAAAGAAAAAGATGACTTTTTTCGTCATGGACTTGCCTATTTTGATCTTGGGTCTCTTGCCAAAGAGGCATGTTGTCTCACACCAAGTTACGCTAAACCAACTTTTTCACCTCACCGCCTTTCCTTTCTAACCTTCTACCTACTCAAGGGATGTGCCACAAATGTGACATTTCGTGATCATGTGACCTTCTTCACCCTTAGAACAGTCAATCAGGCAATGCCTTTAGGGTTTTATGTTCATACACCATCCTTGGTATGATAGACTCATAATTGGTTCTTACCAATTAGGTGGTTTTTTTGTCTCCTCTTACCATTCACCTCTTTTCTTACTTATTGATTCTCCTACATAGGACCAGACCTTCGACACCTACATTTTAGGAATTCCTCTTTCACCAAAATCACCCATGCCTATGACCTAAAATCACCCATGCCTATTCGACCTCAATTCAACCATGCCTCTGACCTAGACTCAACCATGCCTAAATGACATAGATTCAATCACGCCTAAAACTTACTAACCCATTCCTCTACCTCATCATATTCTTCCCTAGCTTATGGGAGGACTACATCGGCTCCGAGGCACCTTTTCGTTGGGGCTATGTAGGAAGCACTCCGAGGGCATGGGGCTATGGAGTTTGGCTCGCCACTCTTTCCCCTAACCAATTTTATCCCTTTTATATTTGCATTCTACCTTAGTTGGTTTCCATTTTACACAAAACTAGGAAATTAAACAATCATAAAAACATACATACCTACCATTTTATAACATCACCATATCATACATCAATCATTTCACATTTCCATGATATCAAATATTTGGACATTTACACCACAACATACATATACATCATCATTTCTGTTCCAATCAAACACAAAACCATGACCAAATCATGCCTAAATCACCTAGACTCCACCATGCCTATACCTGACTTCATCCAAAGCATACATGACCTCAACTTCCTAAATCACCTAGACTCAACCATGCCTATACCTGACTCCATCATGCATACATGACCTTGACTCCATCATGCCTATACTTGACTCCATCATGTCTACATGACCTCAACTACATTTAGGAACATGTTATTTACCTATACCTCGGCCTTACTTGTGCCCTAACCTACATACCCTGACTTGAATCACCTTTTGTGACATTTGAATTTGTGTACTTGTTATACCTTACGATGTTGTTACCCATGTTGTTTAGCCTAATGACCTTACCTTTCCTAATGACGTGATGTTTATCCCGACCATACCTTTGGTGTCATGGAACAAAACCTATTACTCGTTCCTACACCGGACCTCATTGTGCTTCATGACCATATCCTATACCTTGGATACCTGAATCACTTCAACCTCATTTGGATAAACCTATCGCCCTTTTGACAACGTAGAGTTTGCAAGCTCTTCCGCTTGCATCTTATTATCGCAATCTTTACGTGTGCGTACGTTCGATTTCCATTACCCAATACCCAATATGATCATTACCCATTACCCAGATGACCATACCCTTACCTACTAACCCTCACTTTCATCAATCACCTATTTATCAAACCACTCCCTAACTACTTTTCCAACCTCATCGGTTTGTAGTTTAAGGGGATCACCTTCAGCCCTACTTGGGGCAACCTAACCTCCACTTATACCTGGGACATCGACTCCCTGTTTTTTTCAACATCGCTTACCAATACAAGCTATGTGACAAAAAGGGGAAATGTAGACACCAAATTTGGGTCACACTCCCCTTGGTCCCCTTCAATCAATTAACATAATACATTTAACTAATCATGACCCCTTCATCCCATACTAATATTCATCCTCACATTATTAATTAATTTAATTATTTTAATTAAGTTAATTTCACCCTCACACCTCCACCTCATCGTTACACCTCACCCTGGACCCATTCTAGGGGCATTTAACTCACAATGACCGAGTCATCACTCTTAGCACTGAGTCATCACTCCCAGTGTTGAGTCACCACTTAACCTAACTAACTAAGACTTCTTCCTAAACCTAATTGGACTTCTTCTATGACCTTCCTACCTTCTCTCACGTAAACTCCACTTCCCTAAGTAGACTCAATCAAAATCACACAAAAATAGTAAAGATATGCCTATTTTTGGTAAACTTAGACTTTCAGCCTTAATCGATGCTGAGTTACCCCTCAACTTACGTCGGTCACCTAACCGCCATCAGTTACCTTATATACTCTTTCAAAACTCTTTACATGGGTTGGTCATTCAATTATTGGGGCTGATTGCATTCAAGCACGAATCTTCTATCCCTCCTGCATCCAAAGGACGAACACACACAACCACAACGCAAGACAAGTAGTTGTTTTCCCTTCCAAAGCATTGGAATATTCACGAGAACACTTTGGGAGTATTGTCGCGGCACCGAACACAAAATCTCTTCACGAATCAACTATCGTCCTCCTCCACCTCCCAAGATTTGTAAAACATCAAGTATTGTGATCCTAACCATTTTGCTTATTCCCTTTGTAGATCTCTATTTTCTTTCAGTAGTTTATTTCCTTTGTTGCATGTACATCACCTTCCTCCCATCAACCCACTATTCAACCATCCCAAGCCTTTTCACCATTCTAAACCTCCTTCTTAGTATCCTTGAGTCTTCTCAACCATATTACGACCCAAACCATACTACCCTCACTCTTTGTGCAATCACAAAGAGCCTAAAAACCTCTGTTTAATAATTTAATATCAAATTGCCCCTACTGATGCCAGTCACCTTAACCGTCATCGATCTCCCCTCTCTACCAACATCGGTCATTGTGTTTTCTGTTAACCTTCACCAAAATTCCTCTAACATCACCTAAACTCCACCCAAACCTTACCAAATACCTCTGTGACCTTACCTAACACCCCTAGTGACTGTCCCAACTAGAAACATACCTTTCCTGATGCTAGATTAGTTTAGATTTTAATACTTTGCTTAATCTAGTTTGTTGATAATGTTTTGAGATACCTAAATCAAAGTGTTAGTAATAGGACCTTTATTTCTCATATTTACTTTCATTAATTTGATAAAAACAGAGGATTGACAGCCATTTGAGGAAGCATCACGCTTCCTGGATCTAACCTTGTTAGGCAGTCCTCTGACTCTTGTTATTTAATATCATTTGGTGGTCTTGCTTTGTATCTACAGGTAGTCCTTCCCAGACAAAAAAGGATTTTCCACGATCAGCTTGGATAAAGTCGATGCGTGCACATTCAACGTTTGACCAACATAATCATAGGTATTCCTCCTTAACCGTTACCTTATCTGTTTTATCACACAACAATTTGGTGAAACAATTAGTAATGTTTAGTGATTGGTCCTTGATTTTGAACACATAAATATGTATTTATATGATTCCCTTGTTTGAATTTTTCAATTAACAACTGGAAGGATGACCCATAAGTGAAAAAGATGCCCAAAAGATAAAAGAGGCCCAAATAGAGCGAGTAAGGTAGAAAAGGGTCAAGGGTGCCCGGAGCGGACAGGAGTGTCTCGGGCACTACATCCCTGGCTGCACCGGTGTCTCGAAGCCATAAAAGAAATAAATGAAATATCGACTGGGCTGTAGGGTGTGTAAGACCAAATAGGAAACAAAAACACATAAAGAGGCCAAAGACAGTCATCAATTACTAGTTTTCTTGCTTAGGAATCATATAAATTCTAGTATGTGTTTAGAACCTAGAATTGTACCCAAGTGCGTTATTTTGTGTCTACAATAAGCAATGCACAAATGAGAAGAGAAGAGAAGTCGAATATCATGTAGGAGATATGGTCTTAGCCCATTCATGAAAGGAAAGGTTTTTAAGGAGACGTAATAAGATCAAATAGAAGAATATTAGACCATGCAAGGTCTTGAGGAAGTTTACACATAACTCTTATGAGATGGAGTTCTGAAAGGCATTGATATCTCAAACATATTTATGTGGCGAGATGCCACACCAATTAGTATGGGAGGTGTTTCAAGTTCAAATTTAGAATATGGTTGGGTAGATTAGAGACAGAAGAGGCTAGAAAGAATGCAAGATGAGGCCGAAGGAATAAATGACAACTGGGATAAAGAAAACACCCAAGGAGTATGAGTATTTTGCCAAGTGGAAGGGGAAGAACATTGAAGATGTAACTTGGCCGAGTTTTTGATGTTGCAAAATATGGCATTCGGATTCCTTGAGTATAAGCTCAAGTTTTCAAATTTACCTAAGATGTATGATGTAGGAGCATTTAGTATCACAAGAAATCATGTATCAACCAAAAAAAGTTTGAGGTAGTTGTTTGTATTTTGTTTTGCATTTTGTGTTGTTAGCAAGCCTTGTTGTGAAGAAGTGTGTTTTTGGTGGGTCGTGGAGTAATTTTTCCCATTCTATGGAGTGTGCAATGGCAATATAGTCTGCAATTCCATTGCATAATGTCTAGATCTGTTATGCGATCCATGTAAACCTATGGATTTTATACACAAGCCACACAAGTTGGAAGAATGGTTTACAAGCATTAGCAAATTGGTAGATGTTGCATGAACACTAAGGAAGTCACATGAGTTTGTTGGAAGCCACAACACATTAAAGAAGCCACACAATATCACAAATTTGAATTCAAGTTGTGAAGTATTGTTTTGAGTTGTGGAAACTATAAAGTTGTTTAGAAGACATGAATTATTGGAAAAGGTCATTTGAGCCATGAAAGCTTGGAAAGGTCGATTATGTTTTTAATGAGTCCTTTGGACCATAACATCATATGAATTTTGGAGTTAAGTTGTGGTATTTTATTGGTTATATAAACAAAATCCAATTACCTTAGAATCGGTTCTCGGTGAAGTATGAGTAGCAAAGTTAAGCTCTTATAAGCATAGTGGAGTGTGGATGCAAGCTTAAGGATCGAAGTAGTGTGTATTGGATAGGAGAATGGTTATATGAGGGTGTGATTGTATCATTGGCAATCAGTTTGTGTGTGTGATATTCCTCATTGAGTAAATGAATAAAGCTTGTTGATTTGTTGTTATGGTGTCAAATTCAATTCTATGTTATTTGCATGCATGGTTGCATGTTTTTGCCACGTGATTATGAGGGTTGTGTGATCTAAGGTGGCTCTTCATTGAGCACCCTAACTGCATTTTCATCAAGTTCTCTCATTCGCAATCTCAACAGACTCATCGTGACATTTGGGGTACTACGTGTAAGACATGGACCTATGACTTTATGTCCCATGGTTTAATGAGCTCTTGGGTATGCCTTTCCTTTAGTTGGCACTACAATTAATGTAATCATTAGGCCCTCAAATTCTCCATGTGAATAGGGTTTAAATGTGATACTTGGTATTCTTTTGCCGAGCTTGGACTCATGCACGTCATTTACACTTTATGGGCTTGTCATACGGAGAATGGGCTTCAAGTTCACTGGTGTACAAAATATGAATATGACACTTGTCACATTCGCACTAACTTGGGCTCTCACATCCTTTTTGACTTTTTGGGCTTACCTTAAAGCCTTAACTATTAATGGGCTCTCTTAGGCTTAAAGCAACTCACTACCCTTGCATATAAAGTGACCATGTAAACCTTAAGTAATAAGTGGCGTTGAGAAATTAATACATGAATTAACCAAAGATTATATAAGTCCTTTAAGAGCTCCACTTAGCACTTATATTTAGGGCTCCACCATTATTGTGGCCCTGTAAAGCTTGAGACCCGAGCATTTATTCAAAGTGTTATGTTTAACTTAATGACATATGGGGTCACTCTTAAACACTTAATGAAGAGCTTAAGGACCCTACAAAGTAGTAAAGAGCTCAAGTGATTGGCATGAAACCTACAATTGTTGAGATACCACTACGCCTTCATTGATAACAAGATCAAAATAGAAAACTCTTTTGGGGATGTAAGATTGCTTGTATGCCTTGGATGCTCTTGCATCAACTTGCTATTTCACTTCCTAATTCTCCATATGCAATCTTGTTCATAAACTAGACCTGGAATCATATCCAATTTCCAATGATTGATATGCGCATAAGTGGTAATCGATACATCACCATGTACTACTTACCATCCATCACTAATGTGTAAGTATTTACTCGGCCATCATGATTCACTTTCTTGTCAAACTACCAAGGTCTACGAAGTAACACATGGCTAAGTCCATGGGCATTATATTGCATGTGACTTCATCTTCATACTCTCCAATCTTAAAACATATCTTACATTGCTCTTTCATAAGTAATTGATGCCCCTTCAATAACCAAGGCACCTTATACGGACTCGATTCACAATCCTCTTCAAACCAAACTTCTCAACCATCTCGTTAGAAACAAGATTATCAATGTTACCACTATCAATAATAACTTTACAACACTTGCCTCCATATTTGCAATTGGTTCTAAATAGACTATTCCTTTGTGTTGGTGCATTCTCCACTTTATTTGGCTTCAACAACACTCTTCATCATGAGAGCTTCCATGTGCTCAAGCTCTTTTGCAAAATTAATCAACACAACACTTTCGGTATCTATATGCACAACATGGTTGCTAACATTGTTCCTCCTTCACCACTATTTTGTTGTGATCACAAACATTTGAACATATGATGTTTAGCTTTTCCATGTTCGAAACACATACCACTCAATCATTTATCTCTTCTTCATCCTTTTCATCTAAAATTTCTACTTCCATCTCTCTTTACATGACCTTGATCGTGCAAGATAATTGCTTCACCTTCATGCACATGACCTAGTCTGTCACTAGGTCCTACTCCATGTTTGTACGAGAATTCAATTCCTTGTGCACCGATTTGGTGTATGTAGGAGAACTTTCCTTTTTCCTTCAACAGCATTGGTAGACTTCTACCGATCTTTTTCTAGCCATGCCAAACTCATCTTGAATTAGAATACATAATCCATTAAAAAAACATTGAGACATTTTATGTACCACCTTTTTCAGGTGTTAGAACTCATTGTAGCCCTTAATGCACATCTCCTTTCTCAAGTTCTATAACTTTTTGAACAAGTTTGTCGCTTCACCTTCTTACGCGCTACCTAGTCTATCACTATGCCCTACATATTTGCATGGGAATTCCTTTCCCTCACGCATTGCTTTGTTGTTTGCGGGAGAATTTTTCTTTTCCCTTCAATGGATAGTTACAGCTTCTTCTACTAACCTTAGTCTATGTCAAACTCATCTTGAATTGGAATATGTAATCCATTAACATACCTTGAGACCTTTACGTGCCACCCTCATCAAGTGATAGAACATTGTGTAGTCCTTAATGAACATCTCCTGTAGTCTCAAGTTTTACATCTTTTTGAACAAGTTTTGTCTTTAGCTTGAACCCATCCTTCTACATGCTTTTATATTCTCCTTTCCTTTACTTTCTCAATCATTCTCAACATGATCCCACTACAAAGATATATGGCCACATTTAGCTTTATACAAGAAAAACAAACCTTATTAAGGTCCTCCATCGACTCATAGTCAAAAGATTTCTCCAATTTTGTGATCTAATCGATTAGATCCTCAATACACAAACTTCCTAAGTAATTTAGGACATCTCCCTCGAATCCTCAAAATAGCTTGGACTCATTCAATTCATCGTCTCCAATTTGCAATGCTTATCATCATTGGAGTCCTCATGACCAACTCATTTTCTATGAGTCAATTACATAGTTTTAAGCCTCATTCAAACCTCGTATAAGATTTGATGATTGTCCTTCCTCTCATAAGAATATTGTTATGTGTCTTCTCAATTTCTTCACATAACAATAATAACAAAGTGTTGCACTCCACACCTTCTACTAAACAACCCAAGTGGAGAAGATGCCTATAACCACTTTCTACCCCATACAAACATGGAAAACAACAAAATGAAATCACTCACATAAATGACTTAATATCCTAGTCTAATACAAGATTAATGCGCTTACTTTTAGAAGGTCGAATGAAGGACTCGCTTAGGCCACACAACATACATATTTTCATAGGAATAGCCTTGCACATGCAAGATCGCTATGCAACTTGACAGAAAACAACAAAAGTTTCTTATACTAATCAATGAGGAAAAGCTTACAAACTCCAAAGACAATGAATTGCTATCCTTGTTGCAACCTTATAATGAAGTCTCCTACAATTGTCCACTAAGGGACACAATTCCTAAGACTCTAGCCTAACTAAGTTTACAGGACTCGCAAGACTCTACTTGTACCAAACTTGACCGATCGACTATTCTACTCAAACATTCACTGCTAAGCTTTCTCAAGACTTCATGCTCTCTTTGCTTATCTTCTCTAGGTTATGGGTGCCTCGTATGTTCATCCTCCCTCTAATTATAGAATCTAACAGATAAATTTTGCAAAGATTCCTTAACTCGATCAAATCACCATTGATTAAAACTATCTAATCATCAAGTAAAACTCATGGGGACATTTTTCGTCTGATCAAAATACACTACGCCGCTTCAATTAAGTAGGTGACAACTTGCTCGGCATTGACGCGTGCACAATAATATTCAAAAAGCACATAAATTCATAGGATGTAAAACTCATGGGGACATTTTTGTCTGATCAAAATACACTACATCACTCAATTAAGCGGTGACAACTTGCTTGACATTGACGTGTGCACAATAATATTCAAAAAGCACATAAATTCATAGGGTGTGTGTAAGTGTGGCTATCCTTCTCTACGTTCTAGGTGCCTCGTATGTTTGTCCATCCTCCCTCTATTTATAGGATCTAATGAGATAAATAAAGATACTTTTGCAAAGATTCCTTAACTCGATCAAATCACTCATGTTGATTAAGACTATCTAATCATCAGAAATCACTCATGGGGAGATTTTCGTCGATAAGTATACACAAAGTCACTCAATCAATCAAGTGACAACTTGCTCAACATTGGCTTGTGCACAAAAATTAAGATACATAAAGTGAATAAATTCATAGGGTAGATGCATGCGGAAGAGTTCGCACATGGACTTCATGCAAAGTTCACTCTAAAATTCAATACTACAAGTGTGTAAGACGTCGATGACATTATGAGAAGCCTTCATTATCCCAAGTAAACAAAGATACTTTTGCAATGAATTCTGAACTCAACCATATCACCATTGATTTAGATTATCCGATCATCAAGTTTGCTCAACGTTGATGTGTGCACAAAAATATAAGATTCACAATGCGCATAAGTTCATAGGGTGTGTGTGCAAGAGTTCACACACAGTCTTCACGCATAGCTACCTCTAAAATTCAATAGTACAAGTGTGCAAGATGTGTATGATGAGTATGGGAAACCTTCTTTATTCCAAAGAACGCTATGCGTATGACTGTGCAAGGATACACACAGCTAATCAAAATTTTGTATGCTTATTTTAAAATTCAATACTACAAGTGTGCGAGATGTCAATGACATTGCATGAGAAACCTTCGTCATTCCAAAGAAGATTGTAGGACTGTGCAAGGATATACAAAGCTAATCAAGATTTTGGATGCTTTTTCTACTAATCTATTTCTTTTCGGCGATGCAAGATAGCAAGTGGACTCAGATGTGCCCTTGCATCAGCTAAACAAAAAAACATACTTATCTCTCAACCAAACAACCATTGTGTTAGCAAGTTAGCCACTTCCCTTTAGATATTTTTAGATAGATATTTCTAATGTAGTTTATGCTGCCAGTCTAGACTAATTATCTTAAGACAGTCGCAGAATATTATTGAAGTTTCTTGCTCTACAACAAACCTACAGAGCCATGTTGACCGGGGTGGCTGGCTTTGCACATTCTATGCGTTGTGGTTGATTTATCATTTAACTTCAACTCAAGCTTCTGCGGGAACCAGTCCCGCATTTTAAAGTTTTGTCAGTCTCAGCCCTGTAAGAAAGAGCAGGTGTAACAGAAAACTTATGTTTCTCAAGATTGTTTTTAGTAACTTTTGTACTCTCTGAACTCTTTTTATCACTTTTAGAGTAATTATAAAACCAAGCAACTAAGGGGGAAAACAACTCTAAATGTGAACATTTCATCATTTATTACAATTTTAAGATACAAGTTCACATGGAAACAGCCCAACAATCACTCTGTAAGTTTGAATTACAATAATCAAGAACAGAACTAAATGCCAACTTTTCCAAGTGGCATTCCCAACACATTTGTCCATTCGAACATCTGAACTACTATTATGATGTGAGCAATGCCAATTACCATGGCCAATAATAGGGCAGTTAAAATGGCTTCTTCTATTTTCTTCTAGTTTGTTAGTGGGGTCTAAACAGACTTTTGCTAGGAAGTACAGCAATTGTGAAATCCAAATCAATGTTACAACAAGAAAGTGGAAGCAGAAAAAGAATCACATAATCAAAGAATCAAAGCCCAAATATAAGCAAGCGGTGTCACTCATCTGCTCCATCCTCTGATGGGTTTTTCCTTTCCACGGAGGACTTTTTGAGCACCAACATTTCCTTTTCCAAAGGTTCTTACAGAGGTTAAAGGTGGCTTTAGTCTACCATTCTCAACAGAGTTCAGGTTTTGCTCGCTTGGCATTAGAGTAACAGAAGCATTAACTGTGATTTCTTCGTTACTAGTTGTAATCTGCTTTTCTTTTCTTTTTTTCCTATCCTCGAGGACATTTGACCCTCTAAACTGGACTTTGCTGTGGATCCCATTGCGAACTCGGTTTAGATTGTTGGAGGGTTAAACCTTCTGGCATTATTATCACATTGTTGATCACCATTGATTCCCATTCCCCCATTCTTATCCAAAACAGTTGGCTCAGATAGATCATTCTTTCTAACAGGTAAAGGAAGCACAGTAACTCTTCTCATTGTAGAAGTCACGGGAGCCCTTTGAACCATCGGACATGAAGCTCGCCCCAATTGCTTTTGGAAGTGTTTTAGAAGGTAGATCATCCAACTGCCCATTGTCTTCTTTTTGTACAATACTATGATATGCAGAAGATGCAATTATATCCATTTTTGTTAATGATTCCCTCTCCCTCTTCATTGTATTGCCTGCGATTGCATTGCATTTTGAAGCTACTCTAAATTTATTCTCTTTCAAAGGATCTGTTCTAAAAGCTGTATATTCAGTCTTGTATCCCCAGTCCTCTGATTGATCGACCACTGATGGTTGATTGTTTTCCTTGCACTCAATCTGTTCTTCAAGTTCTCTGACCTGCAGGAAGAAAACTGATTACCCCTCAAAAGTAGAAAACCTAGGACAAATAGGAAACAGATAATAACTTTACCTGCTCTTCAAGATTTTTATATATATGTTCTCTTGCCTCTAGCTTTTCAACATATTGCATACTCTTTTTTTCTGACTGCTGCTGCATTTGAAGTCCTGCAATCACATTGTCCTCTAAAGATAGTCTAAATTTATTCTCTGTCAATGGATCCACTGGACTATTGTCATCCATTGTAGGAGTATTTTCAATCATGCTTCTGGAGTCTATATGAAGGACTATTGGTGGTTTCTCAGACAACTTTTGTGGCAATAGTTTGTTCTCT
Organism: Taxus wallichiana var. yunnanensis; assembly: GCA_018340775.1. Taxonomy (NCBI): domain Eukaryota; kingdom Viridiplantae; phylum Streptophyta; class Pinopsida; order Cupressales; family Taxaceae; genus Taxus; species Taxus wallichiana. The sequence goes on along the minus strand of CM031238.1, from coordinate 61,944,778 downwards.
TTTATCTTGGACTCAAGCAGTCCTTCAAGTTCTTTTACCTGTAGATAAAACAGTGATTAGTACTTAAGAAATAGGAAGCCTTAACACTTATAGGAAACAAATATTCATTGACTTTTACCTTTTCTTCAAGGTTTATACACATCTGTTCTCTTTCCTCTAGCTTTTCAACATATTGCATACTCTCTTTTTCTGACTGTTGCCGCTGCTCTTTTAAGTTTAGCTTCAAGTTGTTCTTCTAGTTCCTTTACCTGCAGAGCGCTTCAACAATCCTTAATATGTTCCATATTAATAGTCACCTCTTCATCAAATGCACAAAACCAATGTGTAGTCAGTACCGTCTCTTGAAGTGTTCGACATAACTGTTCTCTCCCCTTGAGTTTAACATCCAAGTTCTGTGTGTTTTCCTCCATCTTTTTATCATGTCATCCTTCACCCGTCCTTCTTGTTTGGCCTTGTCAAACTACACAAGCCCATTCACAGATTGAGTAGTTAACCTAGCCTAGAAGGAATGTTGCAACAAAATAAAATACCAAGTGGCAAAAATACTCTTCCTAACAGCATTGTTGACAAGCCAATAACATTTTGATTGCTTCAACATACCATTTGTTTGTACTTTAAAAGTTCACTGGAATCAAGTTGTTTCTTTGGAGGACCTAATTCTATGCCTCGAACTCTTGTGGCAAAATTCAATGAGCTTAAAGTTTCTCCCGAGTCACTCTCATTGGGACTAATTTGCACAAACATCAACGTCTTTGAGTCTCCTCCTACAATAGTACCATCAATGAAATTTAATTGTTTTCCTCTGATTGATTAAAAGTGAAAAACAGAAAAGAAGACAATGTGAAAAGTAAGGCAACACAAACTAAAGGGGGAATAGCACAGGATCAATACCTAGCGAGTCTTGTAGCAAATGCGTAAGCTTGGAGTTTCTAGAATGGCAATCACACAAAATTATATCACTATTTGACTCCAACTACATGGAAGATTGGTATAAAAAGGAAATGAGGAACAAAATTAAGTTCAAATTTGAATAGTTGATGTGACACAAACCTGTAAGGAATATGGCTGCTTTTGGTTGCTAGAGCAGATATGACATCACCAAGGGCAGAAAGTGATTTATTGATAGACTGAGCTTCTTTCAGGCGGTCTCCTGTACGTCAGTCTTTGCTATTCTCTCACTTCCTGCCAGATCAACAAGCCACAGCTTGCTCCTGGTGCATTCCCCACTGACTAGGCTCTCTCCCTTTACCATCACACAGAGTATGCTGTGCTTGTCAAGAGTGAGATTACAAATCCATTAATATCATAAAAATAGCTTGTGAGCTAGTTTGCAAATGCCAAATTTATTTCAGAGGTATATTGATGAACATGTTCAGAGTTTAATTTAACATAATTTAGTATTTACCAATGAGACCGACTGCTATGATCATTGGCATTGGTGGATCCAACAGCCCTAGCACTGCTTCCAGTTTGCAACACTTCCCACACCTCGCTCATGGTGTGTACTTGTGCTTCCACAAGTCCTGGAACATGATGGACACCTTCGGCTACCTGTTTTATCTCAAGCCTGAGAACAAACCAAAAAGAGACATCCTCAATATACTGAAAACTATTTCACAGCACTGAACTCTGTATTTTAAAGAACATGATCTCATATCTGCTAAGGATCTAAGAAAACTGCAGTTGAAATACCAAGAAAGGCAAATTTTACTTCTTAACAATTTGCCCTTGGTGAGGAGGGGATGCAAGTAGATCGCGTATCTGCTCATTGTAGACTTCCAACACGCTTACTGATATATCATATGCAAATAGTCCGTTTCTTTCATTAGCTACTCGAAAGAGCTCCTCCAATGTGCGATAGTTAACTCCCCTGTTCTCTTCTGTGCCCTCCATTGTGAATGTTTTTCCAGTTCCAGTTTGCCCATAGGCGAAGATGCAAACATTATACCCATCCAAAACTGAAACAGCGACTGGTGCAGTGTCGGCAAATACAGCCACTGCCCATGCCATTGGCACTAAAGATGTAAGTTCTTGCAGTGCATCAAATTAGACGGAAATAGCATTGGCATACAAAACTTACCCTGATCATCCTGTGGAGTGAAAACACGATCAAATTTGAATGCCTTCTTTGAAGTCCCATTTATACGAATGCACAATTCATTCTCCTTGGCTATATCAAATTCTGCTACTGAAGATGCTCCTGCTGAAATTTCTTCAGAACTCAATGGACGACACCTGCAGAATACCCTAATGTTTCCTGAACAAGGCCAGAAGGTTTAATCATTTTACTTGTGGACCCTTGCTTAATCAAAAACTAAAGTAGAAATGCAAGCAGAAATTCACCTTTTAGTTCCAAAACCTTATTGTAAAGCTTTTTCCTTTCCATGTTTTCATGAGTGTACTTTGTTTTGAGGTCTTCACACTGCAAAACTGCAGAAAAAATCAAAAACTTCATAATTTTTTTATCGTTCAAACTTCAACGGTTTCAAGGATGTCTTGGAAAACGGTGTCACTTACCCAAAGCTTGCACAGCAGATGTCATTCTACTGAGATCAGGGATGGCACTGACACAGTTATGTGCCTCTTCTGAAAGTATAATATAACCTCTCTTTAGGATCTGCCAACCAAAAAGTCAATGAGATTATGCAATTAAAATCTTACAAGAATCATTATGAAAAAAAAAGCCTCAACTCAGCTCCGGTTGATTGTCTTACAAAGATCTCATTTTACCTGGATTTGAGCTTTCAAGTCATTAACTGATGAGGCCAAAAGTTTCTTCTCCCTTTCGTACTTGTCTTGAAGCTCTGTTAATTGAGAAGATTGGCCTTCTACTGCTTGTTCTGTATAACACGGGCATTTCTGCATCAGATGCTACCTATTGTTTTCTTTAAGGATGCATATGCAGGGACAAGAAATTAAAGAAAGCTTCATTTGACCTAGAGATTGAAGGAAAAATGACTTTCTATCGAGCTCAATCCTTAGCATCTCAAGTTGACGGTTGGAGTCATTGAGGGACATCCATGCTTCATGGCATTCATTTTTCTTCGACTCATATTCACTAGTAAGCTCTTCAATTTTCTTTTCATACTCTACACAGTTGGCAGTTTTTCTTCTAACCTGCAAGGGAATTAATAGATGTATGGGAAGCCCATCTCTAGAAGTGGAGCAAAGCTTACAAAAATAATATTGCCAAGAACATTGCTGCCCATACCCTGCGCTGCAAGTTTTTACCACTTGCTGCTCTCTCTAATTGAACATTCGCAACTTTTTCAATTGCATTGCCCTTAGCCACATCAAGGCTTCTTTTGAGGCTCTCACGACATCCAACAATATGTGGTTCTATTTCTGAACCTGCAACACAAGGCATCATCATATTTGGCCGTAAGTTCAATCAATCCCAATTATGCAGATTGGTTTGCATGTAAAGCCTTTGAGAAGGGCACGGTTGGAAATTGAGAACCGGGAACAAATGCCCATCACTGAAAACCTATTTATTTAAAGATTATTTGGATGGGATTGGATTAAGAACCATTAAACATTCCCAACCAGGGAAAACAGGAATAACAATTATGTACCCAATAGCGAAGGTGCCTTCCGAATGCAAATTCCACAAAGAATAGGACTGCCAATTACACTCTGAAATCTTACTGTCAATGTACCATGTTCGGTAATTTTTGCCCTTGCATCCATAAGAATAAGTGGAGTGTTTGAACCCACACGGGCATATATATCCAGCTCGGACAGAATCTGCCACAAACAAGGTCAGAAAATGAAACCATGATAATGCAGTGACACGGTGAGGGTTTATTTCAGGGAGGCATCATGTTCTCTTACCTTATGATGTTGTATAAGCACATCAAAAACCCTCATCCCAGGAGGCCCATTGGTAAACACTATCTCGGCAAAATGAAGGTCCACAAAATAATCTCCCGCAGTAAGGGATTCAATAGTGTAACAGAACTCCCCATAGCGAGCAGACTGGTAGACACAGGGCCCCTCTTCTGCGATATTCTCCTCTGTTCTCAGCACATCTCCTCCAGAAAAGCACATATCATCTTCAAATGCCAGCCCCAATAAGTTGTCCTTCAGTGCCCGCCCTCCAGCATTAATACTGAGAATGACATCCTCTGCAAAGCACAGGATTTATCAAAAAAATAATCTAGCGAAAATTTGAATAAAAACTTTTAGATCTAAACTATACCCGACAGGTGTCTTTCACTGCATCATCCCTGGAATAATTGCACAGGATGGCGTCCTCTGGAAAAGCATAGAATTCATCACTATTATCTACCTAAACTTTGAAAACCAGCTCTAGAAGAGAAAGAAATGAGAAGAAAACATGAATCATCTCCAAAAAGATATGCTTTAATAGTTGGGAACTAGCATTTAAACAGAGGATGGTATCCTCCGCAAATGGATCCGACTCATAAAAGAACAATCCCACTAAACTTTAAACAACCATTGTTAGGAGGGAATGGAGAAAGGAAAAAAATTACAACTGAGTATTGTTCACAAGGAATTGGATTCGTATAAAAATATAGTTAAACTCTAAATATCCACGTTTAGAACAGTAAGCAAAAGAGAGGAAACAAAAAGAAAAGCATTTAGAAAAAATGAATCATCTCCAAAAAGATATGCTTCAATATTTGGGAACTAGCATTTATGCAAAGGATAGCTTTCTCTGCAAATGAATCCGACTCATAAAAGAACAATACCATTAAACATTAAACAACCATTGTTAGGAGGGAACAGAGAGAGGGAAAAAAAAACAATTTACAACCAAGTAACATTCACAAGGCATTGGATTTGTATAAAATATAGCTAAACTCTAAATATCCACTTTAGAAGGCAAAAGAGAGGAAACAAAAAAGAGAAGCATTTCCTTCACTGCTTGGCCCCGGCATTTCTGCAACATGGTTCGCAAAACCATTAGACTCCTTAAAATATCCAGATAAACTTTAAACAACTAGTCTTAGAGTGGGAATGAAAGGAAAAAGAAAAGAAAAATGTTTCCAACTGGGTATCCTTCACAAAGAATTGGATTCGTATAGAAATGTAGCTGAACTATATATATCCACTTTTAGAAGGCGAAAGAGGGGAAAAGAAAACTATCTCAACAGGGTGCCCTTCACTGCTTGGCCCACGGCATATATGCACATGATGACATGCTCTGAAAAGCAATAGACTCTTCATAAAGAATTGGATTTGTAAAAATATGGTCAAACTCTAAATATCCACTTTAAGAAGGAGAAAAAGATGAAAAGAAAAGGTAACAATCCCCAGCAGGGTGTCTTACACTGCTTGGCCCCCGACATTAATGCACAGGATGCAATGCTCTGCAAGAGCATTAGACTCTTTTAAAAATCTAGATTAGATTTAAACTACTAGTCATAGAATGGGCGTGTAAGGTAAAATATACAATATCCAACTGGGTATTGTTATAAAGAATTGGAATCATTAAAAGATATAGCTAAACTCTAAATAACCACTTTAGAAGGAGAGAGAGAGAGAGGAAAAGAAAAAGATAACCATCCCCAACAGAGTGTATCCCACACTACCTGGTCCCCAAAAGGACGGCATCCTTACCAAATGCTTGGATTTGTCAAAAATTACATCGAAACTCTAAACAGCCATTTTAACAAGACAAAAGAAGGGTATAAATTTCCAAATCGCAGTCAAAGGGCCACAGTATAGCACAAGACAGAGCAATTGCCATCGTGATGGACCTGGCCAGTTTGGAAGAAAAGAAGTGTTAGACTACTTCGCTGTTCAGCCTCCAGGAGCAATGCCCAGTTAGACACTTTCAGCAAAGACATTGGGTTTGCCTCTGGCAGTAATGACCAGGGAATGTCCTGAGAAAATGTATTGGGTTCAACAGAAATCCAGCTAAGCTTTAAAAAGAACCATTTTTAGAAGGGAAACGCAAGGAGAAAAGAACACTCAGCTAAGTGGTTATGAGGAAAGACAGTGAGATTGTCATGATGACGAGCTAGGTGAATGTGATGGAACAGAAATACGCAGGCTAGGACTAGAAACCCCTCAAAAATGGGTTCTCAGTCGAAATGTTTTCTAGGCTTGATGGTGCAACCAACCTCCAGGCTGGGACTGTAAATCCTCGCCGCCTTGCAACATGGGTTCTATGTCAAAAGGTGTTGTAAGCTTGCTGTTGCATTCCAATGATGAAAGATGAGGGTTACAATTTACTCATCAAAAGAAGCCAAAATTCAGTTCACTTACCTTGATTTAGCTCCATTTTTCCATTGCAGGTAAAGAGTCTGAGCCCTGTTCTGCACAGAACAGGATCGTCTAAGTCGCTATCTAAGTCCTCGTCACTACAAGATGTGGATATTTCTTCTGAAATACCATGCGGGTGTTCAATCCCACTCTGTATATCTTCATTCTCAGCCTGAAGACGCATGATTGAAAGGCCTATCAGATCATCGGGGCTTTCCTGTAATGAAAAGTGCTGGTTGTTGTGGTCATCTGAAGAAGAAGCTGCAGGGGCTCCGTTTGCCAGATCTTCAAAGCCTGTGGATGAAATATTCAGCGTGTTTTCCATGAGAATTTGGAGGATCCGGCGTAAAAAGATTAGGGGTAGAGAATAATGCGTTAGGTTTTCTTTGTAATTTTTTCCCCTCACGCTTTTCTATGTAAAGTACCTTCGTGTGGGAATTTTAAAATATTTGGCCGTTGGATCTTCAAACTTTTGACCGTTAAATAATAAAGAGGTTTTAGAGGTATCTCAATCTCCCTATTGAATTTTTTTTTGGGTTCTTGAGGCGATGTTCAGATTTGAAAGTTGTACTTTCTTATTTGATTTTGTTTTGGTGGCAGGGATGAGATTTGACGGTCAGGGTCACCTCTCAATGAGATTTTCAAGGACATCTATAGATTTTTAATGACTTCTCAAAATTAAAAACTCTACCTAAATGGAGTTTGGTAGAATCATTGGGAGAATCACTCATATTGTATCATAAAATTATAATCTAGACAATAGTAAATATAACATGGTGTTGTTTTTCATAGTACTAATATTTATAATACAGATAGTGCTTAAGACAGTAACTTTATTCGAATAAGTCTGAGTCTACATGTGATGGGAGGATGCTATCAAAAACTATCAAATACCTTTTGAAACCTGAAAACACATGGGATAAGTGTCAAATCTCAACCCTAGTTGGTGGGCTTTTCAAGGAGTATTTAATTCCTAGTTTTATTTAATAAATGTGTATATTTAAAGTTGTAGAAATATTTTTAAGGGCGTGTACACCCGTCATAAGGAAATGTAAGGCTGGTTTCAAGTTTCTATAAACCTTCTTATTATGGTTATAATAAATGATTAACTATACCGAATTTTCTAAAGAAATAAATGTAAGAGTCTCAAGTAAATGTAAATGTTTCAATAAACGTAGATGTAAAACCTAATACTTTGCATTCTTAGGATGGATAAACAAAAATATAAAACAAATTTCTATTATTGTCGTAAGAAGACAAACCTTGGGCTAAAGGATTCTTGGACAAAGACAAATTTATATATATAATTAAATTTTGATAATATTTCACATGTACATTATTGAGATATTAAAAAGCATCTTTTGTTCCTAAACACTAGATTACCAAATAAAAGGTTGAAGTGATTTTGGCTAAAGCCGAGTAATCAAAATTTCATCCCTCATTTTTTTTGTATTTTTCTGTGATTTCGTGTGAATGTATGAATTAATGTCCGAAACTAACGAAACATGAAAACAAATAAAACCATGTATGTTAGTGCAAAAATGAAGATTGTGGGCAAAATAGGGCATTGGACATAAAATATTTTGTATGATAAACAACTTGATAATTATACATTTTACAACCAATATGATAATTATACATTTTACAACAAATACCATTCATACTTGAGAGCTTATTCAAATAGACTTTGGATCTTGATGTAGAAGAACACTGCAAATTGTAAATATGATCCCCAAATGTTTAGTATTTAGTATTTTGCTAATTAATAATTTACTAGCAATTTACCAATATGAAGGGATTCTAAAAAACAATATGTCGAATATTTGTACAACTACAAAGTAAAGTTTTATAATAAACAATTGTATAAAAATTATATAGTTATTGCCAAATGCTAGCTACTTAAATACATACCATTTAATGTAAATTTGTGTCAAAGATTTGTTTAAAACTTAAATACATACCACAAATAATGTAAATTTGTCTCAAAGATTTGTTTAAAATGTGCAATATTTTTATATAATATGATTTGGAGGACAATTCATAGTTTCTTATATTCCTAAATCTCATGAAACTAGTTGCATACAAAAGTACTCTTCTAGAGCTCTCTAACACCTTTTGAATGAAGGAAAACGAATTTCGTATGAGGAAGATATCGTCTGCTGAAGTTCAACTCCAAGTGGCAAAAATAAAGTGCAAGTTTGCACGCAGTGGTGATGTGGTGGAACGAGATTGCACCAAGTAGCGAACGTGGAAGCGATAAGTGAGAGAGTCTAACCAAGTAAAATAATTGGTTTTTATCTTCGATCTTTGGCATTCGATGGTGGGGCCCACAACATGTGTTGGTTAGGGGGCCAGGCAGAATGCTGGGGTCCACTTTTTGTATGGAGGGGGACCCTGTCGCCATTCTTCACTATGCATAGCATGTGATTTTGCTTATCAAGCTTATGGAGGTCCAATTCTTAGTGCATGTGGGACTAAGCCTCAAGTGTTTTGCAAATTCTCCAAGAAACTCATCAAGTTGAGGATCGAGCTAGAGTCGAGCTCCTCATTATGTTGCCAAGTCACAATGCCAACTAAGTGACCCGATCACCTTGTCACAATGTCGAGTCAAAGGATCAAAGTCATTCATAGCCGTGTGGTAGAGCCACATCATTACCGAGCGATTTGCATGTACCAACCTACATGTCAAGCTTTTAACCGAGCCCGAGATACTTGTTGAGCCCAGAGAGCTAGTGGATCAAGTTTCAACAACTCATCAAGAATTAAGCCAGGGCTCGAGTCCTCAGGGCTAGAGACTAGACTGAACAAAAAGGTGAGTTAGGGGCTAAGCCGAACAAACACAACTATCTTGTGAATCAGAGTTAGGAGCCGTTGCAATCAATGAGCTCGATAATCAATGCACAACAAGCCAAGTGTCACTTCCACACCGAATCACATGGCGAGTTAGCTTTGCCAACAAAACTCTTGCATGGACGTAATCAAAATCATAGGATAGATAAGTGAGTTGAGGCTTAATAAATCCTAAAGCTATCCACAACCCACACCATGTGGGATTATCATCCCCCACCTAGAAATGCAAGCAATAAGGAGGGATTTAACCCCTTTACCACCCGACCCAAAAATTAAGCCTTATAAAACAATTTATGAAACATTATAAAACAAGCTCGATAGTATTTGAAGAGTGGTGTTGGCAAGACTATGTGAAGTCCTAGGTCATTTTTTTAGTTATGACTCATTTTTAATGGAGCTTGAGCCTATTGTGTAACATTTTTATGTAGGGATGTTGATGAACACATCGCAGAGCGATTATTGCCCATTTTGGAGAAAAAAATATGCCTTTGGAGAGATGTTTTTGCATTTCTAAGAGACAAAAATGCATGAGAAGTAGATCGTTTGGTGGAAGAAGATAATGCAAACAAATTGAGAGATGAGAGTTGGTTATGAAGGCTTCCTAAAATTTATCTAAGATGCTTGCATATCCTATTTTCTCAATTGCGGAGAATTTGATGTAAGAAATATGTTTTTTTGAATCATAAATAGGATTGAATCATCATTTTGTGAACTTGGATACGTAGCCCTTCAAGGTGAACTCCGTTATCAATTTTTGGAGTTATTAGTCTATTTTTTCCCTTAATTTGTTATTATTTATTTCAGTCTTGACCTGATTTTTTATACATTTAAACCAATTCACGTAATTTACACGTTTTACGAGAAAATGGAAAATGAAGGTTATGAATGCTGAATTGGGAGTACAGTTAAAATTGTTGATAACACTTCAATTTCATAATGTTGAAGTGCAAAATTTAACATAGCGCGTTAATTTGAGATATTTATTAAGTATTCATAAAAATGGGGAAAAAACAAGTCAGTAAAAATTAACCGTTTTCAAATAAGTTTAGTATATGTTGGTCATTCAAATGTGCGTGCACCCGCGTCTTAGATCTAGGAGAGCCGAGTTGTTTGAGACCACAATGGAACTGTCCCCAAGTTGTGGGACCTTGTGTGCTTGGGACGAATATCCAAAGAAGGCCGATTCCTCTACCTACCTCTAACGCTACCGCTACTCCTAATGTTGAAAGTAATTTCTAGACTAAACATGCCAAGGGACCAAGGATAGAAGGATGTGTAGAAAGGGAAATCCTAAGCTAAGGAAGGCAATAGCGCCGTGAAAGGGTTGATCACTCTCCGCGACCAGTGAAGGAAAAAGAGAGGGCGCGGGAGAAGAGGATGTGCACCTCAACACACGGGCTCGCCCTTCCAAAGACGTGCAACACATGAACACGGGAATGCAAACACAAGAGTACGCACAATATACCATAAAACGTAAATAGAGAGGCGAGATGCAATGAAAATGAGAGAGGGATTACAAGAGTTCCACAAAACATGATTTTATTTCTTAAGGGATGCACAGTCATTTACATCCACGACAGGAGGTGAGAATGCATTGCAAAGACCATGCCAAGGTCTGAGACCCATGGGAAGTCGACCACCATTTTGGCATGTCATCGTTACAATGAGAGGGGTCCTTTTTATAAAGCGTAACTATGTTATTTATAGAATAAGAAGGAGAGAAGAAGAGAAGAAAGAGAGGGAAACTCGGATTCAAATCTACAACCACCAACAACAAGTGATAAATGCCTACAAATCCACCTGCAAGGCTATCAGATGCGCTTCCCCATGTCATTTGATGTGTAGAAGAAGGAAGAAAGCAAGATCTGATTGAAATCGGTGGTTGAGGTCGATTAGATGTGTGCATTGATGATCGAAAGATATTTCCCTATTTTCCACCTACCAAATCCCACCTAAATCTGATTTTGAAAATTCCAACATGTAGTTGATGTTAACAACTTTCAAATGAGATCGGCACGTGGGAATCTGAGCACTATAGTAGAAGTTATGGTTATCATAAGTCTACAGGTCACTCTGACACGTAATGACACATGGCACGCATTGATTGACTGAAGGAGTTGGCCAACTATTCATTTGTTTTGTCTTTTCTGCCACGTGTCATGCACTGGTTGGTTGTCCAGATTCAGTGCCCTGTTGGTGTGCTTTCATAGGTTGCATGTTGTACACTCAAGTATGAAAGATGATGACATGGCACAGTGATTGACATAAAAGAAAGTGCAAGGCACGGAAGCAAAAGGCAGGTGCATGAAAGGGAAATAGAGGGAAGGTGCGTGCGTATGTGCATGTAGGAGGAATAGGAGAATACTTGCAAGGGACAAGTATGGGGAAGGGGCGTGAGCATTCAACTGAGGAAGGGTGCGTGATGGCAAAATGAAAAGGGGTACATGAAGGAGCGCAAGGAAAAGAGGAAGTGCAAGGCGTGCAAGTGCAAAGGCATGTGAGGGACTTAGCCGATTTGGAAGGCAAGTCTACAGAGGTGCATGCAAGGAGTGCGCGACAAGATAGGAAAGAAAGCGGGTGCATAGGAGGAAGGCGCAAAGGAAAATGGAAAAGGAGATAGCAGAATGCAGAGGGAGAAGCAAAAAGTGCATAAGGGCACGCAGGAGGCTGAAATCGTGCCAAGGTGTCAAAAGAACAATCTTGAGGTCGCAACCTGAAATGTGAAACATCAGAGTTAGAATGAAAATATAATTTATCCAAGTAACTAGGAGATTTATTTGGATAACAATATCAAAGTAAGATTTTTGAAGCATTACTAACAGTTTTCCACTTGAGACTATTTCATTGGGTTCAGTTTGTAGTTGGATACAAGTTACAACAGTGAACCATGGGAAAGGATCTAAAATTTAAGGAGCTAGAAGCCATTAATTTCCATATTCAAGAGGATAATTTTGAGTTGAGAAAGAGATGGCATTCCTTGGAGAATGAAAACTTGGAACTTTAAGAGAAATTGACTAGACATGGAGTTCTTGGGTGTCAATGAAACATTGTAATTAGAATTACAAGCCAAGGATAGGATCTTGGAAAAGTTTCAAACCGGTGATAAAGTGGAGGAGATAGAAAAATCCAAAAGGGACAACCCTCTGTTATATATGCACAAATTGAATAAGAGGTATGCATTGTAAATAAATCACCACATATTCCTTTCTCTTATCAAAAATCAGATGTTGATTTTGGTCAGTTTAAAGATCATATTGGTATTGGATCTAAATTATCAATATGGTGGGTTTTAATGGAAATGGCCTTGGAATATATTTCAAGGTATAAATAATCTCATACAGGTAGAGGAAAGACCTCATTATGCAGGACTAGGATTTGATAGTGGTAAGAGTGAAATTGGGGAATCCTCCAAAACAACAAAAGAGCCTTTACCACTAGAGCTCCAAAATCAGCTTATTCAAGGTAAAAATAATATTTGTGTTGATAATCCTACTAATGAGGATGATGTTGCTTTGAATATTGGGCAGGCCTCACAAAGTGATCATGTGAGTGAGTGCAAAAGTGTAGACACTAAATCATGCACTTTGGGTATCTACCTAGTCATGATCACATACCAATATTCATATGATTCATAAGCGAGAAAAGTACTAATTGATCATTGTCTTTGGCCATCTTTGCTTGCATTATTTTTTTCTTTTTGGTCTCACACACCTTATTGGCCGCTTTGACCTTTGACACTTCAATTTCTCTAAGTATGGACACCAACGCCCCCGTCCCCTCTGGGTGCCCCCAACCTCTTTGTATCTTGCTCACATCTTTTGGGTCCTTTATAGCTATTGGGCATCTTTATTTCTTACTAGTTGGCCTTTTAGTGGTTAATTACAAAATTCAACCAAGGGAATCATATAAATACAAAGCTATGTGATCATAATAAAGGACCAAGCACTAAGCATCTACTATCACCACCTAAGGTTGCATCCAAGAGCATTCTAAGAGCATTCAAGCATCCATCTAGCTCCACACAAGGGACAAGGGATTGCATTTTTTACATACACTTCATATGAGGGGAAGTTCATTTTTCCATGCACACATCTATCTACATTTTCTACATCTAGCTATTGCTCGCTATCAAGTGTGACTTGTACAAAGAGCCACCTAGGGCATGATTCTACACACACACACAAAACTACATGGAGTCTGAAATGTAGTGTAATGCCCCGATCGTAAGTTCTCTTAGTTATATGACTGTTGGGGTCAGTCTAATTCCCCATTTACATCATTTTATTTTTTTTATTTGATGTATTTTGGGGTTTTCAGTGCTTCTTTCTTATTGTAGGTTTTAGGTGAATAATAACAAAGTGCGGTGACATACAAGCAATCAAAGGTGACAACAAGAAAACATTTTATGACCTTTCTAAATAGGGTTTCATAGATTATGAGCAGTCATAGGTGCCAAAAACAGTCTCTAGCGCCCCAACCTTGTATAGGTGCTCGGTCCATGCATTTCGACACTCGTGTAATTTTTTTGGGTCCGATTGCGACATCCTCGCTTCTTTGTTCCAACAGTTGTATAGCTCTACATCGTTGCATGCATCAACTAAGTCTTTTATCCCTTTCACTTGCAACTAGGGTTTCAAATTTAAATTTCTTATTTGATTGGGACAAATATGTACTTAATTGTTTATATCATTATGTTGGTACATATTTAGATTTAACATTTATTTATTTCAATATTTTCTTAATCATTTGGTGAACCTGACTCATTTCGAACACTCTTAGGGTCCTCATACTTTTATTGATTTTATTTTCCTAGGATCTTCTCATCATGGATATTTCTATTCATGATTTCTTGCTAGCCAATCTCGCGTGTCACACTAAAATCATTAATCTTTTGGATACTACTCGTATTCCTTCCACTACTCATCCGGATGTTGTTTATCAAACATTCGTCAATGCATTTTCTCAATAGATTACTTTTCCATCTATTATAGCTAAAAATCTTGTTGTATATAACAATGATCCTCCTCTATATATACGAGTCTACGTTAATAACTTAGAAGTCAAGTGCACTTTAGTCAATATTGATCTAGAGCTCAATCTTTTCCCTTTATCATTCATTCAGGCTATAGGCCTCCCCGTATCTATTCTTAACCCAACATCTATTTTTGTTCAAGCATACGATTCTACTACGCGTCCATGCTTAGGCACTATCACCTTACTACTCACAGTTGGGCCAAAGACTATTCTAGTTCCATTTTTTTCATTGATATCCCACTTCCATATAATTACTTATTGGGTGGCCATGACTTCATCAAATGCAAGCAGTGTCTTTTATAATTCACGATGTGTTAGATTCTTACATGAGGGCTTTGAATATGAGGTTCCCACTGATAACACACCATTCCAACATTGTAATCTAGATCCAACCACTGCATTACCTATTCCAATTTCCGCTACTATCCATCATGTTGTCAATCCGTGACCCATTTACTATCCAGACAACTTACCTCCACTCGAAGGAACTATTTGTACATTAGACGTTGTTCCATCTACTTTAGAACCCCCTTATACTAATGCTATGGTACTTTATTGGGGGATTTTCCATACATCGGATGTCATACCACCTTCACTATCTCCTCCTAACATACCTACATCTGTGGTACCTCCTTTCACATGCACTCTTTTCATAAACAATGCTTTTGGTCGCACATTCCATTCGATCCCACTTGTTTTGACATTATTTACACACTTGATGGCTTGCATCGGCTTGGGTTCAGACTCAATGATATCTTACCACCACCTCATTCACCACATCTATATCATGGAAATTATTGCATTACTACCACTTATAGCCTCCGAGTATTTCATCTCTTGGTCTTTATTGCACGCACTCTATGTATTTCACCACTTACTCTTGGCCAATCTTGGCTTGACTATATTAGCGGCACTTTAGATCCTAATCATACTGACATCTCATTCCCCATGCCTTTCGGTTGTGTTTTCATTTGCAATGACTCATTTCTTGGCTATTCACAAAACCTTACTCATTGGTATGCACATGGATGTCCATTACCACCTTTCACTAATGAGGAATATGCAATGGGCATGTATAATCTACGCCACAATGGCTCTTTGCTCGATCAACCACATACAATTGCTTACCAAGTCTCAGATGCATCTCCATTCGGTTTTGACCACGATAATGATGACCTCTTAGATGACATTACTTGATCACTCTCATCATCATACACTTGGGGGCATCGTACTTATTCTTCCCCCCATTCTAGCATTCTTAGGTGTCTTACATACTCTACACTTCACATCTAGTCTCTCACACACATCATACACATCTTGATACACTCTTGTATCGTCATTACCCAGATGACGCACTCTCGTGTTACGGTTCACACTTGAGTGTTGAGGGCATACTACATACATGAAGCTCGGACACCACACCTTTCACACATCATATATTCATGGCATCTCTTTCTCGTAACTTCTATCACAAATCATATACGCAAAGCGTTCGTATACACAATCATGACACATATTTCTTACATCTACTTCTACACGTTGTGTTCATTATCCTATGACACACTCTAGTTCCATGGTTCATACTTGACTGCTAAGGGTTTAAATTTAAAATGAACCTCACCACAATCACTCACTCTCTATGCTATACACTTTGACGATCATATCTTTTTAATTCACAAATTCAAACCATTTCCCGATGACACACTCTTTTTCTATGGTTCATTCTCAACTGCTTTGAGGGGGCATTTATAAATGAGCCTCATCTCATGCATAATCATTTGCATTCACTTAGGGAGGCATGTGGATCCTATCACACTCACTTTGCATTCCATTCCATCTCACTCATCCACATCATACTACATATCTTGGTTACACATTTTTCTTGCTTACTTATACTCACATGTTACACTTTGCTTACTATGTTAGCTAGATATACATCGTATGTCATTATATTTATCATATACACATGCGTGTTCACTTGCCTTCTAGTTGTAATCGCAATGCTTGCACAATACCTATTACCAGATCCCATAGTAGCTCCTGGGGCATCCACTTTCGTACATATTTTAGGTGTTATTGTTTCGATTTATAATATTTCTTATTCATACTAGCACACTACATTATATTATATTATACGCATTTTGACATACTTTTTTATCTCTCAGTAACATCTTAACAGTGCTTCATGTGCAACATTTGTCTTGCAAAAACTCTTTACTCCCAAGGTTTTCTCATTACTACATTACTTGCTATTTTCTATCATTGTTTGTCATTGTTTGCCATTGTTTACAAGATTTGACTTTTGTCTTGTGTGTACACTGTCTACTTTTGGCTATGTCGGCCTTGATTGTCTTGTGACATCGTGAGTGATGTCCATGTTTGAAACCTACTTTTTACGCCTACTCTGCTTGCATTATTGCTTGTCTACATTGTCTTCTTGCTTACTAGTTTACATTTTATCTGCTACATGCGTGTTTATGTTTCTTACACTAACACTTATTTTCTAGACAATGTGTTTGCACATGCCTTGGTTTCTACCAAGCACATTCTCTTCCCCATACATGGCACCGCTTCAACACGCTTTTGGTCCTCCTTTGGTCCGCATACTCCTTGTGACGTCATATGCATTCCAAACAGCGGGGGCATCCATTGGGTGAATCATTCACCCCATATATTAGTTTATAGTCACTATACAACACAACTCATTTCACGTACAACACAATCTTCAGTCTTAGTAACAGACCCAAAACCTAACTTGGATCTTCAAGACAACATGACACTAACACCTAGACACATACAAGAAGTAGCACCTAGGTGCCCCGACCCTTCCCATATGCATGTGACCAGGGGGTAGTTACATAGATTTTCTTAGTTCAACATAGTTTTTGGTAGTTTACACAATGGCTTTTACAAAGTGGGGACTTTACCATACTACTTTTGGCTATGTCTTGACCAAGGTGAGAGGACCTAGTTGGGGAATCTAAATAAAGGAAAATCTTTCATGGCTTGGTTTCCTCTATGGTTGGTGAAACTTAATTTGAATCAAGTGTAGCCAAAGATACAATACTTCTCTCAAAAGAGTTGTCACTTGATTTAGCGTAATTACTTGACACTCGAAATATAGATGTAATGATAAATATAAACAACTTCATATATTACATTTTCATAACATTATTGACCAAGGCTACTTTAAATGATATTGGATCACAAACTTGGTAGAATTCTCAAAGAAAGTTTACCGATAATGGAAAAATTTAGGCTCAACTTTGCACAATAAGCATATGTATGGTTTTTTAGGTATGATATGCTTAGTAGGTATGAAGGTCATTGGTTGTTTGTTATTGAGATTTGAAGGGGAAGGGTAGTTTATTTTATGACCTTGGTATCTTAGTGTTCCCATGGAAAGAATCCATCCTTAACTAAAATGCTTGAAAAGAACAATCAATTTAACACAATCATGTGAAATAACATTTACATTCATTAATACTCAATGTGCAAAAATCCATCTACAGTCTTCACAATCCTAACTACAAATCATGGAGTTAGAGCTGAGATAAAACACTTACTTGTATTTGTCTTATACACCCAAAATACCCTTAAGGGATAACAAAAGCTATTCAAAAGTGATGTTTCCTTTAGGATTTTACAACTGAGTGAACCACTACAAAATATACACTATTCTACAATGCCCACAGTGACTAGAAGAATGCAACAACTAAGAAAGACCCTTGTGTACTTGACAATGTAAATCTAATGCAAGATAGTAACAAAACTATATTGCCTCATTCATTCATTCAAAACATAAGAAACGGGAAAGTATAGCTTGATCAAAACAATCATAATCTATTCATGTAAGTTTTGGCTAGGGGACATAAACAAATGCCTTCAAAACTTGCTAATGGTTGTATAATGCAACCACCTTAGCTCTTCCTTATAGACTTAGACACATACAGTCTTGCAAGAAAACTAGAAATTGGAACTAAAAATTTAACTTGATCAAAAATTCTACAACTACCCCCAATCCGCCTCCTCGCACAAAATGGTAGATTTAATATATAGAAGATGAGAGAGAGAGAGAGAGAAAAGAAAATCTGATTTTCCCCCTTCACCCACTAACAAGATGCATTAAAATCCTACAAAGGAGCATGGATTTCCTACCAAATTCATTCATTCCTTCTATCTTGTGCATTTAGAGAAGAAACAAACACCATACTTCGTCAATTTTGGTGGTTGACTAACACCGAGACAACAACTTGAATGTAAAAGATGGTTTTTGCTTTTTCTCCTACCAACTATCATTAATTTATAAATATGAGGATTCTAAAAGGGAGGGCTTGAAGAGACCTTTCCAATGATATAAATTTTGCAAGATTTTGAGCTATGGATCGAAATATATGGCCTTTTGAAATTTTGCATGTTGGGATGAACAAGAGATTGACACATGGCAACCTCTTATTGGTCTTAGAGATTGATCGTGTCAATGTGTACATTGCTTTTCCTTTTCCACATGTTAGTCTTTGGTTGGTTGTGGGGTCGGGCTTTACTTCCTTTTCTTTCCTTTTCCTCTTCCACTCCAACCGTAGACACCTAAAATTCTACTCACGCCTATCGCTCCTCCTCGATTTGGTTTATTGACAACACCTCATCAATTAGGCCTATCTAACTCTCCTTTTATGACATCCTTTTGGTTGTATTCCTCTTATAACTAACTAATCGGGCTAATATAGCCTCTTATTAGCTAAATCCTCTTCTAATATCCTTCTAAACCACTTCTACTAGCTTCCTAGGTTATCAATCCATTTCATTGGATTGAGTAGACCTCTCACAACTCTCTCAAACTCCTAATTCCTCACTAATCAGGATTAATTAGCCTAAACCTAGATTAACTAGCCTAAAGCATGTTTATCCACTCCTAATCATAAAGTGATTTTTGGCTCACCTTTTGTCCCACGTGCACTAAAATTCCAATTTCTTCCAAATCAAAATCTATAAATAGAATGGTCACCTCTCCCTTTTAGCCTTACACTTTGTTTACATAACAAAATCTCTCAAGCACTTTAGAAAGGCATTAGACATCATTTGTGATAGCTTTAAGCTATAAAACATTTGGATCTTGGCCATACTCCATTGTTAAGAGCTCCTCCATCTTGCATCCATCCACTCCAAATCTAGTTAGTAAGGGAAGATCCAAGCTTGGCCTTGTAGCCAACTTGGAGAGATCTCTTCACTATTTTTGGGAGCAAACAACAAACAATTTGATTGCTTAGAATCTAACTAGGTTCACTTTCATTAATCTTTCTAAAGAGTAGAATAAACTTAGCATGTTTGCTTATAATGCATGCTTTTGAAGTTAATTTTCTTATCTCTTATCTTGATGGTTATTGATTGATTTGGTTAAGCTTTAGACTACTAGGTGTTAGTCTAGTTTACATAGTTTTCCAAGTTTTTCTTTAATAAATTTTGCATGCTTGGTGGGACTTACTCCATAGTCCATTAGAAGTCATTTTTAAGCTTTTCATTTCCATTTCTAACCATTTTCATGCTTTTTAGGGTTAAATAGCTTGGTTCTAAACAATTTACTAACTTTAGGTGGGCTAAATCTCCCTTTTGCATGTATATTTATTGGGTTCAAGTTAGAAATTAATTTAAATGGTGAAAATATGACCTGTTAGAAATTTTGGATTTTTGTTTCCATGGGGTTTTGGTGGGTTTTCAGGGGCCACGTGTAGGTGTTCTAGATCAGCATGCACATGTCATTCTAGGCAAGCAAGAGTAACCTTTACTATTTTTTTTACATAGGGGTGCGCACATGTCATTCTAGGTGCACACACGCCATTCCGGGATGTGCACACATCTTTTGGGCACACATATACCTATGTAGGTGCAAAAACACATGTGTGTGCATGTTGCACCATTCATGGCGCATCGCGCGCATGTTATAAAGGGGCACACACGTTGAACTATGTTCATAACCTATCTTCCGAAGGCCATAACTTTTGCTCTCGAACTCGAAACAACTCCGTTTTTGTGTTGGAAAGGTATTAAACGAACTAAGTAATGGAAACATAAAATGACTTGTAGAAAAATTATGGTTTATTTTATTAGGAAACTAGTCATTTTCTAGCATGTTTAAATGCTTTGCAAAGACTTGATTTCTTTCAAAATTGCTAACATCTTGCAAGGTTTCTTGAAACTAATCATTGTTTACAGGTTTCTTTTGATTATATTTTTGTACTAACTTAGCTAAGTGTTTGCATTTTCACTTGTGAGGTTTTGAAATGTGTATGCTCTTCCCTCACACCTTCTGGTGATGCTTTCAAAACACTTCACTTAAATTTATAAACGGAAATTAACTTCAAAGTTGGTTAAAAGGAACTTATTTTTTCGTAATTCAATTAAGTGTTTTCCATTCTTGCAAAGATTGAGTGAGATACTTTGTTGTGTATGCTCTTTCCTTATGTCTTAGGATGATCTAGGAAATCAAAAGCAACATCTTATCCTCTTTATATGATGTTATTGGAAAATTACTAATCTTGGTGTAGGACCAAAATCAATTGTCAAAGGATCAAGGCTAAAAAATACTAACTAACGTGTTTGATATAGGTTGCCAAAAGGTGTGCTACGCAAAACCACACTAAGTCTAAAAATATTAAAAACACACCAATATTCATCACACTGTATTTGTAGGTTTGGAAAAGGGTATGTCCCTATCCACTTAACTAGAACGTAACCCCTTTGGCATAACACCTTAAGCTATAACAATGGGGGTGGTTCTAGGAACCCCAAAGTAGTCCACCACTGAGTAACCTCGTGGATGAAATGGAAGCGCTCCGCTTACCTACTTGAGTAGTAATACATTTTGTGAGTTAGAGTCAAAGTTGTCCATATCGTGACCCCAATGACAATACAACTGAATGCACTAGTTGTTCATTGTATTAGAAGGGGGTAAAGTAAAGTCGAGATACTCCTTGGGAAACCTTGGCAAATCAAGCTCACATTAGACAAACTTGTGACACCTAGTTGAGCGAACTACCTAGGAAGCCATATCTTCTTGGAGCCCACTTTGCTAGTCCAAACCATCGTGTCTTGTTCAAACTCTCATGAAGTGACAACTTACTTGAACTCAAAACCTTGTTTTTCGAACAAGGAAAAGAGTCCACTTAAGTTGAAACTAAGTGTCACTCATCACGAGATTTATGACATATTACTTAGCTTAGTTTCTTTCTCACCTTAGGATGAGGTGAAACTCTACCCAAGTAACGCTTAGTTCATTTCCACCCCATTTGATCTATACCTTTGCATTCTTTTTTCCCATTTGGGACAGAGAAGGCATGTTTTGTGAGTGTTATCAATAGATTGTGTTCACCACTTTTATATCCATTTACGCCCATCCATGTTTGCGGCTGGGTTGTTAAACATTTAAAGTGTGTGGGTACGTTTTTACATCTTGATAACCACTTGATCTTGATTTCAAGATCATCATCATAGTTAGGATTGGTTCATCATTTGATCCCCTTAGACATGTTACCTTGTTCACATTGTTGAGACATAATTAAGATACTTACGTCACATTTCTCGTAAAAGTGGTCTAAGTGTCTACATTGTGGCATTAAGTTGCCCTCATTTTAGCACATCCTTAGTATACTTTGACTTAGTTTGATTTCAAACATTGTCCCAAATCTTGAAGAGTGTCGCTTACTTTGTTTGCATCGTTTTGATACCACTTTGACACTAATATCTCGATTCTCTATGAAGCTTGATAGACATGTCCAATTGGTGTGGTTACGTGGCTTACATTTGTAAACCTTGCCCTTTGACATTTAGGCCTTGTTGGTTGTTGAACTCGTCATGATATCCTTTTATTGGGAGTCGCAATTACGCTTTGTTAATACTTACGCCTTTCAAATATTCAAAGACATAATTATTGACATAGAGTTGGCTATCTAGAATCAAAACTATTGTTAAAAGTGAAAGGTAAACACTTTGATCAATTGATTTGGTTACCTATACTTGCATGATTGTTCCTTGAGTGTTAAAAAATTCATAGACTTATTCTAGGACAATCTTGTTGGATTATCGAAATAATGTCATTATGATGTATGTTTTCCTTAGATCTTCTTTAGAGAAATCACACATCTACCAAATGTCTAGTTGGATGTCATTATGCTTCCTGAATTAACATTGAACTTCCTTCCCTTTGATGGAGTTTCATCACACTATCTAGGTCTAGGAATTTGTACCTAAATGATGCCAAAAATGACTAACTATCGCATGGTTCCTCACACTTACAAAAATATGGAACCTAGGTTTAGGCATTCACATCAAAAGATGCCCATTATGACTAAGCCTCATTTGGTTCTTCATGCTAGAGGGCCCGTTCGGGTACCCCATTCCCCACCTTCATCTCATAGTCGGTGGTATGGTTTGGATGCTTCTTATCCAAATTATTATTTGGGTTCCCAAACTCATCTTCTTGATTCCGATTCAAATTATTCTTCATTCCTCTCGGTCTTCTCGAGGATTTAGATTCTATCTATTATTCCGATGTGAATCCTATGTCGTGGTCCTACGTTCCTTCACATGACATCTTCATCAAAAATCTATTAATCGAATCCTATTTTGTCAGTCCTCCCTTGCTTCGCAAGACCTTCTTTATCCATCTCCTCAAGGATATCTTCCTCTATCAAGATCTATATGACTCAAAGTCTTTCTAGTCAGTCATCCCAGTCGACTCCTATGTTGTAATCTACGGACTTTAGACTCAATCCTACTAGTTTACCGACACTATATCATCGTATAGGTAAATCCATTTCATCTTCTTCGTCTCCTGAGTCATCTTCTTCTATCAATCAGAATCCAATCCCTCTTTGGCCCTTAAGCCCTTTCAACCATGTCGTACCATCTTCTCACCCATCTTCTAAAGATCAATGCCTACGTCCACAAGAGAAAAATTTGCAAGAAACGATGGGCTAAGATATATTTTCGATGCACTATCAAATTCCTTTATGGACACAATAGGGTCAAGTCTTCCCCTCGTCTACATCATCACACATCTTCTAAAACTTCCATGCTTGTTGAACCTGTTTCTTCTAGTCAACCTCCTATGGTTGAAGAACAACAACCTCTACTGATTAATTTCTCTCAAAATGAAGGAACCATCAGACTACATGAATATATCCCTCTAGAGGATTACAAACAAGGATTCTTTCTAGAACTCGATACGCTCGTGTATGGGGAGGAAGAAGTTAATTCCTTTTGTCAAAAATGAGAGGAAGAGCTTAAGGTCATGGAACTTGATTCTTCTTATATTATCCCATCTTCACCTTCCTCTAAGCATGATGAGATGCCGAGGTCTAGCATTAATCCATGGCCCTTCTTCTCATTACCCAATCATTCTTTATCTATCATGATTCCTCAATCACAATCACACCGTGGGTCACCGTCTAGTAGCCCTTCACCATCTTCCATGTGTGGGTCACATCCTGGTAGCCCATCCTCATCTTCTCTTAGGCCACATCCTAGTAGCCCTATGTCATCTATTAGTGGGTTTGCTCCATGTAGCCCTTTATCTTCTATCCTTAGGCCACCATCTGGTAGCCCTCCATTTTCTACTTGTGGGTCACCCCCTAGTAGTCCCTCATTATCTTCTTCCATTTTGGGGCCACGTCCTAGTAGCCCTCCATTATCTTTCATTTATGAGTCACCTTGGGGTAACCCATTATCTTCTATTCTTGGGCCGCATCCTAGTAGCCCTTCATCCTCTTCTATTCTTACGTTGTGTCCTTGTAGCCCAATTTCTTCCATCTTGGGGCCATATCTTACTAGGCCTTCGTCATCTTCTATCAGTGGCTCACCTTTTGGTATCCCATCCTCTTCAATTCTTGGACCGTATCCTTTTCCTCACATCAATCATAAACATCTCGATTTCTTCTCCCACTTCTTGGGATCAGACAAGTCACACATCAGCTTATAAGAAACCCAAATGGCTTCTTCATCAAGCGCAAGTCACACATTCCATGAGCTCCAAAGCTCCCAACATGACCAATAACCATAAGGTTCAAAATCCACCATGATTTAAAAATTCCCATCAACAAAACCATCAAGTATGGCGCAAAGTGCAGAAACCTATGGATAGGGAACTCAAGCTCCCGCATACGAAATCCATGTTTTAAAATAAATCACAATCATTTGTTGAATATGAGCTCACCATGATCATTGAGATCAAATATAATAACACTCTTGATAAGCAAAAACTCCTAGTCTCCTACATCAAGGAAATCGTAAACATTATTGTTGGATCCTATCACACAGAGTGACTTTATTAGTCCCAATCTTCCAAAACCTATCAAAAATCTAAAAATCAAATGAAATAAAAATAACAAAAAAATGAGAAAATTTTTCAAAAAATCAAAGGTAAAGATCAAACATTGCAATCTAGTATTGAATACACATGGATGTTATTTCTTCCCTTTCTTGCTCTTCTTCTACAAGTCTTCCACCATTTTCATCCCTTCACTGATATTTTAGTTAGCTTATTCACATGCATTTTGTGACATTTATCTCTATGGTATCTGTTTGAACTTGGTCTTTTATCACGTTGGTAAATTAAAGAACAAATGACCTCTTAGAGATCCTATTACTACATACATCTAATAAACTTGCTGCAAAGGAAATTTTGGATATATTTGTTGACACTAGCCAATTTCGCCATCACAATCAATTCTACCTCCTCCTATCAAGCCATCAAGTGGTTCTTAACCCCTTGTCAAACAAGAGAGCTGAAACAAGGTTTTAGAAAGCAAAAGAATCAATCAAATAAAAATCACAAAGCTAAAAGAAAAAGCAAATTGATCTATAACTCTCTCTTGGGGTATTTCCAATCATCTCTACCGGGGCTATGGATGACTAACTAGAAATAGAGCAATGTTTTGATTAGAATCAAATGCATCTTTGTCGAGTGCTATGGATGCATGGTGACAATGACCGGAGCAATGTAAAACTCTCCCTCCACCCTCCTTTCATAAATCACCTTTCAAAATCAATCATTCCTACACATTGAATAACGTGTCTTCACTTGTTGTCAATCAAATATTCCCTCGAAGAGGTAATCAATTTCCGTGTGTATGCACTGGATCTCTATGAGCAAACAGGATTAGTATGTTACCAAGTGTATTTTTTTACCTTGTTCAGAATCTTACTCTAGTCTGTATCTTGTCTCATGATTTTTGCCTTTGGCCAATCACTTCTTCATCGCGAGGCTTCTAAGCTATAATCATATCATTCACTTCATTTAGAACATCCATGTGTATAAGGTCACCTTTATCCCCTTTCAAAAACTAATCTTCCACTTCCTTTCTATCATATGTTTCTTGGCTAGCTTACGATGGGGGCATCCTTGCTCCTACCTAGCACATCATTGGGTTTAAGTTCATCATCATCTTAAACTTATACATATTGGCCATGATCCAAATTCTCAACGCGTGAAGAGTTAGCCTTTGAATACTCCCACCTAATGCTCGGAAACTTTTGCATCTTCACTTTCTCGTACACACATAACATTCGCCCTTGTACATCCCATATATTTCTAGGGACATCCATGTTTCCTTGTCTTCCTATACATAGTTTCAAAAACTTTCAAAATATCAAAAAAATCAAATATGTTAGAAAATTCACAAAAACATTCAAATATGTTTCAAAAAACTTCTAAAAATTGAAAATCATCTTACAAAACGTCACTCTTTGGTTCTTGCTTGTTCTCATCATAAACAACTCGTGGATCATTTTGATACCCAAGTGTCCTCCGTTATTCCCCTTACATGTATCCTTGCTTAGGGCACCATTTTAAGCCCTTGTCATTTCACATGAATAGGTTGGAAGTGAAGCTCGATAAAAAAACACTGGTACAACTATCTTAGAATTTGTTGGTTTAAGTGTGTGTGTTTATACTTGTTTCTCTATTTAGTTAACTTGCTTACTTTCTTGTATTGCATTGCATTTTCTAAGTTGCATGGATTTGGTGTTTTTAGCAATGGACATTTGTTTGTAAATGGATTTTCATGTCATACTACACTTTTGTTCATTTTTTTTTTAATAAGGACCGATGATGAAGATCACTAGAAATATGATAAAAAATAAAGTTGTTTAAAAGGAACCGGATGGATGTTAGCTCATTCCACCTTCCTCTTACTCCTTTTCTTCTATATCCCCTTTCTTTTCTTCTTCTTCACTATTCTTTCTTTTGTTATATTTCTATCATCTTTTCAATCGTCAATCGATTTCTTCCATCACCCCATCAAGAATCGAGGGGAATCCTTCATTATACTCATTTTTCTTCCATCACTTTCCAAATTTTTACTTGTTTGTGCTTGTCTACTTTCTTTGAAGTGACGTTACTTACGCCACCCCAAAGAAGTGAAAATGTAGACACCAAATTCTACTCACGCCTATTGTCTTCTCTCGATTCGGTTAATTAACGACACCTCGTCAATTAGGCATATCTAACTCTTCTTTTACAACATACTTTTGGTCATATGCCTTTTATAACTAACTAATTTGGCTACTACAACCTATTGTTAGTTGAATCCTCTTCTAATCTCCTTATAGACCTCTTCTACTAACTTCCTAGGTTATCAATCCATTTCATTGAATTGAGTATATCTCTCACAAATCTCTTAGACTCCTAATTCCTCAATAATCAGGATTAACTAGCCTAAAGCATGTTTATCCACTCCTAATCATAAAGTGCTTTTTGACTTACCTTTTGTCCCACATGCACTAGAATTCCAATCTCTTCCAAATCAAAATCTATAAATAGAATGGTCACCTCTCCCTTTTAGCCTTACACCTTGTTTACATAACAAAATCTCTCAAGCACTTTAGAAAGGCATTAGACATCATTTGTGATAGCTTTAAGCTATAAAATATTTGGATCTTGGCCATACTCCATTATTAAGAGCTCCTTCATCTTGCATCCATCCACTCCAAATATAGTAAGTAAGGGAAGATCCAAGCTTAACCTTGTAGCCAACTTGGAGAGATCTCTTCACTATTTTTGGGAGCAAACAACACACAATTTGATTTCTTAGAATCTAACTAGGTTCAATTTCATTAAGCTTTCTAAAGAGTAGAATAAACTTAGCATGTTTTATTTAATTCATAATGCATGCTTTTGAAGTTAATTTGCTTATCTCTTATCTTGATGGTTATTGATTGATTTGGTTAAGATTTAGACTACTAGGTGTTAGTCTAGTTTACATAGTTTTCCCAGTTTTTCTTTAATACACCAATGCCTTTTTTTTAATTTTTGTTCATTCCGTGGACTTGAGATCTGTCGGAGTCTATTGGCACGAAGTGTGGCGGAATGACGCCATGTGTCTACCCCGACACTATTGATATTTTGTCGCATGTCACCTTTGACCCTTATAACATGACATACTTTGATTGGCCTCGAGATTGCCTCTGTCTATGTGTGCATTCTTTTCCCTTTGCCACGTGTTCACCTTTCATTGGATGTGGCATCAAAGCGGACTCTGAAATCCATTTAAATGTGGCTCACTCGTGAGGACTTTATGTCCAGGGAGCCCATCGCCTAAAGTTTTGATGGAATGCCACCACATGTCCTACTTGGACCGTTGATTTTACACCACTTATCATCCCCACCTTATTCATGTTTCCTTTTGACCTACCTCGACCCAAGCCTAGACTGAAATATTATTAACCCCGGTTGATTCTACGTGATTCATGTCCATCGTGCATCTCGCTTAGAGTGTGATGGAATGCCACCATGTGTCCATCTCGACGCTCAATATCGTGCCATGTGTTAGCCTTAAAATTTATTATGTGTTCATTGACCACTTTTGACCAAAACTAGACCCAATATTTTTTTAAATTATGGCTTATTCCACGGACTTGAGGTCCACATAATGCATTTATTCTCAAGAATGCTAGAATGGTGATGTGTGTCCCACCTTGACCATTAATGTACTCCCATCCGTCATTGCCTCCACCTATTGTGTGTCCTTTAACTTGCCTTGACCCAAGCCCGGACCCGAAACTATATGGAATGCGGCTTATTCCGTAGACTTGAAGTTTTCCAAACCCAAAAGCTTTGAGGAGAGTCAAAATGTTGACATCTCACTACCTTCATCATTGATCTTGCGCCATGTGGCCCTACCGATGCTTGATGTTAAATTCGACGATTAAATGAATGTCACACACCCTTTTTAATATAAACCATTAATGAATTAGCTAAGTCTCACATAGGTTATCAAATTCCAATGACCAGTACCTTTGAGAGGTGGAATTTGACAACCGTATGAATGTTTTAGTATTCATTAAAATGGATAAGTCCATTTTAACCGAGCCTTCTTAACCAATTCTATAGCTTAATACTTCATGGTCGGGTTACATGTTTTTTATCCTTCATAGCTTCATATTTTAAGAGCAATTTGGATCATTTTGTGTTGACTGCAGGTTCTTTGTGAAAAATGTAGACATAATCTTGATCACCAATGAGCTCGAAGCTTTCATACTTTGATAAACCAAACCATTAAACCAATCCCCCAACATTTTTGTTGAATCTTCTCTTTTATTTGGCCAAGGCATGAAATTTATCACAAATTGACACTTCTTCTTGACTCAGACTGATCTTTGAAGTATGGGGAATAATAAGAAACACATAGAATTATCTACAATTACATGGATTTTATGAAAAAGACTAGCTCAATCCAAAGAGATAGATTGAGCTCCAATAATGGCTCCTGCTCAGGGATGGGTACCCCCTGTGGGTGCCACAAGAAGAAAGAACAAATGCATAGTCCATTAGGCAAGGAGTCATGGGGATAAAACACACAAGTATTTCAAAATAGATGCAAAATAGGTTGGGAAAAAATAAACAACACAAGAAACTCAGGTCACTATAGACCACAACATAAAAAGGGATACAACAACACAATTAAAACAAAAACATGACAAAATAAAACAAAAAAAAGAAACAAGACTTTATACTGTACAAAATCATACCCGACCTTCTCGGCTTAATCTAAGAAATATTTAAGATGCATGTCATTAATAGGAAACTCCAACAAATGTCCTTCTAAGTCTTTCAGAAAGAAAGTATGCTCTCCAATCCTGATGTCAATAGAATATGGTCCCATCCACAGGGCATCAAATTTTCCATGTTTTCCCTTGTCTTCATGTCATTGTCCCATAACAAGACCAAGTCTCCAACATTGAAAACTCTTGGAGTGACCTTCTTGTCAAATATTTTCTTGAGTTTTTCTCTAAATTTGACATGTCTTTGATGGGACTCTCTTCTTTCCTCATCCAATTCCATAATCTAATTGATTCTAGTCTCATATGGACTTACTTCTTCTCCATCTTCAAATTGTTGCATGAATTGATATGTAGAAAGTTGCAAGTGCAAGGGAAAAAGGGCTTGAATTCCATAAACTAGCTCAAAAGGACTCTTTCCAGTTGACCTCTTAGTGGTAACTCTATTTTCCCATAGTGCAAATTTCAGTTGCTCACCCCATTTCCTTTTGTTTATTTGCAATGTTCTTATGAGGATCTTAAACAAGTTCTTATTATTGGATTCAACTTGGCCATTTCCTTGAGGATTATAATTTGATGCATAAGACAAATTTATTCCATATTCCTTGCACATTTTTGCTAATGGTTTAGCTTTGAAGCTCATGGCATTGTCGAAACTATCTTGGCAGGCACCCCAAATCTACAAATGATATTATTGAGAATAAATTCCATGATTACTTGATGAGTTGTTTTTTTGGTAGGAATGGCTTCAACCCATTTGGTAAAGTAATCAATAGCTACTAATATCCATTTATGACCAACACTTGAAGAGTTTGATATCTCACCAATAAAGTCCAATCCCCATTTTTTAAATGGAGATTATATAGACACATGTTATAAGGGTAGGGCCTCGAGGCTTTCAATCTTCTAGAAAAATGTTGGTAACTCTCACACCTTCTAACCAACAAGGCAATATCTTTGAATAATGAAGGCCACCAATAACTTGCCCTCAAAATTTTATGAGCAATGACTCTCCCAGAAAAATGACCTCCACATACTCCCCCATGGAATTTTTAATTATCTTAAGTGCTTCTTCTTTAGTGACACATCTCAGCAAAACACCCTCTGGGTTCTTCCAAGCTAGTCCATGATTAGTTAAAATATACTTTTGGGAAACTAGCTTGAGTGTCCTTCTTTGATTCTTATCTAAGTGCAAAGGAAAATTTAAGTTCATCAAGTAATAGACAATATCTCTATACCAAGCTGAAGTGCTTACCTTTTCATGAGGGTGTAGCCCATCTTCTTCAACATTGTGTATGTCAACTACTTGTAGATTGCTTCTATCATCAAATTTGTAAGGCCTAGACCCCGCACTAACTTGGTAGTTTGTATTTCCATGTCATATTCTTGAAGCTTGTTAACCCAACGATATATTTTACTTGATACCTCCATCTGAGAAAAGATGTCCTTTACCATTGTGTGAGGTACATATGCTATAATCTTTGAGCTAAGAATATAAGGTCTGAAGATCTTGGTTGCTTTGACAAGAGAAAAATATTTCTTTTCCATGACATAATACTTTAGTTCAGATCCTTGCAAAGCTTTGCTAAAGAAGGAAATAGGTTTTTCATGACCTTCTTCATTATTTTGTAATAACACAGAGCAATAGTGAATTCAGAGGCAAATGAAAACATATGAAATTCCTTTCTATAATCAGGGCTAGTCAATACAAGGGTAGTTTTGAGTGCCTCCTTTATTCCATTAAATGCTTGACAACCCCTTCTTCCCACTTAATGACTTGATCCTTTTTTAGCATACTTTTGATGGGGATAGTGATCTCTGCAAAATTAGAAATGAACCTTCTCAAAAAGTTTATCTAGTCTAAAGAAGGACTGGATGCCTTTCTTCTATTAGGTTGTGGAGCTAAATTACTTCAAAGATTGCATGTTTTACATGTTCGGTTCTCGATAATGAATCGACATCGGTCGTGGCTAATCGGCGTTGTCACCAAGTCAAGAAAAGTAACCGTGCAGTCGTGGATAACCAGGCGCGTTCGATCGGGCTAACTAGCGTTGGTCACCGTGTTAGGAAAAGTAACCCGTGCCGGGTCAAGGATAACCGGCGTTGGTCAGGGTTAACCAATGTCGGTTACCTGTGCGAGAAAGTTTTAATTAACTCTCAGGAATTAAATCTATTTTTAGCATTAAAGTAGATTTATTGGATGTAATTGCATGGCTAAGTGCCCTAAGTTTATAAATGACTATATAAGCATAAAATCTAGGGTTTAGAAAGAGAATTAAGAGAAGGATTGAATTAGATCCTTAATTCTCCTAGATTGAGAGGATGAAGACAAAGAAGAAGAAGAAGAGAAAGAAAGAACAGGTTACATGAAGACAGAGTCTCCATGGAAAGGAGATGGATAGAAGGAAATAACAGGTACATCTAAATGGTGAGAAGAGGGTAACATCTTCTACTATATTTCCTTTGTATAGTTATTGTCTCATTGTAATGGCTTGCATAGTATGCAAATCACATAGATTTTCTTCTTGTAGATCCACATGTTGGTGAGATCTTGTATTATAGATCTATGTAGATCTAGTCTTGTATTGTAGATCCATGAGATCATATTGTATTGTTGATCCATGTAGATATAGATATTGTAGAGGAGGTTGTCTTCATGTTTGCACAAGTTATGTAGTGATGGAGAGACATACTTACTTCTTGGTGCACAGTTATAGTTGCACATATGGTAGACCCATGTGAGAGGTCTTGATTGCAGATCCACAGAGAACTTGGTAGTAGTTCAGAGATGTAGTAGTTCTTGGTTATGTGAGATCTGCTGGTGGTGTTTGGAGGCACAGTTGTAGTGCACTCATGGAGATCCGTTTAGAGATCTAGAGGAGAGGAGATACTCTTGGAGAGATGCATTGTACTCTTGTATTTAAAGAGTTGGTTTGTACTCTTGTTATATTATATATATATATATATATATATATGAGATCTCTATCTTTGGTGGACGTAGCCCACATTGGGTGAACCACGGTACATGCTTGTGTTATGTGTGTGTACTTTGTTTTGATTTGGATTATTCTAGTTTATACTTCCACTGCTGTAGATTTTGGGGAATTGTTTAGATCCTGTGTGCATGATTTTGTTTGTTATTAAATCATAGCACTATTCTCATGAGTCTGAATTCCCAACATCTTAGACATAGGGATGGGAACTTTACTAATTACTTCTACTCTTTCTGGATCAATCATGACTCCTTCATGTGATACTATGTGTCCAAGCATCTTTACCTTTTGCACTCCAAAATGACATTTCTTAGGATTCAATGAAACCCCATACTCTCTACATCTGAGAAACATTTTTTCAAGGTGCCCCAAGTGGTCACCCCTTTTCTTAGAGAAAATAGTTATATCATCTTGATATACTGCAATAAAATCATTGATAAGACTAGAGAAAGCCACATCCATGGCCCTTTGAAAAGTTGCTCCAACATTCATTAATCCAAATGACATCCTGACATAGACATATGTTCCCCATGGGGTAGTGAAGGCAATTTTAAATTTCTCTAATTATTTCACCACCACTTGGTTATATCCAGAGAAGTCATCCAATGTAGATAACAAATTTGATCATGTTACCTTTTGCAATAAATTTTCCATGTTTGAAATGGATAATTATCTTTAAGTGAGGCTTTGTTGAGATTTCTGAAATCCACACAAAGCCTTATGTCTCCATTCTTCTTTCGACATTACCAAATTTTCTACCCATGAAGAATATCTAGTGGGTTGGATTATCCCACCATCCCTTATCTTTGTCAATTCTTCTTGCATCTTGGTTGCAAGAATAGGGTTAATAGGCCTCTACTTCTGTCTGAAAGGCTTAGTGTGGGGTGCCAAGGGTATCTCATGCTAAAAAAAATCCTCCCTATAAGCCTTCAACTCAGAATAAGACCAGGCAAGGCAGTCTTGATACTTTCTTAACAATTTAGTATAAGCCTCTCTTTCATCCTTATTCAAATTACTACCTAACCAGACATTTCTAGGATCTTGGCATGAACCCAAATTACACTCCACAACATCTCTTGGAAAAGTAGCAGACTTACAAACTGCTTTGTCATTACTATCAAAGGAAGATTCTAAACTAACTAATCCCCTTGGGATTGTATTAGTTTTTAACTGAATTACCTCTTTACCAAAGAGGGTTTCTTTCCCCTCACACACCTCTACCATAGGCTCCAAATCAATGATCTGTCAATGAACTCATCTTGCAATTCAAAAATCTGTTGATGTGTGAATCATTATCAAATACTTGCCAGTGTTGTATATTATCAGGTATAGAGGGTCAAACCAGTATTTCCACTTCAAACTTGTAATAAGGGGATGAATCTTGATTTCCCAAGACTACTAATCTATCATTTGCTATATTTTAACTTCTATCATGGTATTAAATATTAAATGATTCAAAACATTCAACGAGATCCCAAACTACATTCATGTACTATTTTAATCTATGATTTTTTTGCTACATATATCTTTCTAATTTATTTAATCACTAACTCAGAATCTCCTTTAATTATGAGGTCCTTTATCCCATGTCTCCAAGAAATTCTTAATCCTAGCAACATTGCTTCATACTCAGCCATGTTATTGGTGCATTCAAAATTCAATTTAAATGAAAAATTGAATGACTCGTTTCTTGGAGAACTCAACACTATTCTTGCCCCATTACCATTACTTGAGCAAGCTCCATCAAAGGTCATGGTCCATGGGACCTCAGGGTCATCAAATTGAATATTTGCATCCAAATAATGGTCTTCAAAATCAGTGTTTCCTATGAAATTATCCATGTCTACATCAACAAAAGCACTTCATAAGAAGCATTGTTAGGATCTTCAATGAGGTGTAACATCTTATCTTCTCTGTATAACTTGATCAATTTCCCTTCCAATGATATGGAATCACATGACATATCCATTTGACACTTGCCTCCCACACTAGCTACCCACCTTCTTGACAACAATATTCCCCATTTGGTAGGCAATCAATAATGACAACGTTCATAGTCAAGTACTTCCTTGGATGTGTTGCCATTTGTACAATCAATCCTTTCACATAGCCCACCACAGTACTTCTCTAGAATCCATAGCATAACATCTACCAAAAGCAATATTTATCTTAAGGTTTAGTTCATTCATGACTGCAAGAGGCATGATGTTACATGAAGCTCCAAAATAAAACATACAATTGTGTAAGAGCCACCCATTTATAATAAGTGATGTGAAAAGGGGTCAACATCCAATTGTGTTTCCACTAAATAAGTTCCCGATATACCTTAGGAGGATTTTCCATCTCTTCTTCAGTTTCTTGTACCTCAGTTTTAAAAATTGTGGGAGATGATTTATCATAAGAAAGGTCTTGATTGGAAATAACATCATCTTCTTTAAAGCCTAAATACTCAAAGGCCCTCTTTTTATGCTCAGAGATTCTTAACAGTTCCACAATGGGAACTGTAATCTTTATTTGACTTAAAATTTGAGCCATATCACATACATTATACTTAGGAAGAGGAGCATTGGAAGGCACTGTTACAGTTTTTTCATATGGAAAAAGGTTCTTTTTAGTGGGGTTTGGGGAAGAAATTCTTGGCTCAAGATGAATTACAAGGGTTCTATTCAATACATTTTTCTGAGGAGCACCTTTGGGGATATTAGAAAGAATAGGCATCCTTGCTTTGGTTACAGGAGCTAGTCCTTTAACTTGTCTATTTCTGAGATTGTACTCCTTTTCTTGAGTAACTACAACATTGATCAACAATTTTCTATCCTCACTAGAAGGAACATCACCATCATACTTCTTGATCATCAAATCTCTTAAATACTCAAAATCATGATTAGGAAATTCAAAATCTTGGGCCATATCAGCCTCAACATTAATTTCAATAGGGAGAGATCTAATCTTTTCAACACAAGTCCAAAAATCAACCACAGTTTGGGTATAAAGGAGGTCAGTAGAAGATACATCTTGCTCACATTCTAGTTGACATTCCATCATGCATACATCACTAAAATAAGCTTCATCACTTACAGGTGGATCACAAGGCACATGGGGTAACAATAATTTGTCACACCAATCAATGGCATGTTCTTCTTCAATAACAACTACTCTTCCCACTAAAGGGTCAGGATTGCTTTGTTATCTCTATAATTTTGTTGTTTGCTACTTGAGCCAATATGTGCTTTTCCTCTATCTTCATCTCGATTCTCTCCTCTAGCTTGATTGCTAAATATATTATGTCTAATGTTCTGATGTTGATTATGAGGATTAGGAGACAATCCCTTTTCTGTTCTTGCTAATTTATAAGAAATTTCTTTAACATCCCCTGCCAAATTTTTGACAACTTCTTCAAGGTCAATTGTCTTACTAGTCTGAGGCTTTTTTAGGTTAACCAACTTCACACCCTCCCTCTTTGATGGCTTTCCAAAGAGCTTTAATATTATTTTCAATCTAAATAGCCATGGTAAAAGCATGTCTCAAAGTTATAGGATTTTTGTCTCTCAAGTAGTATGTTGTTTTCTTATCAAATGCATCTGAATACTTAATAAGACAAGATTCATCATTGGGTCTTATCTTTTGGGAAATCTTGTCAAAGTTTTATTGAATCTGGTATTGAAGTCTTGGACACACTCATTGGGATTCTTCTTAATGTTCTCAAACTCAAATAATAGAAATCTTGGATTAGTTCTATCACCATATGAAACTCTGAATGCATTTTGCATCTCCTATCATGAATCAATTGATCCATCAGGAAAGGATTTGAACCATTCATGAGCATCTTCTTCTAGAGTGTGTACAAATAAATTTACACATACATCCTCAAACTCAATTTCATAGTCCTCCATTAGATTCTGAAATAACTTTAAATGATGATCACCACTGATAACATTATTTCCTTGAAACTTAGGCAATCTCATTCTAATCTCATTAGGGACCTCATTTGGATAACCTTCCATGTCATTAAAATCAATAGGTTTATAAGTGTTAACTCTGAAAGGTTCTCTAGGAGGGTTAGCCATGTTATTCTTTACAGGAGCTGGTGGAGGATGGTGTAGCCAATGTTGAACAAGAGTTTGTTGATCAAATGGATCTTGAAAAGTCTGATGAAAGCTTGAGGGAGGAATATATTCTAAATCAAATCCCTAGTTCTCCTTAGTAAATGAAAGAATAGGATTAGGCTTACCAGATGCTTCAAAAATGTCATATGTGCTAGAGAAGTCCTTAACCAATGGAATATCAAGCTTATTAACTTAATCGCAATCGATCTTTGTGACAAGTGTCATTGTTCCTTATACTTTAATCATGTTATTATGTTAATCCGGGCGGTGTCTGTGGTTGTTTACAACAAAGGGAATAGTAGGAATGATGTCTTAGCACACATTTTTAATAACACAATTGTAAATTTACTTGGCGATCTTGATTACAAAATAAAATGCTAAAAAGGAAAGCTAAGATTAAAGGCGAGACTTGAAATCTCTTAAAATCATTAACTATGGAAATGTTAACATATCAAAGGAACAAAATCAATGTTGAAATAATGAATGCATAAAAATGCAGAAAGGAATAAACGCAAATTCCATTTCCATTGGTTAGAGTGGCCCTTGCTCCTTACCTTCAATCAAGTTTAACACTTAATTTTAAAAAAAAAAAAATTCCTCTAAATCTTCTATCTTTATTGAATTGAAAAATTCACTTACACAATGAATCAAATGAAAAAAAACTGAACCACTAAATCTAAGTACATGATCTCTTTTATATAAGAGATGTTCTAGTTCTTTTAGGAGAGAACTAGTTATTCCAAATGACTAAGATCTACTTAACTAAATGTTGACTGAAACAATGACTATCTATTTTGAGAAATACATTAATGGAAGGAGAAGTCCTTAAAGTGTTTGGACTTGAATCATTCTTGAAAACTAAAGAGGAAATCCATGATTGGATCCCTTGAAGGAGTCAATCATTGCTAGAAGATTCTTCAACTCATTAATTGATTAAAGATAATTTCGTGATGAAAATCTTTATGGTGTAGAGGATATATTGAAATTTGACAAGGTTATATTCATGTTGTCACGTGGATCATGCACCCATTGAACTATTGAAAGATCCCATGCAACATGGGAACATCCCCAAGGTGTGGGACCTTGTTGCCTTGGGATGAACCTCCAAAGAAGGCTGGCTTCCTTTGAAACTTGGGGAACCCGATTTAAGATCGATGTGCAAGGCTAAAACACTTTAGAGAATTCTAATCTACTCACTTTACGAGGTTCAGGGTTAGAAATAATAAAGAAATATGCGGTGATACACCAAGAGTAAGACTAGATGATCAGATGATCTTTATGCCAGAAATGGGTAACTCAGAAAGGATAAAACAAACATCACAATCTAATTCACCTAATACCATTTGGACAAGGTAAATAACAAACCACAGTCAAAATAATATGCATCTCCTTGTAAGACCCCAAGTATACATAATAGATAGATCAAATTCGATTGAAAACACAATCAACCACCACGATGATATAAAATATGCACATGTCAAACATCTATTTCACTTATGGTAGTTAACGATAGTACGAATTTTATAACAGAAGGAAAACAGTCTCTCCACAACTGATATTCAAAACCATTATATCACTTTCCCATAGAATGAAATAAGATATTCTGAAATAAAGGCAAGTCAACCACTTACACTAAGGAATTATGCATCCACAAAGCATACATTAATCAACCATTAACACAATAAATCGATTCTTCACGAAAAAATATCACTCTGAATGTAATTGAAAGGTTTTAAAATATTCAAAGCACTCTTCCAAGCTTGAAGAGAAACTTCTCAAAAAATGATCTCTCTTTTTTTATAGACTTCATGCACTTAACTATTTATAAGTTCCTTAGGTTGAGCCATTATAGCTGGGCCTTAACCAACAAATTACTAAAAATAGAAATGTCATTAAGTTCTAGGGAACATGCTCCCATAAAAATAACAAAGTTTGTTGCATGGGTTTGACTTGATCAACCCTGTAACTTGCTATCCTTCCATGGTCGCCACTTTAGCTTTGGCTTGGCTCTGCAACACCTTCTCCTTCCTTAGTTTTATCTTGTTCCTTATCCCAAGTAGCCATTCGATGCTTGTATTCGATGAAATGCTTAATAATTCCTGGAATTCTCCATCCTCTGCCCACACATACAGTGATTTACTACATTTGCCATCTCGATCTCTCTTGCTACCTTGGCTAGAATTCTTCTAAGTTTACTTACTACCTTCTTCAGTTGACCAGTGAAATTTTGGCATGAAACCAACCTATCAATGGAGTCATTGTTAAAAGTTCTAGTCACCTCATCATCCCTTTTTACCAAATCCTTGAAATTTAGCTTGATCTGATCCTCTGAAGAGCATCAATGTTCTCATTGAAGAATTTGTAATTAATATTATCAAAATCCTCTAAGATTTCGTTTAGAGCATCCATGATTTCCACACACTTGTCATTCAATTTCTTAATTAAATCCTACAATACCTGGGACCGAAAACAAATTTGAAACATCATCTATTACATCCTCTTGAAGAAGCAAATATGGATCCTCTTCTTTGATCTCACTCCACGTAGTCAAATTCAAGTTCAAGTTATTATTATCTTCGAGAAGGCTTCATCCATTCTACGAATAGAGGCTCTTTCAATATATAAATCATTGTATATTTTAACTGCTTATTTTATCAAAGGATTGGCTTCTTGAAGTATATGCTCCATCCATCCATTTATCAATCTTCCCTTTTGTCCTATCTTCTCAATCTCATGATAAGAAATATCATCTAGAGTAGAAGAAATCATCAGAGCAGTGGTAGTTGAAATCTCAGTAGATGGAGTAGGTTGTGTTACCTTTCTCAACAATGTAGTGAGCTGCTCAACCTTTACTTTGAGCTCATCCTTAGAAGCCTTGTCCTTGTCATAATTTTCTAATAGATTCCTAAGAGTAGTCTACACATCCTCTTTGATCCTTCATGTGTTGCTTTTCCTAGTGAAAATCTAGAAATTTGGTAGTCAACTGTTGTAATGGTTTCCTTGGTTTTTCCTCAATGGGAGTAGCAAATTCTACGAACCTCTCTCTAGATTGATTCATTGATAAGCTGGAGATAATATTTGGATGCTTGGCCTATCTCCTCGGAGTGGGTTCCAACACACTCAGATCTATAACATCTACCAGGGGCACCTTCTTTTTCTACTTTGGAGTCTGGCGAAACAACCATTCTGGGATAGCAGATGCCGATGGGAGTGGAACAACTAACTTAGTACCTAGGACACCTAATAATAACAACACTTGTGACATTAGTAGGAAATGAAATGGATGTGGCAAGTAATGGATGGGGTGGATGTGAGGACAGCCATAGGAGTGGATACAATGGGATTAGAAGATGAGATGGGAGGAAATGAAAGTGTTAGAGGGAGTGAAGTAGAAATGGGTGACCCAATCGTCTCCCCTACTGAGAGAACTAGAAGAGATGAGAACACCGGGCCATAGGAGATGGGAAAGAAGAAATGATTGTAGAAGTGGAAGGAAATGATGGAGGAAGTGACAATGGAAGAGGGAAAGGAGATGACAGATCTTGTGACACACTTGGAGATTCAATAACTTTAACTATTTCTAACACTGGTATTGCTGGAGACACAACCTTAGAAGTAGGAGCCTTGGAGAGAGAGGAGCTACCAACAACAAATGAAATCTTCTTAGGGACTATATGGGCCCTTTGGATGGACCTTTTCCCTTTTGTAGGTGTTGGTAGACTCATGGTTGGTTGGGCTTCTTTACTTGTAGGTTGATCTAACCCTTTGGGTGAGATTCCCAAGGTAACCAACCAATTATAAGTTCTTTGTAGAATGGTCCCCCCTCTCCTTGGTATTGCAACATTCTTCTACATACCAATCAATCCATGACAATGGTTGATTGGCAACATTATTATTTTTGTATGTTGCATCCAAAACTTCTTCCTCATCTTCCATTTCCTTTGGAATCTCTACAATACCAAACTGCCAAACCTCATCCAGAGTTAGCCTCTCATAATCTCTTTATCGGATGATGAATTCATCCTGACAATGAATCCAAATATCTTCCAAATAGGGAACTCCGAAATTTAGACAGCACTGCTTCACTAAATTTTCCCTAGTAGTCGAAACTGGTCTGGGGATGGAAGGTCCGCAAGGTTACTTCTGACATATCCACATCTACATTATTTTTCCTATGAATATTTTCACAAGTGCATTTGTCAATTGAAATGGGGAATTAGACTCCCGACTTGTGTCGTTTATTCTGAATCTTATGATAGTCCAGTAATTGCTAAACCAACTCTAGCAAAACCCACTTGTCGGTGGGGCATCTTGGCAGCTTATTAGGAGCACCTACAAAACAAGAATCCAAATGTATGTAAACATAGGAAACTGTAGTAGATCCCCACTCGTGTACTTCTTTGAAGGCTTCACCGAAAATCCTTCGATTTTATAAATCTTTATCAAAATGATAAAGAATGAAAGCAAAGAAGGCATCATTAGTTTTTCGTAAGTGTCTTCTTCCATAGAGGCTATAGCATAGACCAAAAATGAGGTCATGTAGAAATTATTCAAGGACAAAACCTTGCTTAACTGAAAGCAGATGGAGCTACTGATATGCTCTCCCCATCTTATGAATTCCTTGTTCTTCTTGATAGTAGCAATATACAGAACATCCATTCTTGAAATTCCTTTGTAGAGGCAAGGCCCAAAACTCTACTTAGTAACACAATAATGTCATTGACTTCCTGGATAAAGTCTGATTGATACATGGTCTTGGGAAATTTGGTGACACTCTTGGCTAGATAGCTCTTCAACATGACTTTTGTGCATAACTTAGTTTCTTTGTCCTAATGCTCCACTGCCAATTCTGGTGAAATTGTTGTGTAGTCTTTGACGTCTAGGAGTTTGAATAAATATTCAAAGAAATATGGGTCCAAATGAATTACAACCTTGCCATCAACATCTTTTATTGACTTGGACTCTTCATCAAAGTGAGTTGCTGCAGCTAAGACGAACTCAAGGCAATGCATGGATGTGGGGAAGCCAACAACAAGAACAAGTCCACTTTATCATGTATGGCTTACATCCAAGATTTCTTGTTGGGGTATTTCACCCTTGCCTGTAAGTCCGGAAAATCAATCGCCCAAGATCGTGTCTCTAGTATTCCCCAAGTCCGAGGATAGACAAGAGTGAGGAGAAACTCTGAGGAATGTATACTTCATCTTTTCTTTGCCTCTGGATGCAGAAGTTGACATTAAGTTTTGGATATTGGAACCCGAAGGGCCTTCAAAAATATGCAAAAATAGTGGAATAGTCCCAAAATACCAAAATCTGAAATTTTGAAAAGACTTTAGTTCCCGAAGTCTGAAAACCCAAAAACCTGAAATAACAGATATCTGAAACTCCAAAAATATACAAACTTCGAAACTCTGAAATGGAAAACTCTGAAATTCTGAAATAGAGAAGCACAACTTCTAAAAATTGAGAACCTCCGAAAAATAAACAACCCCAAACTCCGAAACCACAAACTTTCGAATTTTGAAAACGAGAAACTTCTGAAACCACAAACTTCTGAACTCTGAAAAATGAGAAACTTCCAAAAATATACTTTTTCGAAGGCATGGAAAGCAAGTAAAATGCTTGGGAGGCTCTTAAATATTATGATGAAATCTACGTTGGATGCCTGTAAAAAATAGATTTTACAACCATTGAGGTCAAAAACACCTTCAAAGAAAGCATGGTGGGCAATGAGGGTTTCATCTCCAAAAAGACAAGGAAGAACAAAAGAAAATGAACAAGGAAAAACAAACCCAAGAGATCTTAAACCAAAAAGAAATAACATAACCTAAACCAAATACCTTGAAAATGACACCGCAAAAGTACAAAGTTACAATAAAAATCATATTGTTAGAGAAAAATGTCAAGTGAAAATGACAGGTAAAATCATGAGTTTAAATAGAAAAACATGAAATTAATTCTTGGAAGTTAACACGTACAAAAGTTGGTGAAAATTAAATACACAAATAACCCCGAAAGTTCAAAACCCTGAAAGTCCGAAGTTTCAAAATTTTGGAACTTTGGAGTTTCAAAGATGAAAATCATGAAAAGGTAATGGAAAAATCTGAAACATGAAAGTCCAAAGTTCCAAAATTTAAGAACTTTGGAGTTTCAGACTTCGGAAGTCCGAAGGTGAAATATCGAAAAATGGCTGGGAAACCTCCGAAACCTGGAAGTTTGAAGTTCTGAAATTTCAGAACTTCGGAGTTTCAAACTTCAGAACTTCAAGAATTTTTTTCTAAAAAGGTAACATGGGATTCTAAAACCTGAAAGTCCGAAGTTCTAAAATTTCAAAACTTCGGAGTTTTGGACTTCAAACTCCAAGTCATAAAATCACAAATTGACAAAGGAGATCTATGAATTCCAAATGTCTGAAACTCCAAAATTTTAGACTTTCGGGATTTCGGGGTTCAGAATTTTGAAATCAAAATTTCCATTCTTGCCATTTAATCTCCAAAAAGGAAAATCCCCAAAATATGAAGCCTGAAATTTCAGACTTTCGGAGAGTTTTAACATTTTTTTAAACACTTCCATGTGAAAGATTTCAAAATTTTGTTTTGATCGACTTTAACATCTATTTTTTCAAGGTAGATTTAAAAGTTAACATTTTTGGCGACCTCCAGGGAATGCTTGTCTTGCTAAGATTTTGGGCCAGTATCCTTATACAAACCATTGGGAAAAGGAGTCTTGGAAGCAAAACTACATTTAGAGCACACACAAAAAAAAAAAGAACATGAAAAACGAAAACAAAAAAATGTGCAAAGCACTTGGAGGAAAAGATAAAAAGAACACTATACAGGGGTGAAACAATCTCAAAAGCAAGCTTTGAGATGTATCCCATTCATGTGAATGGGAAATTATTCTCCATTGAGTCTGGATAGATGAAATGAATTCACCTCTTTGCAACTCGTGATGATGTATGGTCCACTCTAGAGAGTGTCAAACTTGGCATGCCTACCTGGTTTGGCTCTGTCTTCGTCCCATTTGAGAACCAAATCTCCCTCTTGAAAATTCCTATTAGATGCTTTCCTAGTCAAAAGACCTTTTAACTTGAGCTTGATGTTGTTCCAAGGTC
The DNA here is from genome assembly GCA_018340775.1 of Taxus wallichiana var. yunnanensis. Classification (NCBI taxonomy): domain Eukaryota; kingdom Viridiplantae; phylum Streptophyta; class Pinopsida; order Cupressales; family Taxaceae; genus Taxus; species Taxus wallichiana. The sequence goes on along the minus strand of CM031238.1, from coordinate 61,901,396 downwards.
TTTATGGTCTGTGTTTCACACTTCTTCCGGCTCAATGAGTTCAACAAATCTCACCGTCAAGGAAATATTTTCCATAACTTCAAGCTGATGAGCTAACTCTAAACAGGGTAATTCCAAGGAGAGCGGGAGCTTTTCCTCTCTTTCATATACAAGCATGAAAGGTGAATTTCGATGGCTCTTTTAGGTGTGATTCGATCTACCCATAAGGTAGTCTTAAGTTGTGTATGTCAGGTCCTTTTGTTAGCCTCCATCGTGTGTTTGATAATTCTTATGAGGTTATTATTGCTAGACTCGGCCAACCCATTCCCTTGTGGATAATAATTGGATGAAGTCTCTAGGTAGACCCCGTTCTTAACCGCCCATTCACTCAACTTCAAACCAAGAAAATCCATTACATTATCAGAAATAATAGTAAATGGAACACCGAACCTTATCATTATATTTTCCAAGAAATCAAGTACTACCTTCTCGTTGCTTTCCTTCAATGTTATTGCTTCCTCCATCGAGTAAAGTATTCTATTATAGTAAGAACCCATTTATGTCTGTCACTAGATGGAGGATTAATCATCCCGATGAAATCTAACCCCATTAAACAAAAGGTTGATCCACTTGAATTGGGTGTAGTGGGAAGAGCTACCAACTTCGCTTGCACAAAGAAAAGGGCACATTCCTTACATTTCCTCAACTAGAGATGGGCATCTTTGAACAAATCTGGCCAATAGTAACCAACCCACATAATCTTGGTTGTATTTGTTCGTGCAAAGTAATGTCCTCCAGATAGGCCATAGTGGAATTCTTCTAATATCTTACTTACATGTTCTGGTTTCATAAAATGAAGATGAACACCATTCGATCCTTTCAAAAAAGAACATTATCCACCAAGACATATGGAATATATTAGAATAAAAAAGTACATTAACCACCCATTCACTCAACTTCAAACCAAGAAAATCCATTACATTGTCAGAAATAACAATAAATGGAACACCGAACCTTATCATTATATTTTCCAAGAAATCAAGTACTGCCTTCTCGTTGCTTTCCTTCAATGCTATTGCCTCTATCCATCAAGTAAAGTATTCTGCTATGATAAGAACCCATTTATGTCTGTCATTAGATGGAGGATTAATCACCTGATGAAATCTAACCCCCATTAAACAAAAGTTTGATCCACTTGAATTGGGTGTAGTGGGAAGAGTTACCAACTTACCTTGCACGGTGAAAAGGGCACATTCCTTACATTTCCTCAACTAGAGATGGCCATCTTTGAACAAATCGGCCAATAGTAACCAAACCACATAATATTGGTTGTATTTTTTTGTGCAAAGTAATGTCCTCCAAATAGGCCATAGTGGAATTCTTCTAATATCTTACTTACATGTTCCAGCTTTCATACAATGAAGATGAACACCATTCGATCCTTTCAAAAAGAACATTATCCACCAAGACATATGGAATATATATGAAACAAAAATACATATTTGGACTTTATCCATATTTTAAGGATATGCCCCTAAGAGGAGGAAATTTTTCATCTTTGACAACTAATCAACTTGATCATCACCTTCATCGCATTTCAGAGCATAAAAACTTCATTATCATTGATCTCTATGTCTACAACCAGCTCGACATAAGCCCCTTACCTTTGACAACTTTAGTGACTTTATTGTGTACATCATACTCCATCACCTTCGTGATCCATCCAACACGTTTCGTCCATCTAGGATGAGAGACCATCAGTGAATTTTGTTGTTGGACAACATGTGCTTAAATTTCTTCGAGCTCAAATAATTACAAAGACTTGTTTCTTGACAAATCAATATTTGAGATCATAGTCTTTGAGGGATTGATCAAAGAAGGCAATTGGTTGCTCCATCGATTGTCATTTTACTTGGGTGAGGATCCCCGAATACTTTCCTAACTCCGCAAAAGCATAAAGAATAAAATATTTATCGAATCCATATAATTGACTCAGTCCTCCACACACCTCAACTTCCCTCTATACTCACATTTCATCTATCTTCCTCATTCAAGCATGCATAGTCTTAATTGATAAGGATACTTATCTAAGTTATATTATACTTGACCTCTTCACTACATTTCTTGACATATTAAATTGGTCCGAGACTCCTTATTTCACCATAGCCAAGATGATGAAACCCTCTATTCACTCAAACCCTAGTCAATTAACCTTGATCTCAAAGTTAGCCACCTAGGCTAGTAGTTCTTATATGACACAAATTGATTGGATCTCAAGTTTGTTCAAAGCAACTTCACCAAACATAGATGATCGAAGACCTTTCATGGAACCCTTAGACATACCTAAGGTTACCACCTATTCCTTCGTTACAAGTTAAACTTTCTTATAGACTGTAGTAAGAATTTAAGCTTATTTTGTATGCTAGACTATGACAATAGACACTTAGCCAATAGATCTCACCCAAAACTTGGTTTGAACACCTCTGAAATACCTTCAAGATGCTCCTTGATGAGTTTGGATTGTTAATTCATTTATCAAAGCACTTGCATGCCTTCAACTCTTACACTTCACTATACATTTGTAGTCGATTGGTAAAAGTGATGTAAATCCTTCACACATGCAAATTTGACTTTGAACATTTGCACACTTCTAGGATTCATTAATATAGTCACATCCTCCAAATTTCATAAGAATTTACAAGTTATAATTTAAATAGCTTGATGCCCTAATTAGAGCCCGAGAGGAGGAAAATGGAACTACAAGAGTATAGAAGCAACTTCATTGTCTAAGAAAAATATATATGTCTTCTTACATGTCTGTCCTCCTATTCCACTCTTCACAATTCCTTGAAATCCTTTCATTCTCTTGCTGTCAATTTCATGCCCTCGATCTCGAGAACAAGGTCTAGATATATCAGTCCTATTTACTTGCAAATACATGTAAAATTAAAACCAATTCTTGCAAGAATTCAATCATCTTCCTTCAATTATTGCTCAAACATTCCATACATCATGATATATCTCTCTCTTTCATGTGCATACTCTTCTCAAATAGGTAATCTTCTTACCATAAGACTATGAGCTAACACCCTAGAATAGTGCAACTAATACTATTTTTGCTCAACAAGACTCTCAACTTAGAATCAAGCTAAAACAACCTATACCACATGTTTTCCCACAAAGATTATCTCCCTACATAGCCTATATGGATTTATTTAGCCTTATCAAAGCACATTTCACCTTCCCAAGTTTATTTACCTCTACTACAACAAATTACACACATATTAGAAATTGCATAACTCTATCATGGAGTGAAAACTATCTTGAGAAAATTCCTAGACCTATCGACATGCTTAGCGATCTAAGAACCATATGATGCTCCCGGATCATACTTTCCTTAAGAGAGAAATCGAGCTTCTAGATATATGCTTGCTCTCCATAATATTTTGTATGCTCCTTATGGTTACATCTTGGTCATCATATTTTGTCCCTTATGTCTATTCTTTAGTGTTTGAAATATTCCATGCCTATTGTGTACTTTCCTTGCATAATACCATTCTTGTTCAAAGATTGTGATTCCTTCATTTTCACCTTCCTTCCTTTTTATTGCTTACTTATTTCTTGATTCAATCTCGGTTGTCCTACTTCTTCATTATCCATGAATGCTTCTACTACCCATTCATATTGGAGTGCTGATCTTGTGTATCACATTTATGTTCCTTCTTGGACTTATTTTATATTTTCTTACTCGAACTTAGATGAAGTTGTAACCAAAACCATATTGCATTGATTAGATTGTACTCAACCCCGATTTTGTTATTTCCCATGATTATTACTCCTCTCTTTTCTGAATCGAGCCTAGATGCCTTGTCTTGTATGTTTCTTCCATGATTGTCTTTATATTCTGCCTTGTCAAACTAGTAGCTTATTGTCCCTTGGCTGGAGTATTATTCATTGGCTTGTCTCATGGTTTGAATCACATGCTTTTGTTTCTCCATTTTCCTCTCTGCTTTGTTTTCTTGTTCCAAGTCTCTTTTATCCTTCTCCTCCTTGTTAAAATGGTCTTCTTCTCCCTTATGTCTCTTCAAGGCTCCTTCAAGCCGACACATGGTTCTTGGGAGGATCACTATACCTCCATTTTGTTCAAAACTTGTCATATGCTTCCCTTGTGCTAGCTAGCAAATCAGTAACTTTTCTTTTTCTTTCTTCCTAACATTCCTTTCTTGCATAACTGGTAACCATGGAAATCTACTCATGATCTCTATTACCTCTACTTTTCATCTGATTTTTCCTTGAGTGGACTCTGCATACTCAAATAATTTGGTGCTTTATGATTTTCTTCTATCATTTTCTTGCCATCTTGCTCCTTTGTAGGTGTAAAGGACTGTGTTTTTGAGCTCTTCTCGCTATCACTATCATAATGCATGATTTGTCCTTGATCCTTTGTTCCTTCAAGACCTACAACTTTGTTGTATTTTGGTGCTACCATGGGAAATATACTTCTTTCACTTGAAATCTTCCTCTCTCCATCTTGTAGACTATTTTTATATCAGATTGGACTGTTATAAGGTGACTTCTTATCTCATTATCTACTCCATCTTGGAGAATATTGAAACTCTTCTTATGTTTGTCTTCTACCTCTTCTACTTGAGGTCCATGACTCCTATTTTCTCTACCTTTGTCTTCAAGAGATGATTTTGCCTCTTTTTCTCTTATGACAACTTCTTGTTCTTGTTTATCCACATGTTCTTCATCTGTAATCACACACTCATATAAACAAGTGAAAATTTTGAAGCTCATTCATCCCTTTTGATGCCTCTAGGATTAGCATTTCTTCTTCATACTAGTTTGAACTTCTTGGGTTTTCCATGACACTCTTATCTTTCTTCTTATCCATCTCTTTTTCTTCACAAAACATTACTCCTTCCTCTAGTTCACAAATGAATATTGCTTGCTCTGCTTACAAGGGCTGGTTTTCATGTTTTTTTCTACATTTAACTCCTTTTTTCTTGATATATTTGGACTCTCTTAAATTTTCTTCATTATCTTTCCTTGTTTCCATCTTGATGTCAGAAATATCAGTCTTATATACCTGATTACATTCATATTCAAACATAGTACTTACCCTTTCAACATTGCATAGTTGGATCATACTGTCTCCAATGACAATATTTAGAATTTTCTTCTTCTTCTTAACTTCTTTTTCACTTTATTTGTGCTCTTCAATAGGTTCTTCTATGCTTCGATCAGCTGAACTATCATATTCTCTATTTTCTAATTGTTTGACCTCTTGTGGAAGTGTTTTCATATCTTTATGTCTTCAAAGGTAGTTCTTTGTTGTTTCCTTGAAAAAATTTACTTATTTTTCTTCTATTATGTTCAATGCTTCAGATTTTGTGGTCCACACATGTCAACATAGAATTAGATATAAAAACTAGAGGTTCTTGGACCTCCATGCCTGCTCCATTCATGACTTCCTTCTTCTTGCAACAATTTATTTCATTTGGGATGGTTTGTAAACATTCAACATGCATTCTTCCTTCATCTTCCTTTAATATTATAACTTTATTCAAGCACTCTAGTGCTTCTCCAAGGTGGTACTTTTGATCCACCATATCATTCTCTTTCTCACAGCCTTCCTCTATTGCCCTCTTTTTCATGTGACCAGCTTCTTGGTCATCAAACGTCTTTCTTAGTGCTTCCTTCTTACTTTGATTTTTACAAGTGCATTTGTGCACATTTCTACCTCTTCCTTCATGCTTCTTGAAGGTATTATATCTCTCATCCATAAATCATCATATGCATTCATCAAATCTTCACAAGAAGACAAATCTTTTACTATTTTTTCCTCCTTAACTTGCTATATTATCTTGCATAGGTATTCCTTCATAGTCATTAGCATCACACTCCCTCCTTTTTCATCTCTTTCACCCTTCAAGGGTATGAGACTATGCTCAAATCTATCCTTGCAAAATTTATAGACATTAGTTTTTCCATCATGCTTGGCTTTCCTGTCAAATTTCCAAGGTCTACCTAAGAGCAAATGAACAAAATCTATATGTAGAACACCACATAACACTTTGTATATTTATATGACCCAATTTGAAAATCAACTACACTTAGTTGACTTACTAGGATCTGATGATTCTGTTGTACCCATGAGATATGATAAGGTCTTAGATGTGGGAGTCTTCTCAATCCCAACTTCTTCACCATGTATTCTGACACAACATTGTTAGTGCTTCCTCCATCAATAATGACATCAAAACTTTTCCTCCAGACTTGCATCTAGTTCTAAACAAGTTCCTCCTTTGAATCACATCTACATTTTGATCTCTTAGGTCTATCTTTTTACCTCTTGGATACTCCAAGAATCTCTTCATCAAAAGAGATTCACCCTTCATTCTTTCATTCCTTTTACATGGTTGATCTGATCTAATTACCTATTCCTTCTCAAATTTCTTGGAATAATCCACATTTCTAGCATTTATACATCTACTACAATTTACACAATTGTTACAATTATCATTTAAATCATCCATCTTAAACATACCTCCCGATTGGATTCAAGATATTGAGCTCTTCCTCTCATGTTGTTGTCCTCTCGTACTTGTTATCCTTTCTTTGACAAGATACTCCAATGCATCCATCCTATCCTTCATTTGTATTCTCATATCTTTGAAAAACTGCCATATTAGCTCTCTAAGAAAACTCTCCTGCTTGTTCGCATCTTTGGATACATTTGTGCCATAATCAACTTGTTCTATTGTTAAATACGACCTTTAATCAAATTTTCAATCGAGTCCCAACTCGATACCAAAATGGTGTAGAGGATTTATTGAACTTTAACTAGGTTTGGTTTCCAAAAATGTCACCTTTGGCATACACTAGCTTATTGTTGATTGTAGCTAGGTTCCTTGGTCTTGAAAGCTTAAATTTATGAGATTTAGTCCATTTCCTTGTCTTGTATAACCCTTGGTTAATGATCAATTTTGTTAAACACTTCATCCTTCAAATGTTCCAACCTATCATTACATACTTTATACACATTCTCCATTCATTCTAGCATATATAACTTAGTCTCCACCAATGTGATTATCACCATGTTTATGTCATAGACCTCTCCATATACTTGACTCGGTCCTCCACACACCTCAACTACCCTCTATACTCACATTTCATTTATCTTCCTCATTCAAGCATGCATATTATTAATTGATAAGGAGACTTGTCTAAGTTATAATATACTTGACCTCTTCACTATGTTTCTTGACATCATAAATTAGTCTGAGACTCCTTATTTCACCATAGCCAAGATGATGAAACCCTATGTTCACTCATACCCTAGTCAATCAACCTTGATCTCAAAGTTAGCCACCTAGGCTACTAGTCCTTATATGACACAAATTGATTGGATCTTAGGTTTGTCCAAAGTAACTTCACTAAACATAGATGATCTGAAGACTTTTCATGGAATCCTCAAGACATACCTAAGGTTACCACCTATTCCTTCATTCTAAGTCACACTTTCTTATAGACTATAGTAAGCAATTTAAGCTTATTTTGCATGCTAGAATATGACATTAGACACTTACCCAATAGAACCCACCTAAAACTTGGTTTGGACACCTCTGAAATGCCTTCAAGATGCTCCTTGATGAGTTTAGATTGTTAATTAATTGATTAACACTTACATGCCTTCAATTCTTTCTCCTCACCGTATATGTGTAGTTAGTACTTGGTAAAAGTGATGTAAATCCTTCACCCATGCAAATTTGACTTTGAAAATTTGCATAGTTCTAGGACTCATTAACACAGTCACATCCTCCAAATTTCATAAGAATTAACCCCATAAAATTGAAATGGCTTGATGCCCTAATTAGAGTCTGAGAGGAGGAAAATGGAGATATAAGAGTATAGAAGCAACTTCATGGTCTAAGAAAAACATATATGTCTTCTTACATGTATGTCCTCCTATTTCACTCTTCAAATTTACTTGAAATTCTTTCATTCTCTCACTGTCAAGTTTCCCTCGGTCTCAGAAGAGGGTCTAGATATATCCGTCCTATTTACTTGCAAATACATGATAAATTAAAACCAATTATTTCAATAATTCATTCACCTTCCTTCAATTCTTTCTCAAACATTCCATACATCATGATATATCTCTCTCTTTCACTTGCATACTCTTCTCAAATAGGTAATCTTCTTACCATAAGACTAGGAGCTAACAACCTATAATAGTGCAACTAACACTATTTATTGCTCAACAAGACTCTCAACTTAGAATTAAGCTAAAACAACCTATGACACACATTTTCCCACAAAGATTATCTCCCTACATAACCTATATGGATTTATTTAGCATTATCAAACCAAATTTCACCTTCCCAAGGCTATTTACCTCTATTACAACAAATTACACACATATTAGAAATTGCATAACTCCATCATGGAGTGAAAACCATCTTGAGAACATTCCTAGACCTATTGACATGCTTATCCATCTAAGAACCATATGATGCTCCCGCACCACTTTAGTTTGGAGAAATTCATCCTTAAAGTTGGGTTGAATGTTCACTGAGTTAATAGTGCCACTTTATGTCTAAGATATGGTGTTGCAAATTTGTGATTCCAATAATCCAAACTATGTGCATGCATGTGAAATTTTCTACTTTGGAGAATCAGGGTCAATGACCTAGATGATCTTGATGTGGTACTCTGAGTTCCCTATTAATGCAGAGGTGAGTCTTGTGCCAAGGCGAGTCCTATGCCAACATGTCAATTAGAGTCTTGCATTGGTGCATGAATTAATTCATGCGCTCCCTATGATAACTCAACACATACTCTTCCAAAAGTGTAGTTAATGTTTCACAACTAAATCTATTTAAGCCATTTTTAAAGAAGAATTAACAAGGTAAAAATAACAAACATATGCACAATAATTCCTTCAAAATCATAGTAAAGTATTAAATATAAGAAGTTAACAAAGTGTTCATCATGTTATATGACATCAAAATAGTATGAGGCTAAACATGGCTTAAACATCACAAAAATGGGGTTCATCACTCCCCGGACTAAAGGTTTAGCAGGTCCTCTTGTTACCTAGAATTCAATTGCTCTACAATTCTAGAACAATTATATTCATTGGCAAAAGTTTTCCAAGTTTCATCCAAAATGTTCTAGAGAATCCAAAATTATCAACAACATTATCCATCCAGGTCTTGTAGATGCCTTCTTGTTGGTTATTCATTTAATTCCATTGTGGCACAAGTGCAAGAACCAGTGGGGGTCTGTATCTGATACCAATCTATTATTATTTGAGGTACATAATTATCTTGTAGAGATCTTTTTCTTGTTTTAATGACCATCTAAGGTTTGTTGGTGAAATGACCTCTTTCCTTTTATATGGCTCTACAAGTAACTGATATTAGACCTGGGAAGCAAGGAAATTAACATTGAATGTGGGGATCACATGCTCTCTGAAATTCTTGACACAATTTCAAAGAATATCTGTGTATATGTCTACTAGACATAGACAATACACTTGTGAAAAAAAAAACTTTTGAAGATCCATATTGGTGCCGGTAAATCATGCCTCATTAAGAGGCCAATGGTAGATTCTGACTGCACAAAGACTTCTCATTGATCTCTCCATTCACCTTGATGTTTGAGTGTGGAAATGAAAGCCCTTAACTATACTTCTCCCACATAAAGATTGATTGGAATCTCAATTTTCTCTGGGAGAAGAAACTTGTGAACATAGAATTCACACAACAATTTTTCTCAACATCATTTCCTGTAGTATATGCAGCTAAAAACTGTCTATCATCCTCAAAATATATGTCCAACATTTCACGAGCCCTAGATATTTTCCATTTGAGGAACTATTCTTTTAAAAATAATGCATAAAAGTTCGAAGGGGGTCGGCAAGAAAGAACCTGGTCATAGAGTCGACTTATTGTAAACACATTTTATTTTAACAATTTATTTTCTTCTTTCAAAAAAAATCTCCTCTACCACCGCCTTATCCTGTAGCACTCTTCCACCCACTTAGCCACACCTCTCAACACAATAATAAGTGGGGAAATAATTAGTTTGAATGACCTGATCTTCCATGTCCACGGGCTCCTTCTCTCTTTGTTTTTCTCACAACAGAGTAAGAGATATGCCAATCTCCTCAATTCTATCATGAAGGAGTTTACCTATTATTATCGTTCCTCTAAAGTATTTTGTAACTGAAGGGTGGCTTCATCATGTTGGGCTATTGTTCCCTGCAGTTGTTGAACCTCTTGATCCTTAGCAACTATTTTTTGGGAGACATGAGTTTCTTTGGCCTCCAAGAGTGATTGTAGTCTGGTTTATCATCTCCTAGGCTATTTGTAGCTCAAATTGAACTTTGGACAACAAGAAGGCTTAGGGTATGATATTATTAGATTCAATGAGAGAACTAGGTTCTCCCTCTTCCATATGTGCCTTCCCTTTATCTCTATCAGGTGACCCTTCAGTTATAGGAAAAGAATGCTCAATTTCTCTTTCTATGTCAGGAGTAGATGGGGACACTAGCTTGTTAGGAGACTCAGGTGGGGTTTCACCAGGGTTTTCATTATTTCAGCTGATTTTTCCCCCCCTTGGGATAGGTATTATCAATTAGTTTCTCATAAAGGGTAGGTGTAGGATTGGAAGTTCGGAGATGTTTCTTGGGTCTCATAGAGGTAGATGGGGCTTGTTCTACAACCACCACAGGATTCAAGGCACATTCTTTTTGAAAATTTAACCATTTCTTCACCCCATGCTTCTTTTTGAAAAATTGATGTTTGTATATTAAGTGGATCAAACCTTGGAATTTCAAATATGGAGCCCCAGAAAAAAATTCAGTAGCAACACAAATGGAATCATATAGAAATTAGGGAAAATTAATCTTATACTTGAGGCATGCTTTGACCATGTTGAAGATGGATTAACATTCTTAATACATGACCCAATACAATTTCATATTGTCCCTCACATATAAAATATTTAATCAACCATTTGGCCACTTTAGCCCAAGGTTCAGGTATAGTTATTCTTTTAACCCCTTTTTCTTTTCCCTTGTTATCTATGACTAGTTGTAGTTTCTCTTTCTTCCCAACTGCAAATATTTTAATTACCTCATTATACATGGTCCTATCACTTACTTTGTTAACCCCTCATTAGGTATACCAGAAAGATGACTGATTACAATTGGAGAAAAGGGAATTTTCTTACCATGGATAATGGAGTGCCCTTCTTCCATATTCCTTACAAATTATTCAATCATTGAAACATTGAATTCTTCATATGCCAACAAAAAATCTAGCCATCCCACACTTTCAAAAATTTCAACTACCCTTGTATCAGCCAAAAGCTCAGCAAAACTTGTTGGTTCGTGTCGCAATCTAGGCCCCATGTCTAAGCTTGAGTAGATAGGAAATATGGATGAAGGCACATGGTGGTAGTGGAAAAATTACAAAGTGATAGCACAAGAGAGTGGTAGAGCAGAATGGAAGGGTCTAATTCAGAAAGTGGAAATGGGATGGACTTAACATGCAAGAAATATAACTAAATTTGGAAAGTTATGCTAGTATCCCGAGGTGGTAATGGAGGTGATTGGATGCATGTGAACATTATGGGGGAAATGAATTATGGATTTATTTGGATTTGAGAAGCGTGCAAAGTGAGTGGAAATGAAGTGGTTAATCAAGGTGCACGATGTTCAATAATTAACAACTCATAATTTAAAACCTTCCTACATTTAAGAATTGAATTAATTACGCATACCTTGATATTAAAACTTTTCAAATCTTCACCGTCATTCCCATGTTGGTGTAATGCTCCATTCGTATGTGGTACTTCATTTATTGACGATCGATTCGGGGTAGATGTTAGAAATCTTATATACTATAGTGTGAACATTTAAAACTCACGTTGGAATGGGTCTAAGATTGTGAGTGATCTATGAAGATATTATAAGTATTGGGATATGGTCAAATTCCATATTATGTGGAAATTGACTTCCTATATATGTAATGCTCAAACAATGAATAAGATATTCGAGTTTTCTTTTCAATGTGATTGTTCAGTATTTAACAGTGGCATCAGAGCAGCAAATTCTCTTGCCTATGTGTGGAGTTCTGTCTCTTCTACTGCATGGAGGAGAATTACCAGCAACCTACAATTGGCCCACGTGGGAGGAGATTTGATAGATATGCGTGGAGTTAGTAGAAAATTCTGCGTGCTATGCTGAGTAGAGAAGAGAGAAAACCCGCGTGGTGGAAAAGGAGCAGTCTGAATTCATCTGCATGGGAGGAGATTCAGGGACTCTGTGTGTGAAGGATTTTTGTTGACAAGAGCATCAACAACCAATAAAAAAAATGTGGATCCTTGGTAAACTGCGTTAATGTTTTGTTAGTCTGTTTTAAATTACTTTATTTTACTTTAATAAAGACAAAGTATTTATTTCTAATGTATAGCCTTCAGCTATATTAGAAATTAGAATAGAATATTGTCAAAATATCCATGTAAAATTTAAAAAAGTAATTTGTTCTTATTACTTTTTAAATACATAGTGTAAATCGGGAGCAATATCGGTTGAAACCGACTCCCCTAAGAGTGCATTTTCAGTTCGAAACCAACGCTCTAAGGTATAATGGACATTCCACTAGAAAAATTCAATGGATTGAACTTTCACACCTGGAAAGTCAAAATCCAAATGCAATTAATGCATAAGAATCTATGGAGGATTGTATCAGGAGATGAATCAAAACCCACAGACGCTGCAAAACTAATAGAGTGGGAAACAAGGGATGATAAGGCAAAAGCAATAATAGGACTTGCCCTATCAGATACTGAGCTACACTATGTGGATCTGGAAAAATCCTCAAAAACAATTTGGGAACTACTTAGCAAAACTTTTGGCTCAAATGCAGTCAATGCTAAATTTTCACTAAAACTACAACTATTCAAACTCAAGATGAATGAAAATGTGACAATGTCAAGCCACATTAATGAACTAAGATCACTCATAAGGCAACTTGTAGAAGTAAAAGTTGTAATAGAAGACAAAGATGCTAAAGCCATACTTCTAAACAATCTTCCTCCTAAGTACAGTAATGTTGTGTTCACTCTCAGACAAATGCCCACACAATCACTTGAAGACATGATATCTGCACTTCTAAGTGAAGAGAAAAGAACAAAAGAAGAAACTGCTTTGTTTGTTAAAAAGAGATACAAGAATTTTCCTAAAAACAAAGAAGACCCTGAATGCTTCTATTGCAAGAAAAAAGGACACACATATACATATTGCAGAATTCGAGCTAAAGATCTACTCAATGGAAATCTTAAACCAAATGAAGCAAATGTTGTTGTGGAAGAAGAATCAGAATATGAAGAAGAACCAGCACTAGAAGAACCTGACTACAATTCTGATGACTTTCTATTCTAAATAAAGATCTCGGAGGTTGGAGGCAAGGAGGAGGAGGCTGATCAACATCTCTTGTTAGTCACCAACAAAGAGACTACTTCAAATGTATTGGTGACCTCCTTTATTTCAGTTGTGTGTTTGTTTTCTGCTATAATAAGAACATAAGTGATATTCCTGTTCATATTTGTAATAATCTCCTTCTATGTGAAAAATGATGAGGGCCAATGATAGTACTGCATATCATGATGTGGTTGTAGGTAAACCATCTGTAAAACCTTCATACATGGTTTGTGGTAAACCATATGTAAAAACCACCATTCTCGGTTGTTGGTTAGCCATATGTAAAACCATCATTCTAGGTTTGTGATTATCCTTTGAAAATCACCAGTATCATGAAAGTAGATGCAGGTACATGATCTAGGTTTTCCCCATGTTCACACTAAGGGGGTGATTGTTAGAAATCTTATATACTATAGTGTGAACATTTACAACTCACGTTGGAATGGGTCTAAGATTGTGAGTGATCTGTGAAGATCTTATAAGTATTGGGATATGGTCAAATTCCATATTATGTGGAAATTGACTTCCTATATATGTAATGCTCAAACAATGAATAAGATATTCAGAGTTTTCTTTTCAATGTGATTGTTCAGTATTTAACAAAGAGATGACCGCCATTTTTGGTTTTTGGTCCTCTATATTTATTTATTTATTATTATTATTATTTTTGGAAGCATTAGCCGTTATTTTTGGTTTTCAACCAATGCTTCGAGGAGGATGATTGTCATCTCTAGTTTTCAATCACCCCCTCTTTATTGCTTAACATCTAGTTGATCAGGTCTGAGTTATGTTGGGAAAAGAAAATTTTCCCACACAATTCAGATTTGAATCCTCTTGAATTTCTTTTTGAAACTCTTCTTTAGATGTTGGTTTATGGTACAACCTTAGTCTGTTCCCATTAACTAGCATTACCTTTCCTTTTCCATCTATTGGAACCAATTGATGGGCCTCTCATTGTCAAATACTTCTGCAATTTGATACAGGCCCATCCATCTCATATGCAATTTCCCTTTAAAGTCTTTATACTTTGAATAAAATAACAAATCCCGCTCAATCTCCTACCTGAAATTTCCTTGGATCTATCTACTTATCATGCTAAATTTTTCTTTGTTCTTTGGATGATCTCAATATGATGTAATTCCTGAAGTCTAATTTCATCCAATTCATTTAATTGAATAATTATGGCTTTGTGCTTCTGTCAAATCAATGCCCACTTTAGTTGTTGTCCTTAAGGTTTGAATCTCAAATTCTATAGGTAGAATTGGATTCTTACCATAGACTAATTCATAGGGAGTAAATCTTGTTGTTGTTTTCCAAGTAGTGTTGTAAGCCCATACTGCTTCTGGTAGTTTTTGAGCCCAATTCTTCCTTGAGATGTCCATTGTCTTAGTTAGTATGTTCTCCAGCTCCTGTTAGTAACTTCCACTTGGCCATTAGTGTTGTTCTAGATTTTTGTTCCTTATCAATTAAATGATCTAGTACTAAAGAAACTAGAAAACTTAGAGTAATGGAGGGTTTATGGTACCTCGAGATGGGATGAATGGATGCGGGCACAAAGTGATGATGGATCCTTGTTGTAACTAGATAAACTTGTAACTCGAAAGACACTAAGAAGAAGACTAATTAGCTAATATATGTGGGGTTTCCCAAAAAATTGGCTCCAAGAAGTCTTAGCTTCCTTTCATGGATGTCAACCCTCATTTTAAAGAAAGATTGAAGTAAAATATTGATAAAGAAATTGCATGCAGAAACAAAAGTACTACTAAATCTAAGAAATAACTAGAATTGATCTAGAAGATGATTTGATTAAAATAATTATAAATTAAATATTACCTGTCTCAGGTCGACGGTGACCCGTAATGTGCAAAGGCAAGTTGACGGTGACACGGGAGTGAGGATCTAGAATGTAAGATAAATATGCAAACCTTGCAAGATTTGAATACGTAAAGGCTTGTGTATGTTGGAGTCAACCTACATAAGGGATCCAAGGAATAGAAACCAAGGAAATAGAAGAGAATGGTAGTAAGGGAGGATTGATTGGCAAGTAAGACCACGGTCAATGATGATTAGGTTCATTCGATGGTGATTGTAGCAGAGTTGGGTAAGGCTAAGGTCAAAAGGATGAAATAGGAGACCTACAAGAAAAAAACTAGAAGGAAATATCGATAATGAAGCTTTGAGCATTGTTGGAGGTGCAAGATATGTTATATGTAAAGAAAGATAGTAATAATATGACAATAATTGAATAATATAATACAAATATGATGATAATCTCACAAAGAAACGTCCATGTGTGATGTGAGCAGGGTAGAAGAAGATCCAAGAGGCTGTCACCATTACAAGAATGCTCAGGCATGAGAAGGAGTACGTGGGTTGTAGAAAATATCTAGTGTGTGCATGCATCCCTCTTGCTTTTGAAATGTGAAAGTATTTTTAAAGGGTTGACGATGACCGGCTGGGTTGTCACCAATTGAGGGGAAATTTTCCCAATGGGCTAGGTTGATTTTGGCTGTATTTCATGTTTTTAAGGGTTGGAAGGGTGCTAAAAGGTTATGTGTACGATTATATTGTTTAGGGATGAGATATGGATGAGTTGGAGATAAGGATAAGTTAGAAAAAGCGTAGGATAAGGATTTAGAATGAAAACATCTAAATGGAAAGTTCACTAGGGCATGATTAGGGCAAGTTAAACAATGGTTATTAAGTAATTAATAGTAATTAATTAATAAGCATTTAATAACGATTTTTATGGATGAATAAGTGGGCATTTAATTAAATTAAATGAGGTGGATTTAATAAATATGTGCATGCAGGAAGACAAGGGTAGAGATACTGATTTTAGGTGTCTACATTTTGCCCCTTTTTGTTGAGTGCTTTGCACTAGCAAGCCATGAGACAAAAATGATGAGAGATTAAGGGTAAATGAGGATTGGCGAAAGGTAGATGATGATCTCCCCCTCAAATGGGGGATCAATGATGCCACATGAAATCAATGATGCATTTGAAAAAGGTAGATGATGAAGGGTGGGTGGGTGAAGAAAAGATGGGTGAAAGCATAACCAAGGCAAGATGCCCCAGAAAAAAGAACACAATATCAATAAAAACTATGGTGGTGACTCTAATATCACATTGGTAGAGGAAAATGTGGTCTCAATGGAGACAAACGACAACATTCTACGGACCGGTGAGTGGGTGAACATCACTGCAAAGATGGATGTAAGCCGGATGACCAACAAGTCATAGGAAATTCATCAAAGTATGCATATTATATGCAAAAATTATGTGAAATCCTTCATACACGAGGAATCGAGCGAAAAGGTATGTGTCCACAAGGATGAAAATAAAGGTGCCCCAAGGGAGCACAAATATGGCCTGGAAGGCGAAATGAAAAATGGGTGGTGAAATAAGGGAAGTATAGTATGGTAACAAAAGATAAATGATTAATTAAAAATTCCCTAAAGGGGAAAAAGTATGGCCATGAGGTGGGATTTATGCGCAAGTTGAATAAGATTGTGAAAGAAAATGCCTGAAGGAAGAGTGAATATGGCCACGAAGTGGACTTCAAAATGAGAAGGAGAGGATTTGAAATATGGAAACAGAATGCCCTAAAGGGAGAATATAGAATATGGCCACGAATGTGGACTTTGGAAAAATAATGTATGCCCGAAAAGGGATAATTTGAATATTGTAATAAAATTCCCTGGGGGAAAGATGAGTATGGCCATGAATATGGACTTAAAGAAATGAATGGTTAAGAGGAGTGTCCCAAAGGGAAAATATGTATGGCCCAGTGGGACTTAGGATGAGAAAGAGAGGATAAGATCAAATGAGGAGTAAGATAAGACACAACCTTAATGATAGTGACCTATAGATATAAATGTCTCTATGTCATATCAAGGAACATGTGAGGAAAATATGCCTCCAATCACATTGGAGGTAAACAAGAGGGGGATCCAGGTGACGCAAGGCACATGCGACCAAAACCAATGTTAGCAAGTAACCAATGATAGTTAGTCATATCAAAGATCATAAGGAAGCAATGGATGGGATGAACTTGTACAAGGGAAGAGGGTTCTCCAAAAGTGGTGTTCCCTAAGACTATGCCCCAGCTCTAGGAAGGGGAAAGAGCAAACTGATCAATGCGGGAAGTTTGCTAGAAGAAAGCTGATCAATGTGGGAAGATTTCTTAGGATGCTAGTAAAATGGAAGGTTGATCAATGCGGGAAGCCTTTAATGCCATAAAAAGAGTATCCATCCTTCAAGGGTATGGTATACTTTATACATGATATAGATGGCAAAAATAATATATGATAGTCATCCTTCGAGGGATTAGTCTATTATTTTTCTTTCTTTATTTTACATTTTTTTGCATGAACCTTTATCCTTTGAGGGATCAGTTTGCTTTTGATAACTCTAATTTTGATAAGAGTATCCATGAATTTTTATTTTACATGGGGAAGAGCTAGGACTAGTTAGGTAGACCACTAATGAGGGAATAATAAGTGTACAAGAGACATACTTGGACCCTTTGTATGGTTATAATAAGTGAATAAGAAGGTGATGGATGTAATGAATGCAGAGTTCTCACCAAAGGGGAGAACCTATCCATAAGGAATATGCTATAGGTAGAGCCGTGGTGCCCATATTTAAGGTCACATCTAGGAAGTGATGGAAGACCACATAATTCTAAATCATCACGATGAGATATGGAAGAGGCTAGGATGGAGGAATGATCTAAAGATATGACTAAGAGCACTGGTAGACATGCTAATAGTAGAATGGTTGCAAGTGCAATGCGTTAAGAGGTTCCACTTCTGGTTTACCATTAAGGGAGGCCAAACAATAGGCTCCCGACCCATACTTATGTGTGATAATGTATGGTCCATTCTAGTTAAGAGAAAAGGTTTTGTGTTGGATCCTTTTTGGAGTGGTAGCATTTTGATTTAAGTCACGATAGGATAGAATGAAATATGGGATGAGACAGACTAACAAAGAATGCAAAATTATGCACTTAAAAAATTGAAAAATTATGCGTCCCTAACGAGATGAAGAGATGGTCCCCCAAGGGAGAGATGAATATGACCACAACGATGGATTTTGGATGAGAATAAATGATCCCTCAATGGAGAGACAAATATGGCCACAAAAGTGGACTTAAAATGTGAATAGATGGATTAGATAAGATTGAATGAGATAACTAAGGTAATGTCAAGGAAAGGAGCTAATTGGATAGCCGAACGATGCTAAAGTGAAGTCCCCAACATCCATGAATTTATCGATGGATCGGAGGATGAATGGATGTGCTTAGGATGTGAGGATGTAAAGGGGCTAGAAGCGAAGGATAGATGGTCCCCCAATGAGAGATTCCACATTGCATTAAGTAACTTGAATGTGGATGTAGACGGATTGGAGGATGTGGATGATGGAGTAAGATTTTTAAGAGCACCAATGATAAATTTGGATTTTGATGGGACAAATGATCAAGGATCATAGGGATGATTGGTTACAGGAAAAATAGCGGATGGAGAAGGATGATTCTCTTGGATGAGAAATTCATCCCTCTCAATAAGATCATGGATGATAACTTGGAGGGCCTTACAATGCTCAGTGTCATGGCCCGGGGTATGATGATAGGCACAAACATGATTGGGATTAAACCATGAAGGTTTCTTACTATGAGGGTTAAAATATTTGATAGGTGGAAACATGATGGCAGATGTTTGGATTAAATGTCTAAGGATCTTTGTGTAAGATCTAATAGAAGTAGTGAAGGGAAGATTACTCTTATGAGGCTGGGTAAGAGATTTTGGCTTGGATTTAGGGGAAGGAGTGGATGTAGATTGAATGGGTGAATTGGATATCTCAAAATATGGATCAAATTTGGGAAGAGAGTTAGATTTCTCGGATCAGAATTTATTATTACGAGGTGTCTTAGATGAAGGGACTGGTCCTAAAATAGATGAGGGGGTGCTTGGGATGATTTTTAAATGTTGGATCGTTGAGGAGAGATAAGGTTTAATTTCTTATGAGGGTGCATGGGAGACTTTTAGGGATTCCTACCAAGAGTCATAGATATTGATTGAGATGACTTACCTTTGGTAGGGATAACTGTAATTTCAACAAGTGGATTTGAAGATGTAGGTTTGGGATTGGTTAGTGTGGAAGCAGTTAATTTTATAAAGGAGAACAAATCCCATTTTCATTTTTATTTGTCCTCAAAGGAGAGGTGGATGTATGAGATAATAAAGTTTGAGTATGTTAATGTATTTATGGTTCAGGTGTAGTTTTGGCATAGGTTAATGTATTAGTATTGGATGGCTTTAATTTAGGTTGACGAAATGTTCTTGATGAAGAGGTTGTTGTGTTGGATGGTTTAGAGGTAGAAATGTCAAGTTTCTTATAGAAATGTACAAGAGATTTTTTGAGGTAATGTACTAATGGTTGTAGGCTTTATTTGTAAGGGTGTGTCCTTAGGAGGAGTGTCAACAATTTCTTCCTGGAGGACCTGGAGGTGGTGTCATAGTTGGTATAGACGTAGGAAACAATATTTATTCGAGGGTACCTGAAGATTGATTTGATTGCATCGATGAGATAGAAGGGTCACTTGAAGTTATTTTAAATTGAAATGTTTTCAAATATTCTTTGAATGATAAAGGTGATGTTGAAGAAGAAAGAGGTGTGAATGCACTTTCAACAGTTGATGCGGGTAAAATCTCTGAAAGAGGTACTGACCTCAATTATGAGGATGGTATAGTAGGTAGAAGTGGGGTGGATGTAGGTGAGGTAGTTAGATCTGGTGAAGTGGATTTAGTGGATAATGAAGTGAATATAATAGGTAGCGTAGTAGGAGTGGAGCCAATGTCAACCGTGGAAGTAGGTGGGAATGGTTGTTTCATAAATAATTCTAGGGGAAAGAATGATATGTGTGTAAATGGAATCCTAGTAGTAGGGATGGATGCCAAGGTAGACATAGATATGATTGGTGTGGTTATGGGGACAAGTGTTAATGGGCTTACAAATGTGGGAATAATATCAATGGGGATCAATGTGATTGGCGATGAAGGAGGAGAAGTTGTAGGTTCTTGATCAAAGGTGTTTAAAGTGTTTATAGTATGAGCATTAGGTGTTTCGGTTATGGGAGTGGTGATGGCGTGGCTTGTTAGTGAAGTGGTGGAGCTGTCTATTTGGATAGCCCCTAATTTATAAGTTGTTGGATGCGATATTTGAAGGACCGACACTTCTCAATTTCGTGACCTTTGACTTGATGATATTTACAATAGTGGGCTTTGTGATACCAAATGGGCTTGAGTCACGAGTCGTCTACGGGTCATATGGGAGGAAGTTGGATGGAGTGGACTGCCATCAACTTTTCACATACCAAGCTAGAGGATTCCCCAAGGGAGTGTAATTGGGCGTAGGTATAAGGGTTCATTTTTGAGTCCCTATACTAGATGTGGGTGCAACAGAAGACTTGGTGACCACAACATTGGCCGTACTCTTAGATTTATCATTGTGTGCAGATGGTTTGGTGAACTAGGCTTTGGATTTGTTTGATTTAATTTTGAATTGGCCTTGCTCAAGGGCACAAGTTTCAATTTTGTAAGCCATGGTGAAGGCTTCTTTGAATGTTTGGAAAGATTGGATTTACAATGTAGAAGAAATATGCTTTGCACAAGAATGTGAGAAGAGTTCAATGAGTTCAGTTTGTGGAAGAGTAAATGATAATTGGCTTATAATGGCATGCCAACGTGCGAAAAAATCTATGATAGACTCATCATCAAACTGTTTAATGGTGTATAAGTCATGATAGTGATTTTACGTGAAATATTAATCAAAAAATGCTCTAGGAACAATTGTCTAGTTGGGTAAAGGAAAATAAGGAATGTTGAGGAATCCCATTATACCAATCTAGTGTTGGACCATCCAAGGACATAGGGAATGTGTGAAGCATAAGTTCTTGATCATATGCGATAAGGTAACACACATGTTTAAAAGCAAGGAGATGTTTTTGGGGATCTTCCTTGTTGTTGAACTTAGTAAACTTTGGAAAGTCCTAATAAGGAGGATAAGGCTTAATTGGAACTGAAAAATGAATGGGTTCATTACAGATTTTTTCATAAGATAATGTGACCTTGGGTCCTAAGGTAACAGCCTTTAGACTAGCCAACCTATTCATTAGGGCATGCATATGATCATTTGATGTGATGATTGGTTAGGATTGTGGTTGTGTGGCATGAAAAGTATCTTGATAAGGTGGTTGATAAGTTTTGGATGTGCAGGTGTTTGGGGAATCTGGTGGGGGTGAGGGTAATTCATGGGTTGTGATTGAAGGGGTGGTGGTTGAAATAATTTTTTTTGGGAGATGGGCATATGATATGACTATTAAGATGGGGCAAGTTGTTGTGGTAAATGATGAGTAGGAATATGAGTGTTAAGAGGTTGAGATGGTTGGATAGGCATACTAGTAGCAGATGGAATAGAGATAGAGTTGAAATACAGTGACGTGGGCAGAATAGGATCCACCAATTGAGTAGATTGATAGGATTGAAAGGTTGTGGGAGATTTACGAAGTAAAAATTCATAAATGGGGCTAGAAGGAGGTTGAAATTCCTCTAAAGGAGTAGGAGATGGGGGTGTAGTTGGTCTAGAAAGGTTGGATTGATAAGAGATACAAGGATTGGTTTCAAGATAAGGATGATTTTAGATGACATGGTCCTTAGGAAGTGAAGCCATGTTGACAAGGGGTTGGGAAACCAAAGATGTGGTCTCAAGCTTAAAATTTTGTTGGGAAAGATCATTAAAGGAAGGGATTCCATTGGATGGAGTGGATTGTTGTGTTACCTTGACTTGAGGAAGGGTAAAAATAGGCATGAAATAGGTGAACATTTGTTTATGTAATTTTTAACAAAAAAATCAAGCAACAAGTTTCTTATCAACATGATTAATTGAGAAAATGTGAGAAAAATAAAAAGGGAGGTGGATAATGAAGGTTCCTAAGAATGGTAGCCTAAGGTTGGTTTCAGGATTATTTTGGCTTGGGAGAATCTCGGTGGTTTCTGATGGGTGATGAAATCCCAATCAGTCTACCGGGTAGGAGGATGTTTAGATGTGTTAATTTAGATGCGTGGGTTTAGGTTATGTGTGAAAATGTGTGATGCAGTGAGTTAAACCCCTACTTAGACTATGTGAGCAAGCAGGATGCAAAAGGAAAGGCTCTTTTAAAAACAAATGGAAGTGTGATCTTTCGATGAGGACACACACAAGAAAGTACAATGCAAAAAGGAGAAAATAGGGGAAAATGGAGAATACCTGGATATAACTTTTCCTTTTTATCCGAAATTTAGAAAGAATAGAAATTTAGCAAAAAACCATCACGAGTAAGAAAAAGAGAAGCCTTATGATGCGGTGTTAGTAGAAAACAAAAAATTAGAATATAGAAAGAAATATAAAGGGTCACCTAAAGGTTTGTCCCATTGGATGTGCTAGGAATGTTATTCTATATTTTTTTCCTTATCAATTAAATGATCTAGTACTAAAGAAACTAGAAAAATCGAGTAATGGAGGGTTTATGGTACCTCCAGATGGGATAAATGGATGTAGGCGCAAAGTGATGATGCATCCTTGCTTTGCAACTAGATAAACCCGTAACTTAAAGAAACTAAGAAGAAGAGTGATTAGATAATATATGCGGGGTTTCTTGAAAAAGTGGCTCCAAGAAGTCTTATCTTCATTTCATGGATTTCAACCCCGTTTTAAAGAAAGATTGAAGTAAAATATTGATAAAGAAATTACGTGCAAAAAAAGTACTACTAAATCGAGAAATAATTGGAATTGATCTAAAAACTGATTTGATTAAATTAATCAGAAATTAAAGATTACCCGTCGGGGTCGACGGTGACCCGAATGTGTAGAGGCAGTTGACGATGACCTAGGAGTGATGATCTGGAATGTAAGATAATTATGTAAACCCTACAAGATATGGATACAACAAAGGCTTGTGTATGATGGAGTCAACTGCGAAGGGATATGAGGGAACATAAACCAAGAAAATAATAGATAATGGTAGTGAGGGAGGATTCATTGGCAAGTAAGACCACAGGTCAGGGTGACCAAGTTGAGTCGATGATGGCAACCGTAGCAGCGAGTTGGGTAAGGCCGAGGTCAAAAGGATGAAATAAGAGACTTGCAAGCAAATAAACTAAAAGGACAGATTGATAATAAAGCTTTGAGCAACCTTGTTGGACCTATAAGATATGTTAGATGCAAAGTAAGATAGTAATAATATGATAATAATTGAATAACATAATACAAAGATGATGATAATCTCACAAAGAAACATCCATGAGTGATGCAAGCAGGGTAGAAGAAGATCTAAGAGGTCTATCACCATTATAGGAATGCTCAAGAATGAGGAGTACGTGGGTTGCAAAAAGGTTCGGTGTGTGCATGCATCCCTCTTGTTTTGGAAATGTGAAAGTATTTTTAAAGGGGTTGATGGTGACCGGGATGGGTCACCGCCGATTGTAGGGAAAGTTTCCCCAATGGGCTAGCTTTTGTAATTTTGATTGTATTTCATGTAAGGGTTGGAAGGGTGCTTTAAAGCTTATGTGCGGGATTAGATTGTTTAGGGATGAGATATGGATGAGTTAGAGATAAGGATAAGCTAGAAAATTTGTAAGATAATTATATAGAATGAAATCATCTAAATGGAAAGTCCACTAGGGCATGATTAGGGAAAGTTAAATAATGGTTATTAATTAATTAATAGGAATTAATTAATAAATATTTAATAACGATTAATATGGATGGATAAGTGGGCATTTAATTAAATTAAAGGAGGTGGATTTAATAAATATGCACACGCGGGAAGACAAGGGTAGAGATATCGATTAGATTGTTTAGGGATGAGATATGGATGAGTTAGAGATAAGGATAAGCTAGAAAATTTGTAAGATAATTATATAGAATGAAAGCATCTAAATGGAAAGTTCACTAGGGCATGATTAGGGCAAGTTAAACAATGGTTATTAATTAATTAATAGGAATTAATTAATAAACATTTAATAACAATTAATATGGATGGATAAGTGGGCATTTAATTAAATTAAATGAGTTGGATTTAATAAATATGCACACGCGGGAAGACAAGGGTAGAGATACCGATTAGATTGTTTAGGGATGAGATATGGATGAGTTAGAGATAAGGATAAGCTAGAAAATTTGTAAGATAATTATATAGAATGAAAGCATCTAAATGGAAAGTTCACTAGGGCATGATTAGGGCAAGTTAAACAATGGTTATTAATTAATTAATAGGAATTAATTAATAAAAATTTAATAACAATTAATATGGATGGATAAGTGGGCATTTAATTAAATTAAATGAGTTGGATTTAATAAATATGCACACGCGGGAAGACAAGGGTAGAGATACCGATTTTAGGTGTTTACTGAATTAGATCCGTGGATGATAGGGAGATGACTTCTTATGCTTCAACTGATATGTTTCTACGAAAGAACTAATTACTCCTGACAAGAACTGTGGTCCTTGATTTGACACAATGGATCTTGGTGCTCCAAACCTTTGAAAGATACACTCATAAAGAAAATATGTAACTTTCTCATCCCTTGCATGTGGTAGTGCTTGCACTTCAGCCCACTTAGTAACATAATCAATACAAACTAGGATGTATTCTTTTCCTTGGGAATTTGGGTCCATGGGTCCAATGAAATCCAACCCCATTTTTAAATGGTTCCAAGACAACCTAGTGGCTAGAGTGGCATTTCTGATGTAAACGTTGGTTTCCCCATTCTCTTCCACACAGACTTATTGACATCCTTAAAACAAGCAAGGCCAATAGTAACTAGCTCCAAGAACTTTGTGAATGGTCCTTTGAACTGAAATAATTCCCTCTTGATGGTTCATCATGGCATGCTCTAAGTATGTCAAATACTTCATTTTTAGCTACACACATGCATAAGACATGATCAGGCCCACATTTGAAAGAATTCCATTTAACCAAGTATACATTACACTCTGTTTAATTAGTTGTTTTCTTTTCTTTGGTGTGAAAAAGTTTGGAAACTTCCTGTAGCTAAGTAATTAGCCATATCTAGCATACCAAGGAGAGGTAGTGGAAAGTGTAAACAAATGCTCATCTAGAAAGTCATCATTGACCTGCTCCTCTTCTTCTAAAGTGGTAAGTCTGGAGAGAAAATCAGCTACCACATTTGATTTCCCTAGTTTGTCAATGATTTTAATGTTAAAATCCTACAAAGAATAACAACCACCTTACAATCCTACCATGCACTAAAGGTTTATTCATTAGATATTTGATATCAGAGTGGTTAATATGAACAATCATTTCATATCCTATAATATAATGTCTAAACTTATTGATTGCATATACTCCTGCCAAAAAATATTTCTTAGTTGTTGTGTAGTTCCTTTCAAAGTAGGGCAATTTTTTCATTGATGTAATAAATCACGTGCATAGTTTCTCCTTCCTCTTTTTGACCCAAGACAATACCTACTTGCTTCATTTGAGGCATCTATTTGGATATGGAAGGGTAGCTTCCAATTAGGACCTCTCAACATTGGTCTGTTTATCAACTTTTATTTGATTGCATCAAAAGCTTATTGGCATGCTTCTGTCCATTTAAGTTTAGAATCCTTAGTTAGAAGAGAAAATAATGGAGAAGTAATTTTACTAAAATATGAAATGAACCTTCGATAGTAACCGACATGACCAAGAAAGCTTCTTACTTTAGTTTGGTTTGTGGGTGATGGCATTTTTACAATGATATTAACTTTGGTCAAGTCAACTTTAATTCCCTCAATTGAGACATGATGGCCTAAAACTATACCTTGTTCCATCATAAATAAGAATTTTTCATGGTTCAAAGATAACTGATGCTTTTCACATCGAGCAAGGAATTTATCCAGATTGTTGACCGCCTCTTGGAATGTTTCTCCGTAAATAGTGAAATCATCCATGTAAATTTATACACAATCATGGGTGAGATCAGAAAATATTGCCAACATGGCTCTTTGAAAAGTAGCAGGGGCATTACATAACCCAAAAGGTATCACTCTGTAAGAAAATGTCCCCCAAGGACAGGTGAAAGTTGTTTTATCTTGATCTTCAGGGCCACTATTATTTGGTTGTATCCACTAAATCCATCAAGGAATGAAAAGTACCTCTTACTAGAGAGATTGTCTAAAACCTGGTCAATAAAAGGTAATGGAAAATAATCCTTATGAGTGGCTTTGTTCAATTCCCTATAGTCCACACAAACTCTCCATTTCCAGCTTATTTTTAGGCACTATAACCAAAGGAGAAACCCATTGACTATCTGAGATTGGATAAATAAATCCTACATTTAAAATCTTCTCAATCTCAGTTTTCACAATATCCCTTAGAGTAGGGTTTATTCTTCTTTGAGGTTGTTTGACTAGTCTAGAATTAGTGGTATAGATGTGATGTGTACAAATACTAGGGTGAATACCCTTCATGTCACTATACTCCCAAGAAAAATCTTGGGGATGAGAGCAGAGGAGTTTGAACAAGGTATTTTCCTCCGATCACCAACTAACTATTAATTGTTAATGTTTTTTAGGAAGAACAGGTAATTGTTTGGTATTCTATTAAGAGTGCGTTTAATATACACTTGTGTGGTAACAAATTATGAACAAAGTTATGTTTTGGAAAATAGATTATGTCAGATCTATATTTTTCACAAAAGGACAGATAATGGGCTTGTTATCTCCATCCATGAAATCATTTCTTATTTTTGTAAGTTGTAGCATAGGACTAGAAGAAGAATCAGCGTAGGAGTTCATCACAAGACTCAAATTGAATCTATTGCAAGACTCAAACACATGACTCAAACAATGTCTAATACCAGTTCATGGTAATCACATTGAATTTGATCTGAGTGCTCTTGAATTATGACCATGGAAAGAGAGGAGATGATATCATCTGAATCATTAGAATCATCTTTAGACCCTTGTTTGTTGTTATGTGGAAAATGGTTTAGCAACAAGGTATAATGACAATTTCTTTGAATCTTGACCATTAGTGATCACCATATTCCCTATCCTACAATCAATAAGGGTGACAACTGTAGCTAACCAAGGGCGTCCTAGGATGATGGGGTATCCAATTTTCTTATTCTTTGTTTTTATGATCATGAAGTCTACCGCATAGTCCTAGGATTCAATGGTAATGGTAATGTATTCTATTATTCCCTTAGGTTTGTTCATAGACTGGTCTTCCATCTGTAAAACTATAGATGTGGATTGTGGTTTAGGAAGTGCTAAAGTGGACAGAGTATCTGTTGTCATAACATTGATGACAACTCCTAGATCAATCAAAACGTTAGGAATCTAGACCTCTCCTATGCAAAATGTTACAAGAGGGCTTCTAAGGATCTCCATATTTAGGAGGGGAATATTCCCTTCCAAAATACTAGCTAGCTTTCCATCAACATGGATGGTTTTAGGTTGGTTCTTCCTTCTGCCTGGAGCCTTGAAACAAAGCTCTTTAATTGTTTTATTTAATTCAGGGATTTCCTTAAGAGCTTACAATAGGGAATGCCAATACTTAACTTCCTCAATCCTTGTATTAATTTTGACTCTGATTTTTTAGGAACTACAATACTTGGTTTCTCAGAGATCCTAGATGGAAAAGGAATGTCTTTGTTTGGTTGAGGAGTTTCTTCAATAGAACTAGGTTGCGTTTCTTCTGGTTTTTCTATTTCTTCAAGAATTTCTTCTATCACAGGAGAGGAAGGTTTTGAGGCAACCTTCCCTAAACACAACAAAATATTCTTGCAATCCACCGAGTTTACTGTGGGATTTCTATCGGATTCCATAGTATACATTGGGTTTCCCTGCCTCACATTTTGGGATTGGCCATAGTTTGTGCAGGAATTTGTGGTTGGGTAGGTTGATCAGGTTGGGCAACATTAGTGGGTCTAGTCAATAGGGCTTGCTGGCCTTGAGGTCTTCTTTGATTATAGTACTACTTTGCCCCTAGATCCTTGAGGTGCATTCCACTATTGTTGGTATTAAGGATTAAACTATTGATATGGTGGAATGTTTGGATGTGGAGCCCAAGGTTGTTGATAATAATTAGAATAGGAGTCTCTTCATTAGGATCTAATTCATAGGGTAAGCAAATGTTTTTCCAACTAGAGGATTTCCATTATTTGCACCATTGGGGTTATGTACTTTGTCAACCATTCTTCCTTGGTTAGCAAGTTGTTCCACATGCTGGTTTTTAGAGGGGTTTTGAGGATTTAATCTAATGAATCTAACTCTATGGTCTCTAGGTCTAAACATAAAATCCTATCATAATGAAAATGGTTCCCTAACTATTAGTACTTGAAATTAATTGTGTGTGTTCCACATACTCCAAACTTAGAGGATTCTCATTGTCACTATAACGTCTTCTAATATGTTGTCACCTTCCTAAAAATTATGTATTTTTGTCTCATTTTCAAATTTTTTGAAGAAGATGACTATCAAAATGTCCTTGTGAAGGTCCATGAAGGAAGAGTTATTTTTAAATAGTTAGTCATTTTTCTAAATTTTGAGTTTTTGAGACTTTTCCTTTGTTGTGCGAGATATTTCAAGTTTTAATGTCCCTCATGTCCCAAGTTCCATCGGGCTCCCTGTTCACTAATTCCCCATTTTCTCCGCATTACATTACTTTTCCCTTCATTTGTGGGTACTTTGGATTTTCAAAGAAATCACATCCGAATGTCCCAAGGACCATCTGTGCATGTTTTTTCCGAATTTCTCGATTCTAATGTATTGCAAATATTTCGGCCCATGGCATCCCATGTGTCTCGAGTCCTCCCCTACTCCATTTCCATGCAAGTATTTTTCCCTTTTCATTCACTTTGGGGTGTTTCGGCTCGTCACGTCCTAGGTGTCCCATTGTCCCATGGGCCAGTTGTGCACATTTTCTCTGCCTTTTCCACTTGCCATTGTCTTGGGTTAATATAAAGCATTAATTGTTGTTTTAATTTCCCCCTTGACCTACTCAAATAGAATTTGTATAAATAGCCATGGTAATCAATTATTTTTAGCACACCATTTGAATTTTCTACTGTCTTCTATTTTTTTCTCTTGCTCTCCACTATTTTTAGCCATAGCCAAGTCCCTATTTCAATATTTTTCAAATTTGCAGGTGCATTCAAAGCTATGAACTGTCGAAAGCAAAATCTAGAGGAATAAAGAAGTTCATTACTCCTACCATACAATGAAGATCAACTACAAAGGGCATGAGCATTTATCTTCCTTGGAGATAACCATACCAAACATAGGAGATAATGAAGCTCAACACCTCGACTTGGATGATTTCTAGGCTCGAATTGACTGCCAAAACCCTACTCCTATTGCTCAACTAATTAAGGAGAGTGGAATTTCTCATGCAGGGGGTTTTCCAATTTCAGTTCAATGTGTTGATACCATGTTAACTTGTGGTTCATGCTTCAATCCAGAGACAAAGGAAATCGTTGACCCTCACAGATATGTTTTGGCTTGATTAGATGCTAATTGTATTAGTACTGCCCTCAGGATTCTTGCCACTAAAAATTCAAACACCCTCACCCAAGACCAGGCTCAATTGCTCTTTGATCAGACAATGAGCAATATAAGAGTAGAGTGGCTAAGTCTTGGTTTAAGAATCCAAAGAAAGGAGCTTCAAGGTTTCCAAAGACTATGTATAGGGTTGATTTTAAGGAAGAGTTATCATATGTCATCACTCTCCTTGCCAAAATAATGGGGATTCCCTCTACCAATGAGTTTCATTATTGGATGTGCCCTTACATCAATATTATATGTGAAGGCAAACAAAGCTTGAATTGGGTAGAGATAATTTGTGATAGCCTCACTAAGCAGCTTGCAAATGTCTAAAGAACCAAGACTTTTCATATGACGTCTTACTTGATGTATTCTATTGCTGCATACAAAGAATGGTGGGTTTCTCCTCTATTGAAGACAAGAAAGATGCTCCTATTTATGAGTATTTTCCACAATTAACTTTGAAGATCAATAACCATCACTTCAGAAGGGTGAACGATGCATTCACCATGTATATTGTCAGATTGCTAGAGGGTGACATTACTTGGAGATTCTTGGATGAAGAAAAATAATTGATTGATGTCTATGGTAGTTATTACACTCAATTCAGGAAATTATCTTACATACGGTTGGTTGGATTTGAGGGAACACCTTTAAAACTCCCAATGTATTGTAGTGACAAGATGGCCTTGGTTTTGGATAAGCTTCATAGAACTTGCAAGGACAAAAATATTGTAGGCATCCAATTCCCAATCACATTGGGTAACTACACTTGCAAGACTGCTTTAGATGCCCAAAATGTTGACAAGACAATTTCCCCTAAAGCGAGTCTTGAAGATATTGAAGAGGAAGGGGCTTCTATCATCTTGTTGATATTGAAGACTACTAGGCTGATTGTTTCGATGATTATGAAGCTTTGAAGAATATACTATGGTAGATTATCCCTACAAAAAATTAAATATTTTGATGTGTACAAGGTTCTGAAGGACTTCAAGATGATGATGAAGAACTGCAATCCCTTGAATATGAAAGATCCATTAGACACACTCCTATTGAAACCATTGATTGGTTTGTTAAAGAGAGAGATGATTTGAAGGAACTCATAAACCCTGTATTGGTAAGGACTAGACTTTGGTTTGACAGGAAAATGAAAATGTTTAGAGCAGGAAAGTCCAGATATTCTTCTCAAGAAGCCTCCACCCCTAAAAAAGAATTCCTATAATGACTCCTGAAGCACATGAGAAATTTATTCCCTCTCCACCTAAACCTTCAACTCTGGTGTACATAAAGAAATGAAAGGCCAAGAAGGATGAGAGGATGAAGGAAGTCATCCAGAGAGTGAGAATCTATCTTCTCCAAAGCATTTGGAAACAGTTCCTGATATTGAAATAATTATAAACCTCAATGATGATGACAATGAGGAAAAAGAGCAAGACAAACATAAGAAGAACAATCCCAAGGAAGAAGTGAAAAAGAACAATTAATTGAAGAGCCATTAGAATCTGTGAGTGTTTTAGAAACATCTACTAATGAAGTCCCTGTCAAGGAAGTGCACACCACCCAAATTGAGGCATTTTTTTCTAAGTGGCTATTTTATAAAATTTGAGTGCAATGAGCACACTGTACTTTTAGGCCCATTGTCCCCATCACTTATAGTTCTTATTTTGCTTGGTACAACCATTTTTGAAAGTAAGAAAAGGAAAGCCACTTCTAATATTGTTGCTCCTAATTTTGATGCAGTGAGACTATATTTGGTTCTAATCCACCCTCGCCTACAAAAAAGGCTAAGGTCACATCCAAATTAGTATCAGATTCTCAAGGCCAACAATTCATGGAAATTGCTAAGCCCAAACTTGAAAAAGATGAAAAGGACCTATTGGTAGGTGATTTGGAATTAACAAGGATTCCCCTTAGAGAATCAACACCTGAGAGTGAAGTGCACAACCTAAAGGAGACAATGTCTAGAGTAATTGAAAGGGTTGAAAAAGGAAAGCAAACACAAGAACAATTAGAGGAGAAAAATCAAATTCTGTCAAATTTCATCAGATCCTTATTGGCAGAGGATAAGGTACTTGATCCAACTCCCTTAACCTCAATTCCACCACCTTCCATTCTGTCTAATGATGAAGTTTAGGCTATTAAATATATTCATAAACATGTCACTTATGGAAAGGAAATGGAAGCCTTAGTTGATGACATGATAATCACAGGTTTAAATTTCATTGAGGAAGCATGTAAAGCATATGACAGAATTGCTAAAATTCAGTTAAATTTTACCACGACACTCAGTGGTTTAGATAGGGAGTTGAAGTTGTGGAGTGAATGTATCCAAGATATTCGATTAATGAGTGATATAGATGTGCAAATCCTCTTGGCAAGAAAATTATTTGATGATGCAAAATTGAATTTGTCTAAGCAGTGGGTTTTCAACATTGACTGGAAGATAAAGGTTCTTGAAGAATCCATTAGAGAACTCAGGAACATGTTGCAAAAGGGAGAAGCTTTTAAATATTTTGTCACATCCGCCTTCATGATATTCACTGCCAAATTTTCAAGAAGGATTCAGGAGATAAATTCTCAATTCAGGAAATCAAATCTCAGTTCAAGACATTTGTTAGAGAAGACCTATTTAAGCAGGATACCATATCCAAGGAGAAGATGAAAGAAATTTTCACACTACAGTAGCTATCACGAAAGCTAATAAGGAGTTCTTGGAAAACACAAAATTTGGAAAAGAGATGGAGAAGTGTCTGGGTAGTTGGACTCATGCAACTGTGAATACAACAATTCCCAGGGCATGGACATAGCAGAGGCGTTGAAAAGATTTAGAAACCAAGTGCTCAAAACAAAGGGTGCTATAAGCACTTCTTCAAACATCCCAACTCCTAGTTCTTAGTTTCCTATTTTATTTAAAGTATCTAATTAAGGTGGCTATTTTCTCTTTATCCATATGTTATGTAAGCAAAGGACAAATTGATGTTTTAATACTTAATTAGATATTAATATTTGGGTTAAAATAAGGGAAAATAAAAATGTTCTTTAGTAACTGTCCCTAAAGCTATTTAAAGAGATTTTCTTTTCATTTAGAGGGATCAAATTTTTGATGTCTTGGATGTAAAAGCACTAAATTGCTGATCAATATAGAAGAAATTTCATCTTTTCTTGTGCTCTATCTTCTCTGTTCTCAATCTGATTCATAAGAAGCTATGTGTATCTGAACAGGAACTTTGTGTCTCCCAGTTGATGTTGAGCTTAGAACCTTGTGTCTATTACATATACATCATGTGTTTATATATACGTGGTTTAAATCTTGTCACTTTATAAAGCATAAGTAAGATATCATTCAATAATATGTGTCCAAAGTGCTCTTCTCTTTACTTTATGAATTATGTTCCATCTGCTTCCTCTTTCTCCGTATTAAAAATCTATTAAATGAAGACATCTAAAGTATCAAAATCCTTATTAAAATATTGAGAGTCTGTACATTTGTAAATAAGTAGGGTTTCTTATTTTTTGTGTGTTTAAATGTTGTGTCATATCCACCTTTCATGATATTCACTACCAGATTTTCAAGAAGAATTCAGGAGATAAATTCTTGGTTCAGAAATCAAATCTCAATTCAAGACATTTGTTAGAGAAGACCTGTTCAAACAAGATACCATATCCAAAGAGAAGATGAAATAAATTTGCACATTGCAGCATCTATCATGAAAGGTAATAAGGAGTTCTTGGAAAGCATAGAACTTGGAAAAGAGATAGAGAAGTGTCTAGGTAGTTAGACTCATGCAACTGCGAATACAAAAATTCCCCAGGGCATGGACATAGTAGAGGCATTGAAAATATTTAGAAACCAAGTGCTCAAAACAAAGGGTGTTATAAGCACTTCTTTGAATGTCCTAGCTCCTAGTTCTTAGTTTCCTATTTTATTTAAAGTATCTAATTAAGGTGGTTATTTTCTCTTTAGCCATATGTTATGTAAGCAAAGGACAAATTGATGTTTTAATACTTAATTAGATATTAATCTTTGGGTTAAAATAAGGGAAACTGAAAAGGTTCTTTTGTAACCATCCCTAAAGCTATTTAAAGATATTTTCTTGTCATTTGAAGGGATCAGATTTTTATGTCTAGGATGTAAAAGCACTAAATTTCTTGATCAATATAGAAGAAATTTCATCTTTTCTTGTGCTCTATCTTCTCTGTTCTCAATCTGATTCATAAGAAGTTGTGTATATGAACAGAACTTTATGTCTCCCAATTGATGTTGAGCTTAGAACCTTGTGTCTATTGCATATATGTCATGTGTTTATATATACATGGTTTAAATCTTGTCACTTTATAAAGCATAAGTAAGATATCATTCTGCAATCTATGTGTCTAAAAGTGCTCTTCTCTTTACTTTCTAAATTTTGTTCCATCTGCTTCCTCTTTCTCTGTATTGAAAATCTATGAAATGAAGACATCTAAGCATCAAAATCCTCATTAAAATATTGATAGTATGTACATTTGTAAATAAATAGGTTTTCTTATTTGTTGTGTGTTTAATAAGGGAACCTCTCCCATAAAGAGGAGGGACTATTGTCCCATGATTGTTGCTTGTTTTCAAGATCAAATTCTATAACCAATAGTTTTGGCACCCATTGTGGGGCACGTATTGTGCATCCCACCAAAATAACTTCAATCAAACTAGCAACAATGACACACTGGTGGATAGAAGATATACACGAGGTCAGAAAGCACAAGGTGTTGAAGACCCAGATTTTCAATTTCTAGAACAACAAGGCTTCACTTTAACTCCAGAGAGAAGGAGAACAAGGTCCACAAGTACTCCTCCTACTAAGGATATAATTACAAGAAACATTGATTTTCAAACACAATCAAGCCCTAGCATTCAAGCTTTGGTGTTGGCTGGAGTCACAGTCCCTTTGCAAACTATTTTTCCAAGAATGGCAATACCTCTACCTTGGGGACAATGGGTTGGACCTCTAGCCCTTGCTCAACCATTGCATGATCTCCCAAAAGGGAATAGGAATTTTTTTCCTAAATTCAGAGGTGATGGAAAAGTGCACCCAGATGAACACATTACTACATTCATTGTGGCATGTGGAATACTTGGAGTGGAGCATGAAGATGTTTCTGTTAGAACTTTTTGGAGACATTACAAGACAATGTTGTTGATTGGTTCTATCATCTCCCTGCTGGTGCTATCACTGACTGGACCACCATGAGAACCCAGTTTGAGGATTGATTCAAACATGTAGCCAAGTTTAACAAATTAGTTAATAATATTCCAACAGCCACCCATCTTGTGGACCAAATTCAGAAATGTTTTTCTTGAATGCCCAATTACCAGAAGTAAGCTATGCATTGAGAAGAGCCAACATTGCTACTTTGGATGTTGATCAACGCTTAGCCATAAGTGTTGAGGATGATTTAATAATGTCTAGGAAATTGAAAAAGAACCTCCTAAATCTAAGGCTTCTCCTTTAGGAAACAATTCAGATTAGTTAGTGAAAAAATGGCAAATGATCTCATAGCTATCAAAAATAAATTGGCCCAGAATACTCCTTACAAGGATATTCCGAGGAAGAATTTTCAGCCTCGAAATCATCTACCTCCTGTCCAACCAAAACTCACAATTGAAGGGCCACCTCTCAAAGTTCTTGTCAATGCAACATGTGAAGTTTAGGAACCAGAGGATGAAGATGAAACCAAAGGATATGAGGAACCTGAAGATGAAGTAGATGAAATGCTAGAAGAATCAAATGATTCTCAGGTTAACTTCCTCACCACTGAGGGAGTTGATGATGATACAAATAATTATGATGAAGTAGTGGCAGATATGAACAATGAATCATATGCTGTCATGACTAGAGAACAAATGAACAAGAAAAAAGAAGTGGTCCAACCCACAAGAAGATCCAAGGAAGTTCCAGTTACCATCCCAATTGTTGCAAAAAGAGGAGATCCTATCCCTACCACTTCTACCCGAAGGTAAGCAATGCTAATGCTCCCCCACTTCCTTTTCTTCACCTAAGACCAATGTGGCTTCGACACTTGTAACCAAGACAACCCCAAATGTCAAAGCCGATAGGCCTAAGTGTTCCCCCCTTCTAGCACAGACACCCCATCTACCTCGGGATCCTTTGACATAATTGACCACATTAAGAAAACCAAAATCCAAATTTCGAGGCTAAGTTCTATTAGACACATCCTGATGCCTTTTCCCAAGTTTTCAAATTTGTCAAATCCAAACCCAATCCTACACCTACCACTTCTAAAGGCATTTTACCTACTCCCACATCTTCACCCCAACAGAATCTAATGGCTAAAACACCTTCTGTAACTGAAAAA
Organism: Taxus wallichiana var. yunnanensis; assembly: GCA_018340775.1. NCBI lineage: Eukaryota > Viridiplantae > Streptophyta > Pinopsida > Cupressales > Taxaceae > Taxus > Taxus wallichiana. Next base: position 61,864,971 of record CM031238.1, on the reverse strand, counting down.
ATTGAACCTTTCTATATCACGTTGCTTATAGCTGGCCATAGACTCAAGAATTGTGTTATTGATTCGGAAGCATCAGAAAATGTGATGCCTGCTAAGGTTGCTCATGTTTTGGGCATGAATTTAACATACACATTTGGTTCATTCTATTCCATTGAAAGTAAAGAGGTGTCATTGGTAGGAAGGATTAAGGATGCACAAGTAGCCTTTGTTTCTTTCCTAGAGAAAAGGGTCAAAGATACTATTTTAGTAGTAGATATTCCCCCATCCTATGGTATGTTGCTAAGAAGAAACTTCTGTAAATAAGTGGGAGGAGAAATTCATATGGATTGGTCACACACCCTCATCCTAGTTAATGGGAAAATGAAGAAGTTGTTACCTGAGAGACAAACTGAGTACATTGTGCAGAAAAAAATGACCCCAAAGAATAAATTCTCTACGAAGACATCGGTCACGGGAACTACATGATCATGTCAGAAGAGGAAATGAAAACTCCTAAAGGTGTGATGAATGAACCTAATAGTGTTTGGACCCTTGAATTTTATGGTAGTTGTTCTTCAGCTGGTTCTGGAGTAGGTGTGGTCTTGTTCTCCCTTGAAAAAAAAGTCTTACCCTTTCTCCTACAAGCTTCAATTTGAAAACACAAATAATATGACAGAATATGAAGCTCTTCTTTTGGGACTAACAATGACAAGAGAGATGGGAATTAAGAATCTTTGTGCACGAGGAGATGCAGAGCTCATTGTTAAGCAAGTCAGAGGTATTTTTCAAGTTAAGAACAAGAGACTAAAACACTATAGAAATTTGGTGTGGGATTCAATTGAATTATTAGATGCCTTTTCTATAGAAGTTGTTCCCAAAGAAAATAATACTAGAGCTGATGCTTTGGCCATCTCAGGATCCTTGCTGATCCCTCATCCTAACTTTTCCCAAGAAAAGTTCACGATTGAGATGATACATAGGCCAAGTGTGTCGATAATGTCAACAATTGGAAATTATTCAATGATGATCGACATGTGCTTTCTTTCTTGGAACTTCAAGAGAATTTTAGTTAGCTATATTTGAAGGAAGTGAGGCTGCTCCTTGTGAATCTGTATCATCCACCATGACTAAGGAAGGAATTGAAGAAGAATCTGATAAGGATGGTTGTATTAGGTTAAAAGGTAACAAGATACCCAGGGAATAGTAAGCCTGGAAGATTTGTTTGACAAGCATGACATGTATATCAAGTCAAAGATATCACATGGGGTTCATCAATCAACAAAGTATGAAAAGGTTAATATTGGGAGAAAAGAGGAACCCAAGCTTGTCAACATTGGAAAATGTTGCACCTAGGAGGAAAGGAATAGAATGATAAATTTATTAGGAAGATATGTAGATGTGCTTGCCTATTCATATGATGATTTGAAATCCTTTAAACCAAGAGAAATGCAACATTACATTCCTTTGAAACCAGGAATCAAACCTTTCTAGGCAGAAACAAAGGCAATATAATCCCAAGATTGTAGATACCATTTATCAAGAAATTTAGAAGCTTTTAAAAGCAAAGATAATTTTTCCTATCCATCACTCAGCTTGGGTGGCCAACATTGTGCTAGTAAGAAAAAAGAGTGGCGAGATTCGAATTTGTGTGGATTTTAAAATTTGAATCAAGCCTCCCTTAAAGATAATTATCCACTTCCCATGATGGATCAAATCCTGCAAGTTATTTCCTACTCAAATGCTATCTATGTTGGATGGTTTCTTAGGGTACAATTAGATTGAAGTTGATGTCCCCAGATCAACATAAAACAACCTTCACAACTCCATGGGGTACTTTTGCATATAAGAGGATGCCATTCAGGATAATCAATGTTGGTGCCACCTTTCAATGGGCGATGGATTTGGATTTTGGTTCTTTGAAAGGAAAATGTATTGTTGTATATCTTGATGATTTGATTGTCTTCTCTAAAAAAGGGAAGATCATTTTCAACATCTTGAAGCTGTTCTCAAGAAGTGCAGGGAGCATGGGATATCTCTGGAACTCAAGAAGTCCATCTTTGGTGTCATTGAAGGTAAGTTGCTTGGGCATGTCATTTCCAAAGAAGGGACTAAGATAGATCCAAAGAGAGTCTAGGCTATTTAGCAGATTCCCCTCCCCACGAGTAAAAAAAAAAAGGTGTGCACTCTTTCTTTGGAAAAATAAATTTTCTAAGGAGATTTATTCTTGATTTTATAGAATTGACTATGAGTATAGCTCAGATGATGAAAGGAAAGAAATCCTTTTGTTGGACATTGGAAGGGAAAGAAGCTTTTGAAAATATCAAGAAAGTAATCGCCAGGACCCCAGTTCTTGTTTGTCCTGATTTTGAGAAAGATTTCTTAATCTATTGCTATGCCACCGAGAATACTTTGGCTTCCATTTTGATACAAAAGAATCATGAGGGCATGTGAACTACCCATTGCTTTCATGAGTTATGTCTTGAAATATCATGAATTGAAATATACTCAAATGGAGAAACATGCTTTTTTTGTAGTTAAAGTAGTCAAACAATTCCATTTCTATATCCTCAATTCTCATTCAATTGTCTTTGTGCCTGATACAACTGTTAAATCAATTCTCACACAACAAGATTTTGGGACTAAAAGAGGGAATTGGGTGGAAAAAGTATAGGAGTATGATATGGACATCAGGCCAACTAAGTTAGTCCAAGGAATTCAGATTGATCACTAACGGTGCTAAAGGTGATCTACCCAAGGAAGACATAAATATCCCCACTATTCTTTTTCTCAGTTTGAATGATGAATGGTATGCTGAAATTGCTCATTTTCTGACATATGGAGAATGTTCACCCCATTTAAGTACCAAGGAGAAGAGAGCCATAAAGCTGAGATCTACACAGTATGTACTTTGGGACAATTCTCTATTTAAAAGAGGAGTTGATGGAAGATTTCTCAGATGTGTGGATAGAGAACAACAGAAGAAGTTTCTTAGAGAATTCCATGATCAAGCTTGTGGAGGGAATTTTTCATCTGCTATGACTACTCATAAAATCCTTCGTGTAGGCTATTACTAGCCAACCTTGTTTTGAGATGCAACTAAATGGGTAGGTAAATGTGAAGCTTGTCAGAATTTTGTGGGGAGGCCCAAGCTAGCTACCTTACCACTTAAACTAGTAGTAATAGAAGAACCCTTTCAACAATGGGGACTTGAATTTGTAGGCACTCTCAACCCTCATTCCAATGCTGGGCATACTCATGTTTTGACTGCTACCGACTACTTCACAAAGTGGGTGGAAGCTATTCCGGTGAAAAGTATGACTTTTGAAGTGGTATGCAATTTTATCAAAGAAAACATCTTGATCAGATTCAGAGTACCAAACAAAATTGTCACTTTGATAATGCTCCCAACTTCTCTTCTTATGAGTTGATGGATTTCTACTATGGGTATGGAATTTCCCTTACACATTCTTCTGATTACTATCCCCAAGGAAATGGACAAGAAGAATCAACAAATAAGAATTTGGTAACCATCATTCAAAAACTTGTGAATGAATCTCAAAGAAATTGGCACAAGAAGCTTTATGATGCTCTTTGGGCAGATAGAATCACACCCAAAAGAGAAATTGGGATGTCTCCTTTCCAGTGGTGTACGAAACTAAAGCTCAACTACTAGTGATTGTCGAACTACCAGCCTTACAATTGATGAAGGCCATCGAAGACTCAAATTTCACCAGTGCTTTGGAGAAAAGAATCATGTACCTGTAGAGGTTGGATGAAAATAGGTTGAAGGTAGAGGATAGGATTACTTTTGCACACCAAAAAAAAAGGTGAAACAACTATTTGAAAAGAAAGCTAGACCCAGGGGACTTCCAGGGTTGGTGACATTGTCCTACTCTAGGACAAGAGGCGAGAACCTCAAGGAAGTCATGGTAAGTTCGATTCTCTTTGGTTGGGTCCTTTCAAAATCAGACATTTTTCTAGAGAAAATTCATTTTATTTGAACTATATGGATGGAACTTCTCTTCCACTACCATATAGTGGGAAATATCTAAAGTTATTTCAGTCCTAGGTCACTAGGCAATCCTTTGTATAGTTTTGTGTAGTTCCTATTTTTGGTTTTGTGTGGTGTCTCTTTATTGTGTGTGTGTCTTCTGTATTGTTTCATCCTTGACTCTATTTTCCCAATGGTTTTGTCCTGGTCTTGTCCCAAAGATTCTAGAGTTCTTGGTCCTGCCTTGTTCTCTTCTTTCAAGTCAGTTCATCCCCAGAAAGAGCTAGTTGTTGTCACCTTCCTAGAAATTGTGTATTTTTGTCTCAGTTTTCAAAAAAGTTGGGTAAGATGACTATCAGAATGTCCTTGTGAAGGTCCATGAAGGAAGAGTTATTTTAAAATAATTATTCGTTTTTCTAAATTTTGAGTTTTTGAGAATTTTCCTTTGTTGTGTGGATATTTCAGGTTTTTATGTCCCTCACATCCCAAGTTCCATTAGGCTCCCTATTCTCCGATTCCCGTTTTCTTTGCATTACATTACTTTTCCCTTCATTTGCGAGTACTTCAAATTTTTAGAGAAATCACATCCCAATGTCCCGAGGACCATCTATACAGTTTTTTCGACTTTCCCGAGTCTAATGTATTGCGAGATATTTTGGCCCATGATGTCCCATGTGTCCCAGTGCTTCCCAACCTCCATTTCCCTACAAGTCCATTTTTACAACTTTCCATTCACTACGGTGTGTTTTGTCTCATTGTGTCCTTGGTGTCCCATTGTCCCATGGGTCAGTTGTGCACATTTTCTCCACCTTTTCCACTTGTCACTGTCTTGGGTTGGTATAAAGCATTAATTGTTGTATTAATTTCCCCCACCGACCTACTCAAATGGAATTTGTATAAATAGCCATGGTAATCAATTATTTTTACCACACCCTTTGCATTTTTGTTTTCTTCCATTCCATTCTCTCACTCTCCACTATTTGTAGCCGTAGCCAAGTCCCTATTCCATTATTTTTCAAATTTGTAGGTGCACTCAAGTTTGTGAACTGTCGAAAGAAAAATCTAGAGGAATAAAGAAGTTCATTACTCCTACCATACAATGAAGATCAACTACAAAGGGCACGAGCATTTATCTTCCTTGGAGACAACCATACCAAACATAGGAGATAATGAAGCTCAACACCTCGACTTGGATGATTTCTAGGCTCAAATTGACTGCCAAAACCCTACTCCTATTGCTCAACTAGTTAAGGAGAGTGAAATTACTCATGCAAGGGGTTTTCCAATTTTGGTTCAATGTGCTGATACCGTGCTAGCTTGTGGTTCATGCTTCAATCCAGAGACAAAGGAAATTGTTGACCCTCACATACATGTTTTAGCTCTATTGGATGCTAATTATATTAGTAATGCCCTCAAGATTCCTACTGCTGAAAATTCAAACACCCTCACCCAAGACTAGGCTCAGTTGCTTTTTGATCAGGATAGTGAACAATATAAGAGCAGAGTGGCTAAGTCTTGGTTTAAGAATCCAAAGAAAGGAGCTTTAAGGCTGCCAAAGACTATGTATAGGGTTGATTTTAAGGAAGATATGTCATATGTCATCACTCTCCTTGCCAAAATAATGGGGATGCCCTCTACCAATGAATTTCATTATTGGATGTGCCCTTACATCAATATTATATGTGAAGGCAAACAAAGCTTGAATTGGGTAGAGATAATCTATGATAGCCTCACTAAGTAGCTTGCAAATGTCCAAAGAACCAAGACTTTTCATATGACATCTTACTTGATGTATTCTATTGCTACATACAAAGAATGGTTGGGTTTCTCCTCTGTTGAAGACAAGAAAGATGCTCCTATTTATGAGTATTGTCCACAATTAACTTTGAAGATTAATAACCATCACTTCAGAAGGGTGAATGATGCATTCACCATGTATATTATCAGATTACTAGAGGGTGACACTGCTTGAAGATTTTGGATGAAGCAAAACAATTGATTGATGTCTATGGTAGTCATTACACTCAATTCAAGAAATTCTCTTACATACGGTTGGCTGGATTTGAGGGAACACCTTTAAAACTCCCAATGTATTGTAGTGACAAGATGGCCTTGGTTGAAATCTATAGGTAGTTAGATAAGCTCCATAGAACTTACAGGGAAAAAAATATTGCAAGCATCCAGTTCCCAATCACATTGGGTAACTACACTTGCAGGATTGCTTTAGATGCCCAAAATGTTGATAGGACAATTTCTCCCTTCACTCTTCACTATTTCAAACCAAGGACTTGCTTTGATATCAAGGGTTTTATTTCCACCAATTTCAGAATGGGCTTCTATCATCTTGTTGATATTGAAGACTACTAGGTTGATTGTTTTAATGATTATGAAGCTTAAGAAGATACTATGGTAGATTGTCCCTACAACAAATTAAATATTTTGATGTGTATAAGGTTCTTGAAGGAATTCAAGATGATGATGAAGAACTACAATCCCTTGAATATGAAAGATCTATTAGACACACTCCTATTGAAACCATTGATTGGTTTGTTAAAGAGAGAGATGATTTGAAGGAACTCATAAACCATGTATTGGTAAGGACCAGACTTTGGTTTGACAGAAAATGAAAATGTTTAGAGTAGGAAAGTCCAGGTATTCTTCTCAAGAATCCTCCACCCCTAAAAAAGAATTCCTATAATGACTCCTGAAGCACATGAGAAATTTATTCCCTCTCCACCTAAACCTTCAACTCGGTGTACATAAAGAAAGGAAAGGCCAAGAAGGATGAGAGGATGGAGGAATTCATTCAGGAGAGTGAGAAGCTATCTTCTCCAAAGCAATTAGAAACAATGCCTGATATTGAAATAGTTATAGACCTATGTGATGATGACAATGAGGAAAAAGAGCAAGAAAAACAAGAGAAGAACAATCCTGAGGGAAGTAGTGAAAAAGAAGAGCAATTGAAGAGCCAAGTCTTAGAATCTGTGAGTGTTTTAGAAACATCTACTAAGGAAGTCCCTATCAAGGAAGTGCACACCACCCAAAATGAGACATCTGTGCTAGAAGTGGCTATTGTAAAAAATTTGAGTGCAATGAGCACACCTGTACTTGGGCCCATTGTCCCCTCCACTTCTAGTTCTTCTTTTTCTTGGGTGCAACCATTGTTGGAAAGTAAGAAAAGGAAATCCACTTCTAATATTTTTCTCCTAAGTTTGATGCAGTGGAAACTCTACTTGGTTCTACTCCTCCCCACCTGTAAAAAGGATAAGGTCACATCCAAATTAGTATCAGATTCTCAAGGCCAACAATTCATGGAAATTTCTAAGCCCAAACTTGAAAAAGATGAAAAGGACCTATTAGTAGGTGATTTGGAATTAACAAGGATTCCCCTTGGAGAATCAACACTGAGAGTGAAGTGCACAACCTAAAGGAGACAATTGTTAGGAAAAAGAAAAATAGGGAGGAGAAGATTCGGACCTTCAAGGATTGGAGACATGATAGTAAAGAAACAAATTTTCATCATCTAGAGTAATTGAAAGGTTTGAAAAAGGAAAGAAAACACAAAATAGTTAAGAGGAGAAAAATCGATTCTATCAAATTTCATTAGATCCTTATTGGAAAAGGATAAGGTACTTGATCCAAATCCCTTAACCTCAATTCCACCACTTTTCATTATGTCTAATGATGAAGTTCAGGCTATTAAATATATTCATAAACATGCCACTTATGGAAAGGTAATGGAAGCCTTAGTTGATGACATGATAATCACATGTTTAAATTTCATTGAGGAAGCATGTAAAGCATATGACAGAATTACTAAAATTCAGTTAAATTTTACCATGACACTCAGTGGTTTAGATAGGGAGTTGAAGTTGTGGAGTGAATGTATCCAAGATCTTCAATTAATGAGTGATACAAATGTGCAAATCCTCTTGGAAAACAAAGTATTTGATGATGCAAAATTGAATTTGTCTAAGCAATGGGTTTTCAGCATTGACTGGAAGATAAAGGTTCTTGAAGAAGCCATTGGAGAACTCAGGAACATGTTGCAAAAGGGAGAAGATTTTAAATCTTGTGTCACATCCACCTTTCATGATATTCACTACCATATTTTCAAGAAGGATTCAGGAGATAAATTCTCAGTTCAGAAATCAAATCTCAGTTCAAGACATTTGTTAGAGAATACCTATTCAAGTAGGATACCATATCCAAGGAGAAGATGAAAGAAATTTTGACACTACATGTAGTTATCACATAAGCTAATAAAGAGTTATTAGAAAATTAAAAATTTGGAAAAGATACAGAGAAGTGACTGGGCAGTTGGACTCATGCAACTACAAATACAACAATTCCTAGGCACGAGACATATAGCGGGCGTTGAAAAGATTTAGAAACCAAGTGATCAAAACAAAGGGTGTTGTAAGCATTTCTTTGAGTGTTCTAGCTTCTAGTTATTAGTTTCCTATTTTATTTAAAGTATCTAATTAAGGTGGATATTTTCTCTTTAGCCATATGTTATGTAAGCAAATGACAAATTGATGTTTTAATACTTAATTAGATATTAATATTTGGGTTAAAAGAAGGGAAACTGAAAAGGTTATTTTGTAACCATTCCTAAAGCTATTTAAAGAGATTTTCTTGTCATTTAAAGGGATCATATTTTTGATCTTTAGGATGTAAAAGCAATAAATTTCTGATCAATACAGAAGAAATTTCATCTTTTACCATGCTCTATCTTCTTTGTTCTTGATCGATTCATAAGAAGCTATGTGTATTTGAACAGAACTTTGTGTCTCCTAGTTGATGTTGAGCTTAGAACCTTGTGTCTATTACATATGCATCTTGTGTTTATATATACATGGTTTAAATCTTGTCACTTTATAAAACATAAGTAAGATATCATTGTACAATCTATGTGTTTGAAAGTGCTCTTCTCTTTACTTTCTGAATTCTGTTCCATTTGCTTCCTCTTTCTCTATATTGAAAATCTATGAGATGAAGACATCTGAAGCATCAAAATCCTCATTAAAATATTGATAGTCTATACATTTGTAAAAGATTAGGTTTGTGTATTTGTTGTGTGTTTAATAAGGGAACGTATCCTATAAAAAGGAGGGACTGATGTCCCCCGACTATTGCTTGTTTTCATGATCAAATTCTACAACCAACATAATCTTAAAAAAAAGAAAGAGTTATGGAAATGAGATTTCTAAATGGAAATTTACCAGAAAACCAATCAGTACCTTTAGCTAGCACCTTAACCTTTGATAACACCTTGAATTTCCTGGAAACAACACCAAAAAGAATAGGATTAGGCTTACCAAATGCTTCAAAAATATCATATGTGCTAGAGAAGTCCTCAATCAGTGGAATACAAGCTTATTAACTTGATCGCAACTAATCTTTGTGACGAGTGTCATTGTTCCTTATACTTTAATCATCTTATTCTATCAATCCAGGGTGGTGTCCATGGCTTTTTGCAACAAAAGGAATAGTAGGAATGATGTCTCAAAGCATGGGTTTTTAATAACATAACTGTAAACTTACTTGAAATGATCATGATTACAAAATAAAATGCTAAAAATGAAATTTAAGATTAAAGGAAAACTTGGAAATCTATTAAAATCATTAACTATGGAAATGTCAATATATCAAAGTAACGAAATCAATGTTAAAACAATGAATACATAAAAAATGCACAAAGGAATAAACATAAACTCTCTTTTTAATTGGTTAGGAGTGGCCCTTTCTCCTTCCCTTCGATCATGTTTAACAATTGAATTCAAACAATAGAAATTCCCCTAAATTTGTTATCTTTATTGAATTGAAAAATGCGCTTACACAATGAATCAAATGAAAAAAAATTTGAACCACCAAATCTAAATACATGATCTCTTTTATAAAAGATATGTTCTAGTTCTTTTAGGAGAGAACTAGTTATTACAAATGACTAAGTCTACTTAAATAAATGCTAATTGAAGCAATGGCTATCTATTTTGGGAAATACATTAATGAAAGGGGCAGTCCTTAAAGTGTTTGAACTAGAATCATTCTTGACAACTGAAGAGGAAATCTGTGATTGGCTCCTTTGAAGGAGTCAATCACTGTCGGAATATTCTTCAACTCATTAACTAATTGAAGAAAATTTTGGTGATGAAAAATATTTAGTTTGGAGTACTTCATCCTTAAATTTAGGCGGAATGTTTGCTAATTTAATGACACCTCTTTATGTCCAAGATATGGTGTTGCCAGTTGTGATTCCAATAATATATATTAACACCAGATTTCCTAACTTCCCTTTATTGAGTCACCACTAGAATATCAAATTCTAGAGATAAATGGAACCTTTAAGCATGTAGAATGTTTGTAGATAGTCCCCAAGAATGGTGTCACTCGGTTTTAGCTCTAAAAATAGAATCCCTAGGAGATGAGCAACTAACCTGAGTGGGTTAGATTTGAGAGAATATTGAACGATGGAAAATTATTTATCATTTATAGTTGGGGATTTGTTCAACACTCAAATCAATGACACAAGTCAACGAGGTGATCATGAGGAATCTTCACAAAGGGGATGAATTTACCCTGCTACTTCTGGCTTTGTCTTGACCAAGGTGAGAGGACCTAGTTTGTGGATCAAAATAAAGGAAAATCCTTCAAAAAAATTTTCCTCTAATGTTGGTGCAACTTAATTTGAAGCAAGTGCAACCACATATACAATATTTCTCTCAAAAGATTTGTCACTTGATTTATTGTAAGCACTTGACAATCAAATACAAATCTAATAGACAGATAATGAACAACTTCAAGATATTGTATTTACATAACATTATTGACCAAGGATGCTTTGAATGATATTGGATCACATACTTGGTGGGATTATTAGCAAAAGCTTACTGGATAATGGACAAATTTTAGGCTCAACTTTGTAGAATAAACATATGTATGGTTTTTAGGTATGATATGCTTAATAGGTATGAAGGTCACTGGTTGTTTGTTATTGAGATTTGAAGGGGGAAGGGTAGTTGCTTTTATGACCTTGGTATCTTAATGTTCCCATGGAAATAATCCATCCTTAATTGAAATGCTTGGAAAGAAAAATCAAGTTAACACAATCTATGAAATAAAATTTGCATTCATTAATACTTAATGTGCACAAAAGTCATCTACAGTCTTCACAATCCTAACTATAAATCATGGAGTTAGAGCTGAGATAAAGCACTTGTATTTGTCTTATACGCCCAAAACACCCTTAAGGGATAACATAAGCTATTAAAAATTGATGTTTCCTTTAGAATTTCACAATTGAGCTGAACCACTGTAAAATATACACTATTTTACAATGCCCACAGTGATAATAAGAATGCAAAAACTAAGAAAGACCATTGTGTACTTGACAATGCAAGATAGTAACAAAACTATATAGCCTCATTCATTCATTCAAAAACATAAGAAACAAGAAAGTATATCTTGATCAAAAAAGCCATAATCTATTCATGTAAGTTTTGGCTAGGGGACATAAACAAATTCCTTCAAAACTTGCTAATGGTTATACAATACAACCACCTTAGATCTTCCTTACAGACTTAAACACATACAATCTTGCAAGAAAACTAGAAACTGAAACTAAAAACATAACTTGATAAAAATTCTACAACTACCCCCAATCCACCTCTTCGCACAAAATGGCATAATCTTTACAATATATAGAAGATGAGAGAGAGAGAGAAAGAAGAAAAATATGATTTCCCTCTTCACCCAATAAGATGCATTAAAATCCTACAAAGGAGCATGGGTCATCATCGCCAAATTTATTCATTCCTTTTGTCTTACGTGTTTAGAGAAGAAACAAACACCATACTTTATCAATTTTTGTGGTTGACTAACACGAGGACTACAACTTTAATGTAAAAGACATTTTCTTCTTTTTCTCCCACCATATGTCATTAATTTCTAAATCTGATGATGCCAAAATGAATGGCTTGAAGATAATTTTCCAACGACATAATTTTTGCAATAATTGGAGCTATGGATTGAAAGATATGGCCTTATAAAGTTTTGCATGTCGGGATGAACAAGAGCTTGACACATGGCAGCCTCTAATTGGTCTTGGCTATTGACTCTGCCAACATGTACATTATTTTTCCTTTGCCACACATCACTCTTTGGTTGGCTATAGGTCAGCTTTACTTCCTTTGATTTCCTTTTTCTCTTTTGGACCCAACACATTTTTATAAATTTCCATTCATTCCATGTTTTTGAGATCTGTCGGAGTTTATCGGCAAGTGTGGCGGAATGATGCCACGTGTCTTCCCTTACACAATTGACCTTCTATTGCATGTCACCTTTGACTCGTGCAACTTGAGAGCCTTTGATTGGCCTTAAAGATTACCTTTGTCTATGTGTGCACCGATTTTACTTTTTCCACATGTTCACCTTTCATTAGATGCGAGGTCAAGCAAAACCAAAATCCATTTAAATCCAACTCACTGGGACTTTACATATGTGGGAGCCCATCACCTAAAGTTGTGATGAAATGCCACTACGTGTCCTACTTGGACCATTTATTTTGTGTCACTTTTCATCCCTAGGTTTGCCATATTTCCTTGTTGACTGCCTTGATCCAAGCCTAGAATCAAAAGATTATTAACTCGAATTGATTCCATGGGCTTTACATCCAGCAGGTGCATCTTCCTTAGAGTGTGATAGAATGCCACCACGTGTCTATCTCTAACACTCAATATTGTGCCATGTGTCACCTTAAATTCTGCCATGTGTTTGTTGACCACTTTTGACTAGAACTAAATCCAAAAGTTTTATGAATTGTGGCTTATTCGGTGGACTTGAGGTCTATGGAATGCATCTATTTTGAAGACTATTAGAATGGTGACATGTGTCCTACCTTGACCATTGATCCATTGTTGTCTATCATCACCTCTACCCACCACGTGTCCTTTGACTTTCCTTGACTCAAGCCCGGAGACCGAAACTCTATGGAATGCGGCTTATTCCGTGGACTTGAAGCTTGCGAAGCCAAAAGAATTGAGGAGAGCCGGAATGGGGACATGTGTCGCTACCTTCAACATTGATCTTGCACCACGTGGCCCCGCTGATGCTTGTCATTAAATTTGACCGTCAATTGAATGTCACACACCCTTTTTGATATAATTCACTAATGAAGTAGTTAAGTCTCCCATGGATTTTCAAATGCTAATGACCAATACCTTTGAGAGGTGGAATTTTATGGCTGTATGAACGTTTTAGTCTTTGTTAAAATGAATAATTCCATTTTAACCAAGCCTTCTTAACCATTTTTGTTGCTTGATAATTCATAGTCGGGTTGCATGTTTTGAGCCTTCATAGCTTCATATTTTGGGAGCAATTTTGATCATTTATGCTAACTGCAAGTTCTTTGTGAAAAATGTAGACATAGTCCCAATCACCAGTGAGCCTGAAGATTTCATACTTTGATAAACCAAACCATTAAACTAGTCACCTAACATTTTGATGAATCTTCTCTTTTATTTGGCTAAGGCACAAAATTTATCACAAATTGACACTTCTTCTTGACTCAAACTAATCTTTGAAGCACGTGGAATAATAACAAATACACATAATTAGCTATAATTATGGGGAGCTTATGAAAAATACCATCTCAATCCATAGAACTAGATTGAGCTCCAAGATACATGACACACAATTCTTCAACACTCAACATGCATCCACTACACCTTATTTTCTACTTATGTGTTGGATCGGATGGATCGAGATACACACCATCTCGTAGTGGTGTTTATACTTCGAGGAAGCATTAAAAGTTTGGAGAATAACACTAGACCTTTCTCCCTTCACTTCTTCACGTACTTGACATGGGATCGCCCATAAAACTTGCACTCAATGCAACCGGCATGAGATCACCAAAAAAACATTTTTCTACATCATATTCAGGATCCTTTCTATCTCTTTTGCTCATCATGGATTAGGTGCACATGTTCCTTTTTTGCATTTTTACATACTTCTTTACTCATTTTTGATCAAATTTTTCATATGCATGTATTTGACTACTTGTTCGTTCTTCTCTTTTATAGGTTTGTCCTTATGGGAAGCAGTAGTCACACATCATCAGACATCAAACAACATCAAAAATAGGTACAACTCAACATCTACACATATGCTCTCACCCTAGGGTCATCAATCTACATGTTTAACTAGTATACATATCTTATTTACTTTATGTTATCGAGCATTCACTCAACAACATAAAGTGGGGGAAAATGTAGACACTAAATCATGTGCTTTGGGTATTTATCTAGTCCTAATCACATACCACTATTCATATGATTCATAAGCGAGAAAAGTAAGAATTGTTCACTATCTTTGGCAATATTTTATTGCTTTCTATTTTTCTTTTTGGTCTCACATACCTTATTTCCCGAGTCCTATCCTTCGACACTTCATTTTATCTCGAGTTTGGACACCAACGTCCAGCCCAGGGATGCCAATGCCTAGGTGCCCCCATTCCCTCTAGGTGACCCCGACCTCTTAGTATCTTTCTCGCATCTTTTGGGTCCTTTATAGTTGTTGGGCATCTTTATTTCTTACTAGTGGGTCTTTTAGGGGTTGATTATGAAATTTAATCAAGGGAATCATATAAATACAAAGCTATGTGATCATAGTAAAGGACCAAGCACTAATCATCTACTATCACCACATAAAGTTGCATCCAAGAGAATTCTAAGAGCATTCAAGCATCCATCTAGCTCCACACAAGAGATAAGAGACTGTATTTTTCTGCAAACACTTCATAGGAGGGTAAGTTCAATTTTCCACTGAACACATCTATCTACATTTTCTATAACTATCTATTGTTTGCTATGAAGTAAGACCCACACAAGAGTCACCTAGGGAATGGTTATACACACACACATAACTACATGGATTTTGAAATGTAGTGCATTACCTAAATCATAAGTTCACTTAGTCGGTTTACCACCAGGTTATTCTGACTCCCCATTTGCATCTTTTTATTTTTAGTATTTGATGTATTTTGGGGTTTTGCAGGTGTTTCTTTATTAGTGCAAGTTTCAAGTGAATAAAAACTAAGTGCGGTGATATACAAGTGATCAAAGGTGATAACCAATGAACATCTCACGACCTTGTGAAATTAGGTTTCATAGCTTTTGAAAGCGATCAAAGGCACCCAAAAAGGTCTCTGCGCACCCCGAGATCCCTTGACCCTACATAAACATCCTAATACTGGAATTTCTAACACTCCTACAATTTTCTCGGGTCTTATTACGACATCCTGCTTCTTTGTTCAAGTATTTTTATAGCTTGGCACAACTTCGACATCACTACAAATCAGATAAGTC
Source organism: Taxus wallichiana var. yunnanensis (assembly GCA_018340775.1). Lineage (NCBI taxonomy): Eukaryota > Viridiplantae > Streptophyta > Pinopsida > Cupressales > Taxaceae > Taxus > Taxus wallichiana. The sequence continues at coordinate 61,849,632 of CM031238.1, read as the reverse complement.
TTTTATCCCTTTCATTTACAACTAGGGTTTTAAATTTAAATTACTTATTTTCTTGGGTAAAATATGTACTTAATTGTTTATATCATTTCCTGGTACATATTTAGATTTAGCATTTATTTATTTCAATATTTTCTTAATCAAAAAGAGGAAATAACACGCTTTGTCTTGGAAATTTGACACAAGTAAAAGTCCTAGAAAGTTTAGGCAAGGTAAATATTCCAACGTGCACTTTCATTATGTGAAGGTGGATTAGGTAACACAAGATTTGTGGCATTTCTTTCCATGTACATTTTGTGGATTAGATAACCATTGTGTCGCTATGTGTTGGAAGAAAATCCTTATTAGGTAAAATTGATAAAGACTATACTCCTAAAAGAGATACGAGGAATAGAACAAAATTATGTACTCATTATTACATGAGTGGACACAAGATTCAAAAATGATGGAATATCCACCCACATCTTTGTAAGATGAAAGTGGAAAAACAATAAAAGGGCCAATCCCATGTAGAAAACCGAAAAATCCAAAAACTTGTAGAGGATCATCCATGAAAATGGGTTGGTAAGACATTTCTCGTCTTTTACGAATAACACATTTGCAGAGGTGAATATTTTTAGCATGTTTTATTTTTTCACATCCTACTCACATTTTGGTTAAAAAAACTTATTATCGTAGCTAAAATGTGGAGGTATAAATCATGAGATATTATTTAAATCAATGTTAAGGTATAATAAGCACTATTATTTTCTAAATATATGTTGGCATTCTTTTCTTCCATTTGAAAATTTATTAACTAAAATTTACCTAAACTATGTAGTGTAGGGTATAATTAATCTAGGCTATGAACAACTATAAATGAAGTAAACAAATGTAGTAGTCAATATGCTAATGATCTAAGAAAATATGTAAACCCTAATGTGTAAGAAAGAAGAGGAAAGAACTCAACTGATAATAGATGCTTGTTGGACAGCTTCATAGAAGTAATCGGATAAATTAGAAGTAGAAATGATTGCACCGGGTCACGTAAAGGGAATATCTAGGTGATATGGCTAGACTAGAGCGCCTAGGAGAGGACTGGGGCACCCACGGGTGCTCTGGTAAGCAAAATAGGTGCCTTGGTTTGGGAAAAAGCTTGGAACTGGTCTTCACAGGTCTTGGAGATGACTGATAACCTTCATTGTTTGTCACATTAGTTTTCTTGTACGGTGAATGCTCCAAATATTCCAAGAGGAATAATAATTGATAAAAGACCAAAATGAAGTATCAAAACCCTAAAAAAGAAATAAGCAAATGAATGGGTCGGACTGACCTCAGTTTCCATAACAATGGGCTTACTAACTGAACATTACACTATATTTCAAACTTGGATGTAGTTCTGGTGAGTGTGTGCATGTCGTGCCCTAGGTACTCTTTTTCCAGTCACACTTTTTGAAGTAGAGAGCAATAGCTAAATGTAGAAAATGTAATAGAATGTGTGCATGGAATAGAATAGAATCCCTCCCCTTATGAAGTTTGATGCATATGTCCTAGCTTTTTTCCTTGATGATGAAGTTATGTGGATGTAAGTGATCTCCAATGCAATAGATGGATGCAACTCTAGATGAGTGATAGTATGTAAGTAATGCTAGGTACCTCATTATGGTATCATAAATTTATATTTATAAGGTGTTATTTCTCTAATTTCTTAATTAACCACGAAAAGGCTGACCACAACAAAGATAAAGATGTAAAATGGCTAGAAGAGACCCAAAAGTGGTGGGAAAGTGTAAAAAGGATCGGGGTGCCCCTGGTGGGGCCAGGGTGCCCATGGGTGCCCCATCAAGGATAAAATAACACGGAATATCAGAAAATGGTTGGGTATATGGGTGTAAATAGGTCACAAATTATGAAATAAAATAAACAAAATGGTAAAAAGAAAGGGGTTAATTAGTACTTTCTTCACTCAAGAACCTTCTAAATAGTAGTATGAGACTAGGATAAATAAATTTCTAAAGTGCATGATTTTGTGACTACATTTCTCCCCCACTTTATGTTGGTGAATGGAAATCTTGGTAACATAAAGTAGATAGAGATGCATATCTGATGTCTATGAAGAGTGTAGTAGAAACACATCAAAGGAATATACAAAAGCATGGAATGAAAAAAATATTGAGGAGCGTGGAAATTAAAGATGAAAAATTTGGAAAGAAAAAGTGATGAGAGTAAACCTAGGGTAGAACGCGTGTGTGTAGTTGTTGATGTGTGTACATGCATGGTTAGTAAAGTGTGTGTTTCTGTGGAGTGTTGTTGTTGTTGTTGTTACTTTATTGTTTCCCCATGTAATCGCTGCTTGTACATATTAGTGTTAGGAAATATAATATATTAGTGCTCCATTAGTAAATAATAATTACGTGAAGTAATTATTATGTTGTAAGTATGTGTTAGTAATTTTTTATTAGTTTTTATATAAAACAACAATAACAATTATATTTGGTTAGTGTGTTAGAAACAACTCACGTAAGTTAGTGAGTTGTTATAGCTACTTTCTATTATTTAGGAAGCATATTTTCTATATATTTGTATGTTCCCGAATAGAGAATGATAGATGAAATATATGAATATTATTGTGTAAATATGGTCTCAAACTTTCATTTGGTGTCAGAGCGACTATGGATCCATGATATATTATACAGGGAAAATATGTTGCTATTCACAGTTTCCCTGGTTAATGAGAGTGATTTTGTGAAGCATCTTTATATTTTTTTAAAGTTTTGTAGATATTTTGTGTTCTTTCCCAAGGGCGTTGTTATTTGCTACATGGAGCAATGAGTGGGACTACATCACTACATCAAATCGGGATTTTCTGCATTGAAGCTTGATATCTTTGTATTGTATTGACATCAGTGATCAACATTGCTGCGATTGTGAATTTGCATTTGACTCGTATAGTCAACATCATCCAATAATTGAATTGCTCATATAATCAGCTACTGATTCTTCCCGGGCACACCCACTCACCCGATGCATGTCTCGCATAACATCTAATTTCATTCCTTATCTGCGCTATTCACTTTTACATTTTTGCAACACAATTTGTAATTTGTCAATGCTAGTCACTTGATCTCTTTGTGACTCATGTACGTGCATGTTTAGATATTTTTTGTGTCTGCCATTCATCTCAAAAGACCATATAGTTGCAATCATCTATTCCTTTCAATTCAACGGCCTTTCTACATTAGATCTGCATTTGAGTTGTTGTGTTGAACACGATCCAATTCCATTGACTCAACTCTGATCTCCTTGTTGCGTCGGGTATTAGCAACGTGTTTTTCTGATGTGCCAGGTTGTAGCAATGTAGAAGAAGATATTTTTACCTACACAAATAAGGATTCACCTGCCAGCATTGAAGTGGAATGTGGAAAGCACTTGTAGAAGATCCATAGATCTATGCATCAGTTGTTCATTCGTGATCTTCTCCACCGTGATAGGGTCATGATATTTACCTAGTTGACAGTTCCTTAAGCTCGCGCTGGAATTTTCTTTTTCATTCCTCGGAATTCAAATGCCCAAGATCTCTATTACACTTGTGCTCCTCCGTGTTCTTCTATCCACACGTCTAGGTTACAGGTCATGCTCTCTCTGTTTTTTCAAAAAATAAAAATAAAAAGTCTGAGTTATTATTATAATGTCCACATCATCTATTTAGAGTCTAAAATAGTCTATTTAAATTGTTTTATCTCTGTTTAGTTGTATTTGTTTGTGTCTGTAGTCTTGTTCTCTTAACATAAGTTCAAATAGGTTTTATAGTAGTTATCTTTCGCATGGTCAATAATTAGGTTTCTAGTATTTGTTTTGTTACAAAGTTCGTTCTTTTGGGATTAGAAACAAACTTTCATAACTATCTCATTTTGTTAAATGTCAAACTTTGTCTATGTTGTTTTAGAGTCTTTTTAAAGAAATCCTATTTTTGTCCTCATAAGTATCGTCAATCTAAATAGTCTTATTGTTAGCATCATTTGTAAGTTATTGTCAAAAGTGATGGTTTGTATTGAGTCATTGTAAGTTATCACGTAATAGTCGGTTATTGAAGTGTCAAGATTCATTGTTATTTTGTCTTGTATGGTTAGTCAAACCATAAGGTATTTTGTGAGTCAAAAATAAAAAGTGGTAAATTTTTTTATTTTTTTTTAAAATTATCTTACGGATGCATTTTCAGTGTTGCCCAATGTCCGAGTTATATGTGAGCTCCATGATCAAATCCACTTGAGCTAGCAACATGATACTTGAGGATGGAGGAAAACAGAGGTTGGAGGTCATTCAACGACCTCTCGTCACCGCCAACGACGGGGCCACACAGATGATTTGGTGGAATTGTTTTTCAGTTGTGTGTTTGCTTCAGTTTGCAATGCTCCATAAGTGGAAATTTCACATTGAGGGGGGGAACATGATCCAATGTTCCATTTCCATAATGTCAAATTTTTGTATGTATGTACGACTGAGAATAGTACTTTGCATATCATGATGTGGTTGTAGGTAAACCACTTGAAAACCTTCATTTGTGGTTTGTGGTAAACCAATAGAAAAACCACCATTCTTGGATGTTTGTAATCCATTCACTAAACCATCACTTTGTGTTTTGTGGTAAACCAATTGCAAAACCACCATTCTCGATTTTTGGTCAACCGTTCGCAAAACCATCCTTGAGGTTTGTGATCATCCTATGAAAATCACCAGATCATGAGCAGGTACAAGTACAAAATCAGGTTTTCCCCATGTTCGCACTAAGGGGGAATGTTAGGAAATATAATATATTAGTGCTCCATTAGTAAATAATAATCATGTGAAGTAATTATTATGTTGTAAGTATGTGTTAGTAAATTGTTATTAGTTGTTATATAAAACAACAATAACAATTATATTTGGTTAGTGTGTTAGAAACAACTCACGTAAGTTAGTGAGTTGTTATAGCTACTTCCTATTATTTAGGAAGCATATTTCCTATATATTTGTATGTTCCTGAATAGAGAATTATAGATGAAATATATCAATATTATTGTGTAAATATAGTCTCAAACTTTCAATTAGGACTTAGAAATATACCCAAGTGCATAGATTTTTTGTTTACAAAAAAAAAGTTGACAATGGATTTAGCTTCAGTAGGTGTAGTAGATGGTTTAAAGGTGGATTTAGCTTGAAACTTGTTAGAGGATGAGGATGAAGAAGTATCATAATACTTCAATTTTCCCATGGATAGGAGCTTGCTTTTGCATAATTTGTATGGCATAATTGATCGAACACGGAGAAGTTTTGAAGATGAAACTCTCCGAGTGGAGACAAAAGACTTTGAATAAAGAGATACTGAAATTTTGAATCAAATAGAACATTGGTCATCTTAACAAGGTTATTATTATAGCACAAGACATAGTCTACAAGTTTCTCATTGGATCCTTGTTTGATTTGAGATAATTGTGCATATGATATGTTAGTACCAATATTAATATAAAATGAGCAAGGAAAGCATAAGCTAAGTGTGTAAAAGATATTATCGAATGAATAGGTAGATCATAGAAACAACACATAGCCTAATCATGTAATATTTGAGGAAATGACTTAGCCAATAATGTAAGGTCATCCTTATAGTCAAGGCATGCTACATGAAAGGATTGAATGTGCTCTTGAGGGTCATCATGGCCATTGAATGTGGGAAGCTTAGGTGTAATGAAGTTAGGTGATAGTGGATAAGAGGATATGGTAGGTATAAAAGGGATGTGAAGGAGGAGTGATGAATATAGAGATGGAGATGAATGTGAAGTAGCTTGTTGTAATTGGTGAATTTGGGATTGCAAATCATGATATAAAGAAGATAGGTCATGAGTTCCTGAAGAGGAGCCAAGTTGAGTATTGGAAGTATTAGGAGGTATGATGGGATTAGTAGTTGTAGAAATAGAAATAGGAATGGTGGAGGGTGGGATGGAGTCTTTAATGATGATCAACAGATCCTAAATTTTCTTAAAAAGTTTGAAAACTTTAGTGAACTCTACTTTGAAGGTTCTAAATCATCTTTCCATTAATCCATCTCTAGTTTATGTGAGGAGAGTAGTGATGAAGAGGTTTTTCATCTCAAAGGGAAATAAATCCCTAAAGGATTTGTGCCCTTGAAATGATTATTTGACAAGTATGCTCGATTCATCCACCAAAAGTAGCAGGTCGAACTCAATTCCTTCGCTAAAATAGAACATGTAAATTTTGGATATGTAGAGCAACCTAGGATTGTGAATATTAGAAAATGTTGCTCACCTGAAGAGAAGAAAAGGTTTGTCATGTTATTGAATAAATATATGGATGTCCTATCTTGGTCACATATAGGTCTAAATTCTTTTAAGCCAAAGGATGTTCAATAAAACATTCGTCTCAAGTATGATGCTCATCCATATAAACGAAGCAATGTCACTATAACCCCGAAGATCTCTGGTATGATTCATGTATAAATCCAAAATATTTTGGATGCTAGGATCATATTTCCTATTCATCATTCTACATGGGTTACCAACATTATCCAATCGTGGAAGAAGAATGGAAAAATCCATATTTGTGTAGAATTTCACAATCTCAACCAAGCTTTACTTAAGGACAATTACCCCTACCTATTATAGATCGGGTCTTAAAAACAATAACTGGTTCTAAAATGCTTTCCAAGTTAGATGGATTTTTAGGATATAACTAGGTTGAAGTAGTTGGTCAAGATTAGTACAAAACATCCTTCACTACTCCTTGGAGTACCTTCGTATATCGAAGGATTTCATTTGGTTTGATCAATGTAGGATCCACTTTTCAAAGGGTGATGGACATGGCCTTCAATTACTTGATGGGAAAGATAATTGTGGTATAGCTAAATTATTTAATGGTATGCTACAAGACAAGAAAAGATAATTGTAATCACCTAGAGCAGATTTTGATAAGGTGTCGAAAACATGGGATTTCCTTGAATCCCAAGAAATCCATGTTTGGGGTCACAAAAGGTAAGTTATTGGGACATATTGTGACCAAGGAAGGAACAAAGATTGAATTTGAATGAGTCATGACCATACAAAGCCTCGCGCTTCATAAAAGTAAAGCGATGTGCATTTATTCTTCATAAAGTTAATTTTCTAGGAAGATTCATTCTTGATTTTACTTGATAAGACTCAATGCATTATGGAGATGATGAAGGGTAAGGTTCCATTTCAATTGAATACTGATGGAAATTCTATGTCTAATGAAATCAATGAATCCATCGCTCACACTTTTGTTCTGGTGTGTCCCAATTTTCAAAAGGATTTCATCATATATAGTTATGCCTCCAATCATACTATATATGTCATCCTAGTCCAAAATAATGATGAAGGAGTTGAATCTCCTATTAATTTTATGAGCTATCCTTTGAAAGCTCATGAATTTAAAATGTCATAAATTGAGCAACATGCTTATACGATGGTTCGGTGGTAAAATATTTCATGTATTACATCCCGAACTCCCACACATTAGTCCTAGTTCTTGATACTACAATGAAGTCCATTCTAACATAGCAAGAGTTAGGCAATCAAAGGGGTAACTAGATTGAAAAGGTAAAAGAGTATGACCTAGATTTCAAACCCACCAAATTATACGTGGGAGAGGTTTATGTCAACTCATTGGTGAAAATAACCTAGTAGAAGAAACAAACGATGTAGAAGAAGGTGAGGAGGAATTTCCCATGGTGTTGTACATCAACACAAAAAATGAATGGTATTCAAACATTTAATATTTCCTCAATTATGGATAATTTCCTAAGTATTTAAGCTGAACAAAAAAAATGATTGTGAAGCTGAAATCAGCCAAGTCGTGTTATGGGAAAATGGCCTATATAAACGGGAATTGATGGAGTTTTTCTTCATTGTGTAGATAAATATCAACAAGGTAAGATTATAAAGGATTATCATAACTTGGCTTGTGGTGGAAATTTTTCAACATTTGTTACCACTCAAAACATTCTGTGAGCAAGGAATTATTGGCCCACCTTATTCCAAAATACATAAACATAGGTAGCAAAGCATGAGGCCTCCAAAGATTTGTTGGTCATCCTAAATTGGTGGCACTTCCCCTCGAGCATGTGGTGATCAAATTTTTTTCCAATAATAGGGAATTGAACTTATCATTGTCTGAACCCTCTATCTAGTATTGGGTATAGTTATGTCTTGACAGTGACTGATTACTTCACCAAGTGGGTGAAATCCATTCATGTAAAGCATGTTACATCTAATGTTGTTTGTAACTTCATCAAGGAGAATATATAGTAAGGTTTGGCATTCCTCATAAGATTTTAGATGATAATGCTTCAAAATTCTCATCTTATGAACTCACTGAATTTTTTTATGGCTACGGGATCACTTTGGCTCATGCCTCCAATTATTACCCTCAAGGGAATGGTTAGGTAGAATCAAATAATAAAAACTTGGTGACTATAATCAGGAATTTGGTTGATGATAATCAACAAACATGGCACAAGGATATATACAATTCACTTTTGGTAGACCATATTACTCCCAAAAGGGATATCGACATATCCCATTATCAAGTTCTCTATGGTGTTGATGCTGAGATTCCTCTCCCTAGAGTTTTCAGCTTTAAATTTGGCTAAGATTATTGAAGATGACACATTTCAAAACTCTATGGAGAAGAGAGTCATGTACCTAGAAAATTTGGAAGAGAAGATATCTATAGTAGTTGATAGGATCCTAGAGCACAAAAACAAGGTCAAAATATTTTTCAACAAGGAGGACAAATAATAGGATTTTCGGGGTGGAGACTTAAACCTTGTTAGGTTGTGGAGCTTGTTTTCATGTTTGAAAGTGTTAAAGGCTGTAAACTAAGGGTACTATAGACTTTTCATAGTTGTCTTGCTAGCATTCAGGGGCACACCCCAATAATTTTTTTGGCCTCGAAACAAAACATGCCCAATATACAGGGAAATGTGCTTTTTCTCATATATGGCGGGATTTTTGACCCATAGGTTTATGGGATGGTTTTGGCCCATGGTTTAAGAAATGATGGATGCATTAGGGAAGTTGTATAAAAAAACCCTCTCGCCTCTAATAAGATATTTTTAATAAAAAGTTATTTAATATGAAGATGCCCGAGAATCGTTCAAGAATGAGATAATTTAAATGATTTTTATATGGTTGTAAATATGCTAGCTTCGGTTATAATAAAATTTGATGAAGTTAGGGATTTATTAATTCAGTGCTCTTTACTTGAGAGTTGGAATAGCCTGTAATGGTGGTAAGCAACTCGAGATCCAACTAATTCAAAGTTGAAATTTGAGGATGTTGTAGGGGTGATTCTAATAAAGGAAATGCGAAGAAAAGTTCTGGAGAATATTCTACTTCAAGGAATGCTTTGACAAAGGGAAACTAGAGGGAGATAAGAATAGAGGAAGCTGTGGAAAATTGAAAGATTAGGCAAGGTCAAAATCCAAAAGCAAGATAGTATGTTGGCACTGTGGAAAGTCTGGGCATGCAAAGAATGACTGTTAGGAGCTTCGGGACAAGAAGAAACAATAGGAAGAAAACAAGGAGGCAAATGTGGCAATGGGTAATGTATGTCAGGATGCTTTGCTTCTTTCTTTGCACAATATTAATGAGTCTTGGGTTTTAGATTCGGGGCTTCTTTCCATGCTACTCCACATAGGCATTATTTTTTTTATTATGTTCAAGGGGATTTTGGGCATGTTTTTCTTGGTGATGATGAGCCTTGTAGTATAGTTGGAAAAGGATCTGTTTGGGTTAAGATGTAGAATGAGAATACATGGTTATTGAAGGATGTTAGACATGTGCCTACTTTAAAATGAAATTTGATATCGGTAGGCCAATTGGGAAGTGATGGTTGTATTGTGATATTTATAATGGACTCTTGGAAGGTTACCAAGGGTGCTCTTGTGGTGGCAAGAGGTAAGAAGGTTGGAACCTTGTATTTAACCACTTATAGCACTAATGTTTGTAATCTTGTGGCTTCAGAAGTAGATACAACATTGTGGCACTATAGGCTTGGTCATATGAGCCATAAGGGCATGGAGATCATAAAGAAGGATTTTCCCGGATATACAGAAACAAGTTTGGAGTTCTATGAGGACTGCATATATGGGAAACAAAAGCGAGTAAGGTTTCTCAAGGTTGGACCTACAAAGAAAGAGAGTAAGTTAGAGTTGGTGCATTCTAATGTGTGGGGCCGGCTCAAGTATCATCTCTTAGGGGTTCAAGTTATTATGTTACTTTTATTGATGATGCAACAAGGAAATTTTGGGTTTATTGTATTAGAAAAAATCTAATGTATTTGACACTTTTGTTAAATGGAAAGCCTTGGTAGAGAATGAAACATGTCTTAAGCTAAAATGTCTTAGGTTAGATAATGGAGGGGAGTATTGCAACAATGAATTTGATGATTATTGTTCTAAGAATGGAATCCACAGTAAAATAGGGTTCGAGGAACTCTGTGTGCAGAATGGGTTGTCGAAAGGATGAAAAAACAATAATGGAACATGTTAGGAGCATGAGGTTATATGCAAGACTGCCTCTTTCTTTTTGGGTAGAAGTGGTGAGCACAACTATGTACTTGATAAATAGAGGACCCTCAAGTGCCTTGGATGGAGGCATACCTAAGGAGGCTTGGTACGGTAAGAAAGTTGATTATTCATTTCTTAGATTCTTTGGATGTGAGGTGTTTGTCCATATAGACAAGGATGATAGGACCAAGATAGAGGCTAAATCATACAAATGTACTTTCATTGGTTATGGTGGTGATGACTTTAGATATAAATGTTGGAGTATTAAGGATAAGAAAATCATTCGATCTAGGGATGTGGTATTTAATGAGAAAGTCATGTATAAGTAGTAGTTACAGAAAAATTGGGAAGAATCCAAGAAAGAATATGCAACGGTAGAGGATCTTTTGGATGGAAAAGTGACATATGAATAAGTTCAAGAACCTCCTCAATAGGAACCCCAAACTCCTATATTAAGGAGGACTTCTAGGGTAAGAAGAAAACCTGAATGTTTTTCTCCTTCACTTTATTATTTATTACTCACTAATAGTGGAGAGCCAAAGATATTTGATGAAGCAATACAAGGTAGATGCCAGGAAGAAGTGGGAGCAAGTCATGGATGAGGAGCATCAGGCTCTCATGGAGAACTAGACATGGGATTTGGTGAAGCTACCCAAAGGAAAAAGAGCATTACAGAACAAGTGGGTATTTAGAGTCAAAGAGGAAGGAGGAAAGAAAAGATACAAGGCCCGATTGGTGGTCAAGGGGTTTGCACAGAAAAAGGTATAGATTTTGATGAGACTTTTTCTCTTATAGTAAAAATGAATTCTATTAGAACTGTTTCTAGGAATAATTGCAGAAAAAGACTTGCACTTAGGACAACTTGATGTAAAGACTATATTTCTCCATGGTGATTTGGAGGAGGAACTATATATGCAGCAGCCAGAGGGCTATGAGGTCAAAGGTAAAGAGGAGATGGTGTGCAAACTGAAGAAGAGCTTGTATGGCTTGAAACAAGCTCCACATCAATGATATAATAAATTTGATAGCTTCATGATGGATTATATTAGATGTCATTCTGACCATTACATGTATACAAAGAAATTTGAGGATGGCAGTTATATTATCATGTGTCTGTATGTGGATGACATGTTGGTTGCAAGTAAAAACATGCAGAAATAAAAGTACTCAAGAAACAACTAAGTGAATCCTTTGCTATGAAGAATTTGGGGGCAGCCAAACAAATCCTTGGTATGAGGATATCTTGGGATAGGAAGGAACAAAAGCTGACTTTATCTCAGGAAGAGTACATTAAGAAGGTCTTAGAGAGGTTTAATATGCAGGATGCTAAATTGGTTGGGACTCCTTTGGCAGGCCATTTCAAGTTATCAAAGGAGTAGTGTCCCAAGATAGAGCAGGAGAGAAACTAGATGTCTATGGTACCTTACTCATCAGTGGTTGGAATTTTGATGTATGCCATGGTGTGCACCAGGCCTGATATTTCTCATGCAGTGAGAGTGATGAGTAGATTTATGAGTGATCCGGGTAGAGATCATTGGTAGGCAATAAAGTGGATCCTTTGGTATTTGAGAGGGACCATGGGGGCATTTTTGTGTTACAATGGATCAGACACCACTTTGTGTAGTTATGTAGATTCATAAATGGCTGGAGATTTAGACAACATGAGGAGCACAATAGGTTATGTTTACACTGTAGGTGGGACAACAATGAAGCTAGATTTCATGACTACAAAATTTGGTGGCTTTGTCAACCACAGAGGCTGAGTATGTTGCTACCACAGAGGAAAGCAAAGAAATGATTTGGTTACAACAATTTCTTGAGGAGTTGGGGCATAAGTAGGAGGAAGGAAAGCTACATAGTGATAGTCAGAGTGTTATACACCTAGCTAAGAACTCGCTTTCCACTCTAAGATGAAGCATATACAATTAAGGTACCATTTTATCAGGAAAATTTTGGAGGAAGAGAATTCGATGCTAGAAAAGATTCATACCATTCAAAATCCTATAGACATGATGAACAAGGTAGTCACAAGGGAAAAATTGAAGTTGTGTTTAGCTTTGGTTGGTCTTCATGGAAACTAGTGAAGGGTTGAGAAGCTTGCTCAAAGGAAAATTAGTCTCCAAGTGGGAGATTATTAGGTTGTGGAACATGTTTTCATGTATGAAAGTGTTAAAGGCTATACACTAAGAGTACTGTACACTTTCCATAGTTGTCTCACCTCGGTTCGGAGGCACAACCCTTGAAAATTGTTTTTGGCCTCAAAACAAAACATGCCCGATATACCAGAAATGTGTTTTTTCTCATGTGGGAGGGATTTTTGAACCATAGGTTTATGGCATGGTTTTGGCCCATGGTTTTGATACCCACAGCTTTTAAAAATTACTTAAGTAGTAATCTACTTATGTGGTTTTGTGCATATGGTAGGTAGAATGTAACATTATAGATGTGTATGAATTCGGGTGTTAATTATGTAGAGTTTGTTAAGCATAGCTCCAAATAGATCTAGGTATTGTATTGAGATAACGGTGGTTGTAAAAAAATTTGAGCAAGTGATTCTTGGTGGACGTAGCCCAAATTGGGTGAATCGTGTTAAATATTGTCTCTTTATGTTGTGTTATTTTTATTCGCACTTTTATTTCAGATCTCGTAATATTTTCTACATATTAGTTTCTCTTTATGCTGCGATTCTCAGAGGGACTCATCCACATATTTTATCCCTTATTTTCTAAAATTCCTTATGTGGGAAGAAAGAAGAGAGCCAAAGGGAATGCATGGAAAATTTGACTTGTTATAGAGCGGCCCCCTCAAGATTCACCTCTTGTGCTAAGAAAATAGATTCTACATTTCATACATGGATGGGGCACACCTCTCGCTACCTCACAATGGGTAATCTCTTAAGTTGTTGTGGTAGTAGAGAATTTTTCTCTTACTTATATCATATTTTCCCTTTCACTTGTGTTTCCTTCTGTTTGGTGTATATTTGGCTTGTTTTGTTTCGGTATTTGGTTTTTTTGTGTGGTTTCTCCATTTTTCCACATGCATCTCTTTATTCCTCTTCTATTTAACTCTATGTCCCAATGCACAATAATTTGTGAAATATGGGGTTCTCTTCCTTAAGTTATCCTAACACAAAGAAGTCCCCAATCGGAGCCAACTATTATCCCAATTTCTGAGTTCTATGATAAAATTAGGACAACCAATCAAAAATTTCAATCTTTAGGGATTTTGAACATTTTGCACGACCTAAGATAAACTAAAATTTCATCCTTAAAGTAAATTTTATAAATTAATTTTGGATTTGAGGATCAACATACATTTTTACATGTTACATGTCACATGTTCCATGACCCCCAAAACCCAAAACATTATAGTATTTCAAGTTTTGAATTTTGAAATCATCTCGAACATTGAAGGTGGAAAGCATATGTTTCATGCATGATGTATTCCAAACCCAAACCCCGAAACATTTTAGTGTATTAGGATTTCAAAATTTTCTTACATCGGAACATCTTGGGAAGCTTGCATGTCGTATGCTTGATTTTTTTATTCCAAAACCCAATTGTTTCTTTTTGTGTTGGGTTTTTAATTTTTTCCTATATCGTAACATGTGATGTCAAGTGCATGTATGTGCTATGTGTTCTAGTCCCCGATTATGAAAAGTGTTTAGGTTCTTTTTGTTAGGTTTTCGGGACTCGATTACATGGAAGCATGACACATTCCTTGTGGTCAATTTCCTACTCCTAAGGACTAATGCATTTATTTCCGTTGGAATTAGGTTACCACGTGTGTCATCCTACATGTACTAAATGATATTAGGTTATATATACCTAGATTTTTGATGTCATTTGTACTCATGCAAATTAAAGTTTCAAACTTGCACTCCTACTTTTGAACCCTAAAACCTCGACTTCAATTTTCTTGGCATTTTGGTCGATTTTCTTCAAGTTTTCTTCAAGCCCGCCTTGTTTTTTGGTAATTTCTTCTCCTCTTCTTGGTTTCCTTTGACTTTTGAGGTGTTTGTTGGATGTTTTTCATCCTTTTTTCTACCTTTGTTGTTAGAATCATTCTCGAATTTTCATTGCTTTCTTCTCCTCTTCTTTTTTTTCACTATTTTGAGAAGAAAGTTATTCTTAAGGATCAATGACTCCATGTTTGAAATAAATTTATATTTTTCATGACGATAGACATGTCAAAACCTCAACATGAACTTGTCGAATTTTCAACTTGTCCATCATGATTAAAAACTGAATCAATTCAATCAAACACTCGTGATAATTGACTAAGTCTTGAAATCTAACTCATTTGTTTCAGAATTTTTAAAATGAGAAATAGGTCCCCATTTTTTATAGTGTGTTAGAGATATTTAAGCTACAAACACGAAGCGCTCCGATAGCAGTGTGTCCGATTTTTCATATTGTAAAATAACTACAAATTTCTACCCACTATGTTGAAGTTTCGAGGTGTTTGATAGAATCAAAGTACTAACAATGTGTCAGAATATAAATGTGCTAAACAAGTTAAAGATTTTGATAGTCGGTTTATCAAGTGTTAGCAAAAGGGAATACCCAATTATCATTTTTGAACATCCATAGGGGTTTTCGGACAAATTTCTTTAGCTTATTCTCCATATCTAACTCAAGGAAAGGGAAGTCTAAAGTAGAATCTTCCAAGGGCGAGAAGGAAATAAAATACAAGTATCAAGAGGTCATTCCCCCTTACAAATAGGACTCCAATGTTGATATTAAAGACACAAAATTAGGGAATGTTTACATGGAAGAATTTTGGAATAGGTCAAGAATCCCACAAAGACAACATGGATGTAATGAATCGAGTGATAGTGGATTACCTTTCACCGTGGCCTTCCCTATATATGCTAAGTGTTTGGATTTCATGCTTGTAGCAGCTAGTCACCATGATGTTAAATCTAGGGTTGTAAAGAATCATGATGGGGAAGAAGTAATCCGACTAGATACAAATTATTTTAAGGATATCCTTAAGAATCCTGACCTCAATGTACATGTTAATACCGATATCAAGAAGGATCATCGGGCTTGGGAAAAAAATTCAACAAATTGAATCAAACATATAAATAAAAAATATCTCTTGAAACCCAAGCCTATGGTGAGTATATTCCCAAAGACCTTACGTAGGAGTGATTTTATTCCTTAGATCAGTGAAATTATAACACTACTAAGAAAATTATTTTGTCTTCACGAGGAAAAAGAGTTATAGGGATGGATGTACAAGTTCATCACCATCATGAGGAAGAATCAACAATTCTTTAGATGGGGTAAATTCATCCATGATACACTAGAAATTCAGTTGAAAGAGGTGCAGACAATGGGTAAATACTATATTACCTAATATGTCACCTGCATAACAATAAGTATGAGAATTTATCCTAGGTTGAACACCCAAGGGACCAGAAGTTCATAGTTTGTCTACAACTTCGACCCCAAGTTGTCTTTGAAGTAAAGTTTGAACCATTTCTAGAGAGTAAATGATGCCTTTTTCGTAACATCATTTGTTAGTTATATAAAGACCTTTTTAAGCACTAGTGTACTAATATGGCTTGGAATGATGTGTCCCATTTGGGGCGTGTCTTCCTCCAATCCCCAATATTCACCTACATCCGGGTAGGATCATTTCAGGGTTCTCCATATATGTTACCTAGATTTCCAAGTGACAAATGGATTTTGATGGAATTGGTAAGGAAGTTGTTATATTTCCACAACTTCCAAAAAAAGGTAAGCATAAGGCAGAATTACTTTCCTAATATCCATTGGCCGTTACACTTACACATTAGTAATCAAGGAAAATAATATTGTTATTGAAATGCAAGGAGTGATTGTCAAGCCTTTCTATCCAAGGCTTAATTTTTATTATCAAGGAGTCTTGAAAAGCCTCGAACATTGTAGTTTCATGTCCCAGCGAGCTTGAATATATATGGTTTGATTTTAGGGATGAGTTAGCAATAATAAAGAAGGATTATAGTCATCTAACTTTAGATGAAGTAGCAAAGTAAAACCTCACAAATATTCCTCATGATGTTGTTGACTTTAATTTACTAGTAAAATCTCAAGTGCACTGGCACATCACTCAGCCTAGACTAAGTGATCACTCAAAGTGCACAAAGGTATCAGGCCCCTCTTTAGGGTTGTTGTTGCAGGATGAAGGCTTAATGCATTCAGATCCATAATTAATGCATCATTATACAATGCATGTTCAAATCTATATCTAAAGAATAACAGACTTAAATGATAACCATGATGAAATCAAAACATGCAAGAACCAATTATACTCAGGATTAATACTCCGATTCAGCCAATACACTCCATTATATTAAACATGATAAATACAGAGAAGCTCATTATAATAGATAATACCATAGTTTATGTGTACATCACTTTGACAACATAACTTCACAGTACTTTAGTTCTCACACCACTCTTTACTACATAGATCATTACATATTTATAAGGGTGGGGACTTGCCCTTCACCGCTTGCATAACTCCAAAAATAGGTCGCATGCTGAAAATAGCCATGCGCCTTTACAATTACAGCCACACATGCAAGTGTGCTAACAATAGATATCTCCTAGTTAACTATCAGTAGTAATTCTATCTTTAGCCCGCATCCATGCAAAGCGCTCCATAGCCACTCTTCTAAAAATATCCGATGCATGTTGCGCAAGACTTTTCCCATTTTTGTGCTCTGCACACCATCTTCCAAAAATAGATCATAATCAAGAAAATGGATAAGTCCTAAATCTATCTCTGTCCTCCGCATGTGATTCCTTCCCAATCCTCCCGCACCTTTGAATGTGCTCTGCTCTTCAACTTGAATCTTCTGTATGCCTTTTGCTAAGTGTTATACATGGTCTACTCAACATTACCCCACACTAAATTGCATTACCGCCCCAACAATGGCTACTCCTTAAACAATAAAGAATAAAGTAATGGAAATAATGTGAAAAATTTTCTATACAAAGAATAATTATTCACTCTACATCACCCTCTACTTCAACTGAAAGAATGAGTTCTGGATATTCTTCCTTTATTTGGCCTCTAATGTCTACCACTCATTTAGCGTGGCCTCTGATTTTTCTTGAATATCTACCGTAATAGACTCCATCTCATCTTGGGAAATTTCTCCCTTTTCATTCTACAAAAATAGAACAATGTTGGACATTGCAGACATTCTTCCTTCTAGCAGATCCATCTTCTACACTATAATCTTCCCTAGCTCATCTAACCTTTCCTTATGGGGTTCCTGTGCTGCAAGGGCCTTGCACTTTTTTACCAATGTCAACCTCTCTACGTGACCTATTGTCTCATCCTTCATCACTTTTAGGACTTCATTGTCCTCTACCATGGTCTTTATCCTGATGACCACCTCCAAAGTTGTGCAAATATTCAATGTCTGGTTTGCTTTCCTCAACTCCTCCTGTAAGGTTTGGAGAAATGCCTCATAAGATGAAATCTTCCTCATCACCAAAGATTTTTCTCACTCTACTTCTTACTCAGGATATTTTGGTGCTGGCATGTGCATAGGTCCATCCTCAAGCACCAAATCCACTAAGGTACATAATACGTTGCCTAAGGAAAATTTTTGGGTACATTAGACTCCAAATGTGGTCTTGCTTTCAGGACATGGTCTCCAATTTCCTCTACCATGCTAATGAAAGCATTGTTATTCTTTTGCTCTAAGTCCTTCTCTTGTTATAGGCACGCTATCTCTGCATCTTTGGCCTTGATCTCTTCTTTCAGTGCCCTAATAGTTGTAACTTTATCCACATTCCTCCTTGCCACCTCTGTAGATACCTTCACCAAGGAATTACTTACTTGTTCATCTGACATAATAGTAGGCTTTATTGTTATGTGTCTAGCCTGAGGTTTCTTCTTCAATCTTCTTGATACATAGGACTCTTCACATACGTCAAATTCTAGTTCATCCATATGTGTCTGCATTGACCAAGACAGTTGTTTCCTTGTGCGCACGATGGCCATGTCTTCATCCATCAGCTCCCATCCATACAATTCCTTAAGGCCCACCATGCTTTGGAAACGGTTGCAGATAATTTTACTTGTGTCCTCAGTGTAGCCCATGACCAGTGCAATATAATCCCTACTTGTCCTCTTCGATCTTGGCCCCTTAGGAACTTGAGCACCAAGATTTGGAGCTTGTTCTCTGCTATGCCCCGAGCAATCTTTTGCAATGTCCCATCTACCTCCTTTACTCCTCCTTCTCCAACCTTCATTTATTCATCCTTTAGCCCTTCCACATCCTCTAGTGGTGTAGAAGATTCAGCGCATTCTCCTCGGAATCTTCCGTCTCCTTGTCCATCTTCAACTTTCTCCTTATTTTCTTAGTTGTCTCCTTCGTGGAGAGATTCATGGTGATTGCACACTAACTTTGGTGTAGCACCTTGGTTATGTTTCTTTTGAATACCATTTTGAAATGGCACTCTCCTTGTACTATATCCAAGTCCTCATCACCTCCTTCTTGCACCTGAGGTCGTGTAGTCATGCTCTCGGTGCCTACCTTGTCTCGTAGGCTTCCTTTGTTCTCTATGCTCTCCATGCCACCACTATCTTCTCATTCATCCTCCTCTTCATCCACCACTATAGTCTTTACAGGCTGTGGAGTTGGCACATTCTCTACTGTATGCTTACCCTTAGGCGGCCCTGGAAGCGCGAACTCATTTTCCACATATTTGTTGTTCTCCAGCTTGGGCTTGAGTTGAAGATAGATAAATGTGGCCCCACTATCTCCAATTTTCAAACTCACGAGCTTCATGCTTATCATGTTTGAAATAAGCCTCTCAATGTAGGCAGTCCATCTTGGATATACATATGTTTTTCTCAGAGTGTGATAATCTAGAAAATGTGCATGATTTAATCAATAAAAAAAAAAAACATTGCATAGTAAAATAATAAAACCAAAGATATTGTATTTCATTTGGGACATCTTTATTCAATATTTGATATGCCTTTATATAAGTAGCTTGATCCTATTGATTAGGAGTCAAATATTATCATGTACAAGTCGCACACAATCCCACTTATCTCTCTAAGAGACTTATTATAACTTCTAGATTTCTATGAGTTGTTACTAACAACTCATTTACACACATAATTAGATATTGTTCACACTAAAATATATTTTTTTCCTAATAGATAATCACAATATACCTTATCTGTGATGAATTTTAGGTGACGTGCATCTATGAACCGGTGAACTGATGCCTGGAAGTAGCATGTTGTGAAGGCATATGGTAGTTTGCACCAAGGGCTCCAAGTTTTATCCTTCATCACAAATCACGCGATGTAAAAATGTTGGTAGACCGTGAACTGTACTACCTTACCCACCACCGAAGGTAACTCCTTGGGTATGCGCCACTCTTCTTTGAATACCACGCATATCCCCGTCATACCACATCTTCGCCCTTTGTTTAAATGGCCCACCCATGGTCCCTTTGCATAAGTATTTATCAAATCTTTCCGCCAGAGATTTATTTTCCTTGGGGTACTCCCAAATCTTTTCCTTTGGCCCATCGGGCACTCCAATCTCCATAAACACCAAAGACAATAAAATAATGCCAAAACTAATTCTATCACCTGTATGCACTTCTTCAACAATTTTCTGTTCTATGTAACCCGCGATATTATAGATCACTCCTTGAGATATTTTCCTCACGACGTGTAGCAACATTGTATTAACTCGCGACCACCTTTCTTGGTCATTCAACTTTGTTATAAGATGTGTAACTACTGTACCACTAGGTACTTATTTAATTTATCAATGTCCATGCCACGTGGACCTTGGTATATCCCACTCCTTCTTTGTCTCCAAGATCACCGCTTTATTTGTTAAGTCACTCTCTAGATCTGCTCCTAAGGCCCTTAATCCTGTCACTATTGAAATTAAGGCGGCTATTATTCTAACCCTCTCGTCTGGAAAAGTAGAAGAAGTCCTCATGGACTCTACTCATCAACCATCGATACAATGGTTCATATTTTCCAAATTATGGTAGATTGTACAACTGGTAGAATCCAATCTACTTTAGCAACTTCTCTCCAGTGTCATCATACACTGACATGTCTTTTGTTGTGCACTTGTTTGTTTTCGTGCTCAACAACGCATCTAATTCCTTCTTATTATTCGATGTGTGATGGTTGTAATCACTGATATTACATTTATAGATGTGGGAATCCCATTCTTGTCCCACAATCACACCCTCCAGATACTGCATTTCTGAGAAATTACTCTCAAGAGCAATTTCTTCTTCCACTTTGACCTTCTTCTTCCCTTTTACTCCTGTTGCGGTGATTTCTTCACGCCATTTGAAAATCTCTCCTTTCTATCCTCTGTAATAAGCAAGTTGAAACCCTAGTTCAAATCTCTATGCCCTAGTGGAAATCACATGCCCTAGCTCTTTCGTAACATGTTTGCTTTGCTCAAACCCTTCACCTATGGGGATGCAAACTTCTCCTATGCACAAATATTCTCTCCACGTCTAGTTTCACACTCTTCACACCTCAACACAATTCACTTGGCTCATTTTCACTTAGCTCTATTAAAATTCTCATAATTTCAACGGTAAGAATGAACTTGCATCCCATCCTTATACATATATTTTCAAAAATTTAGTACATTTATTGCTCCTGCACTTACCAAAAATCCTCTCATTAATCAACCATTTTTGTTCTTTCCGCGTGGTACATCTTCGTGCCCAAGCTATAACCTTCTAGCGTTCTTTCCTACCTTCTAACCACGGACTTATCTTGAAACCTCCATGCACACAAGTACCTCATCACCGTGCCTTCCTTTGGTAGTTCCCATGGCCCCTAACTACCTCACATTATACTTGTTTATTTATTCATCTCTAGGTCCTTGAATAACACTTATAGCAATTTTTTCCTTTCATGTGTACCTATTTTCAATGATCAATACTTACTTGGATATTAATAACCACCCCACACTAATGGTATGTGCAGTCCTTTGCACATTTTTTTCAAATAATAATTAGCTTCTAGTGCACAAACATGCTTATTACACAAAAACACCAACTAAATTGACAAAGCATAGTGACGAAGAAGGAAATACATTAAGGGAATACAAAATAAAAACCTAATCTAAATGGAAACACTACCTTATTACAAACACCAAGAAGACTTATTTATAGTAGGGCTTTAGCCTACTCTCATTGAATTACCTGGTAATCATGTTCCATCAAGTGCCTCTAATTGGCAAGCACTTATTTCAAGTATGTGATTGATAACATATGACCCCAACCAATGTACCTTGAGTTTTCTTAGATGGCGCAAAAATTAGAATCATAAAGGAGCACCATCTTTCCAATCTCAAACTTTTTATCCCCGATGTGCCTATCATGTCATGATTTATTCCTGGCCTTTTCTTATTTTTGAATCCAACGTGCTATTGCTCATCGATCATCCAGTTGATTAACTTTTCAATCCATTCTTCTAATGCTTTTTCATCGAGATAGACCTCTAATGCATGCACGATACACAAAGTAGGTATCATGAATTCCATAGGAAGAACTACTTCTATGAAAAATACTAACTTAAATGGTGTGGCTTTGTTAAACCTTTTATATGTTGTTCAATATGCCCATAAGCATAACAAAACTTTTTCATCCCAATCTTTCCTTCCAACATCACAATTTTTGTCAATGTCTGGCTCAAAATTCTATTGAAGGCCTCAGTAGTTCCATTAGCCTAAGGATTATAGGGTGTAGTCTTATGGTGCACAATCATAAAATCATCCAATAATATCTTGATTGTCTCATTCAAAAATGTTTTCCCTATTACTTTTCAAACTTAGTGGGCATCCATGCCTTGTAATAATATCTTCCCACGAAAACCCGACTACTATAACCGTTGTAAAATCCTTTATAGGCACTGCTTCTACCCATCTTGTGAGATAATATGTACAAGTAATGATGTAGTGTGATCCAGTCCTATGCGTGGATGGTGAAATAGGACCCACAAAGTCTATAGCCCATTTATCAAATGATTATGAACTAGTAATAGGTCTTAGAGGCATTTCATCTCATTGACATGGTTTCCCAAGGTGCCCAAATGATCACAAGCCTTACAATCTTTATACAAGGTATCCCACCACAATTCGGTGAGTAGAATATTGTGTGCAAGTGGTGTCACCTACATAATGGCCACCTGCAATACCATTATGAGTGTCCTCCATGATATATGTACAATCATGTTCCAATACACAACGACACAATACTTCATCCTAGCCTAACTTGTACAGGTCACCGCTAATCAACATATAGGGTGCCACGCGTATAGAAAGTTGTTTCTTCTCTAAGGATTTCATTCCTTCTAGTGTCATACTTGTTCGTAGAAAGACAACAATGTCCTCTAATTCTGATGGTGCACGTTATAACCTATATAACTATGCATCGGGCATGGTATCTTCAATGACATGTGCTTCTTCTCCTAATTGTATTCTAGATAAATGGTCTGGTCTAGAATTACTTTTCCTGGTTTTACCACAAATGTGAAATAAAATTCTTGAAATAAGAGTACCCATCTACATATGTGCCCTTGTAAAACAAGCTTGTTCACCAAATACTTCAATGCCATGTGATATGTATAAAATACAAATGGTGTAGCTAGTAGGTAATTGTCTGAATTTATGTAGCACATAGATCATTGACAAAGCTTTGCACTCTTTAGTTGTGTAATTATGTTGTGGAAGAGTCATATTTCTACTGGAAAAGTAGATAGGATGATCTATAATACCTTCTCTAGGCTAAGCTAACACTGCACCAATGGCCATGCCAAAGGCGTCCACATGTACATGAGATGATTGGTCCCATGAAGGAAAGTGGATAATAGTCACGGTAGTAATTTTCTCCTTCAATGTCTTAAATGTGTGTTGTTGCGGTTCTCACTAGTAGAACACACCGTTTCCTTTTAGTAACTCCTCCAAAGGTGCGCAACCTTGGCATACCCCTTTTGAATTTCCTATAGTACCTCGTGTGACCTAAGAATCATGCACACCTCAATTACTTTGGTAGGCTCTTTTAGGCCGATAATGACTGTAACCTTAGCCGAATCAACCAACAAACCTTCCTTATAGATAATGTGTCTTAACAATATTCCAAATGGTGTAGCAAATATGCACTTCTTGATGTTCAAAGAGATACTCAACTGTCTACATCTTTCAAACATTAAGCACAGATTGTCACAATGATCCTTAACAAGTTCCTACACCATCCAATAATCTAAATAAACCTACAAGAAGTTGTGAATAAAATATTTAAATGCCTAAACAATTATTCACGAAAAGACATCGAGCTCATTTTCCAGTCCAAAAGGCATCGTATTATAGGCAAAGCTTCCCCATTAAGTAGTAAAAGCAGTATTTTCCTGATCCTCTTGGGCAATCCTAACCTGATGATACCCAAAGAACCCATCTGTCAATGAATAGATTTTGTGCCCTACAATGCCTTCTAGTATTTCCTCAGTGAATGGCGTAGGAAAGGGATCAATCACACATGCAACATTCAACTCCATATAGTCCACACATATTCTAATCCGACCATCCTTCTTGATACTGATCACCATTGGACTAACCCATTTTAACTCGTTTAGGGGTTTGATGATTCAAGAGTTCAACATTTTTTCAATCTTGTCTTTGACATTTTCACACAAGTTGGGGTTCATCATGTAGGGTGTCTTTCTAATCGAGCACACACCATCTTTAAGCTTTATCTTCATCTCCCCTAATGATTCATACATGCCTTTAAGTTCATGGTACCCCCAAGGGAATAAGTTCTAATAATCCCATAGTAACTCAATGATTTTTACCACTTTGGAGTCAAACTAATAGTCTTCAATTATGGCCTCCTTAGGCTCAACATCTGATCAAATATTCACTTTCTTTATCTTCATAGGTTCATGATAGGCACGTGTGGTATTATCTGCACTTTGTCCAACACCTCACACCTACCTGTTAAATGGTCTACATCTAGATTTTCTACTTCTTCATCATCCCCTAAGTAGACCATTTTTATTTTTTTATTGCTCAGGCAAGCACGTTTAAGTAGTGTGGCATCTATCTTTGTTGCTTCCGCAAAATGCACTCCTGAGTCTCCTTCATCAAATAACTCCTAAATGAGTTCTTCCACCTTGCACTATCCCCCATAGTTAAGTGCTTTATAACCTTTAATGCTTCTTCTACCAGAGGTTTAGTAGAGAAGAATTCAAACATCTGGGTCATTCCTATAATTAAATCCTGCCAATTTCTAGTCTCTTTATGGAGTTCTGCATATACATACCAAGCACGCGTGCAACCTTGTAAAGTGGAATAAAACTTGTGCACCCATAGCGAAGGTGGTAAATCTTCCTACCCTTCTATCTAGAGTCTCTCACACTTTTAAATGTGGTGTTGAATAGGTTGATTACCATGATAAGTACATATTTGAGTAGGTGCATTGCTCTGAAGAACCTAGTAGCAAGAGCAATCCTAATTTCATTCCATCCTACAAGATTATCCTTGTGAACCACTAACCAACAGTGTGTTGTTTTTCCTCGTAGGGTATATGCTAGCATATTCCTTATCTCCAAATGGTCTATCCACTATTTCTACATGGTGCGCAGAACACCATAGGGTCTCCTTCCGGTGTGTAACGAGGTATTGAGTTGTTACTTATTCTCCCGATATAATGCGATCTGCTATCCCTAGAAAATATACTCTTTACTTCGCGCCCTACCAACTCATAAGTGTTATGAGCCCAATTATCACAAGAAACACTTGTAGTATCGCTAATAGACTGTGTATCCTCCCACTGAAGGATTCCTTCTTTAGATGGCTCATGCACTGGGTCCCAAACGCCATGTACATAAATCATATTTAGGTCTTCCTCACTCAAGGTCTCAACATAGGGCACAAATTTTCCATCTATTAAGGGGATAATAACCCTTTCCTCATTGTTTTCAAAGGTGATATAACCCTTGTTGAATCAAGATCAACATTATTTGCATAGCACCAAGGATGCCCTTGTAGAGCTAGGAAGCTATCTATCCTACTCTGCCAGGCTAAGACCTAAAAATCTCCAAAGTGAACTTGGCTCCCTATATGGTAATGGATGCATCTTTTACAACTCCGATGGGAGTGGCCTTAGTTTGTTAGCCATGAATAATACATTCAAGATGGTTACAATGGGGTCTCCCCATTTGTACCCATGTATCTAAGGTAAGAACATTGACTTCTAGGCCTTTATCAATCAATATATTACTCAAAAGCCACCCATCCACAAAAACATTCGAGTGATTTCCTTTTCATAATCTAGGCTATGAGGGGAATATTTACATTCGGGATCTACCGTCTAGTAACAATACTTACGCATGGAGTGTTTCCCTTTAACCAATTCCTAACAATGGAATGATATTCTCCTAGTGCAACATCTTGCACACTTCTTTCAAGTCATCCATATCAGATTGGACCATCTATGATGCTTTCTTTTGCTCCATCTTCCACGATTTCTCCTTTAAATACTATATTTCACCCTGAAGATTTCTTGAGTACCTCCATGGTTTCCTAATAAACCTCCTTCTGATGGGTAGGATCTAGGTACCGTGTATGTAGAACCTCCTCCTTAGTGATGGTAGGCTTCTGTTGCAATGCTTCTTTGGTGTGTGTCGCTTCAACATGAGTAGTAATCCGTACTTGCAATTCCTCAAATTCTGGTTCCAACTTGGGCATCCACTAATTTTCCATAGCATTCTGTGTCCTAACCATCCCCGCACCTTTATTTTCTTGTTTATGTTGTTTTCTAAGATGCTCATACAAGTTCGGGCATTCCTCATAACTATGATTCTTTCCATAGAAAGAACATGTAATATTATTGTTAACTATTTAACCTACCTAGAAGAAGGCTATATGTCAAAATAATGTTTTTAAGAAATCCTCGCACAATGAATTTTTCTAAGGCCGAGAATCTGAATTTTTTCAATTTTTAGACTTCGGAGTTTTTCTTTCGGAGTTTTTAAGCTCAATTTTAGAATTTCTTTTGAAGTTTTCCAAGTCCGAATTTTAAGACTTTTGGGCTTTCGGGTTTCAAATTTTTTTGGCTCATTTCATCTAAATAAGTCTCAGACTTCCAAATTTTGAAACTCTCGAAAGTCTAAATTTTTAGACTTTCAGTTTTCGGGTTTCGAACTTCTCAATCGCCAATTCATCTTTTGCTTCCCATTTTTTCAATTCTGAAATCCCAAATTTTTGGAATTTCAAGCTTTCGGGTTTCAGAGCTTTGAAAATTCTGTGTGTAATTAATTTCCACCTACCTTTGTATGAATCAGATTTTTACCATTAATGTCGAGATTTCTATATAAACTCATATTTTTACTTTTCATTTTTACCTGACACTTTTGCTCTGACATTTCACTCTTGTACTTTGCGTCTTTTTCAAGGTATGTTTTTGGTTTTATTTTATTTTGGTTTAGGTCTTTTTCCTCCTCCTCTTTTGGGTTTTCTTTTGTTTTCCCTCTGTGTTTTCTTGTGATGTCATTCCTTTTCACCATGTTTTGTTGTGTGAGTTTTCTCCAGGTTTTCAAGTATGTTCAAGGGATCTTTTTAGGTCCCTCATACTTCCTCCTATTTCTCAATTTCCATCTTAGCTTTTTAACATTTATTTTGTAGTTTCCTCTAGATCATCCTTTCAGACTTATTCGAAAAAACTTTTTTGAGAGAATTCCTTCAGAAAAAATCTTCAGCTTTCTCGGTTTTGAGTTTTCAGAGATTTTAGATTTCAGGTTTTCAGAGATTTCAGATTTCGGGTTTTCGAGATTTCAGGTTTTAGGTTTTCAGAGATTTCATTTCGGAGATTCCTTTCGGACCTTTTTGATTTCGGAAGTTTTAGTTCAAAGATTTCATTTTGGAGATTTCTTTCAGACCTTTTTGGTTTGGAATTTTAGAGTTTTCTTGCTTTCGTGTTTTAGAATTTCTATGACATTCAGCTCCCTGAAACACAAGTTTTGATGTCTGCCTCCACTTCGAAGGGAAAAGAGAAGATGAAGTACACATTTCTTGGGGTTGCTCCCCAATCCTACTTGACCTCTGACTTAGGAAATATCGGGGACACCGATCTAGGACAAATTGATCTTCCCGAGTTCTAGGAAAGATTAAAGGCCCCAAACAAGAAGCCATGGATGCAGGCCATCTACGACAGTGGTCTTGCCCTTGCTGCCAATTTTCTTTCATCACATCTAATGCCTAGAGTTTGTCTTGACTACAACAGCCCACTACGACGAGGACTCTATGTCAATAAGGGATAGTGATGATAAGGTGGTGATCCGTCTAGACCCATATTTCTTCGAAGACTTGTTTAAAATTCCAGACATTCAATATTATGCCACAATCTCACCTAAAATAGTAGTTGAACATTGGGATAAAAAAGAAGAAGTATGCTCAAAGGTTATGATGAAATCCTACCTGACTAAGAATTTCGCCAAGTTGCCCAAAACTATACATCGATCGGATTTCATTCAGGAAGTCAACGATCTCATTGTGCTTTTAAGCAGAGTTTTAGTCTTCCTTTTTGCAAAGGAATTCCAAGAATGGATGTTCTTGTATATAGCAACTATCAATAAGAATGATGAGTTTATCCATTGGGGTGAACATATTAGTAGCAACATTCGCTATCAGTTGGGCAAAGTGTCAGAAACTAAAACTTTCTACATGACATCTTTTCTAGTATATGCGGCTGCTGCTATGGGGGATTTTGCAGGATTGAATACTAGGGGTGTTCACAGTACCTCCCAAATATATGAGTTTTACCCCAACTTACTCTAGATGAGGGGAGCAAGCACTTCTAAAGAATCAACAACGCTTTCTTTGTTGTTGTCCTCTATCATTTCGACAAAGAGCTATATAATCGGAGGGTTTCCGATGAGGCTTTCCAAGAGGTATGAGAATGGGGAGCAATCTACTTTCAGTTTCCCACATTCACCTACATTCGATTCCAGGTTTCATAGGCACCCCAAGAAAGTTGTTGAGGTGCCCCACTGACAAATGGGTTCTTTTGGAATTGGTTCAACAATTGTTGGATTACCATCGAATCCAAAATAAGTGTCACAAGGTAGGAATGCATTTCCCTGTTTCAATTGGTAGGTATTCTTGCCCAAACATCCACAAGGCAAAAAATGTGGATGCAGAAATGGCTAAGGTAACCTGCGGACCTTCCATCTCGTAAACTAATTTTGACTATTGGGGTAAGTTTGGGGAGACAGGTAAGTCCAGTGCTCATGTGCCCCAATTAGAAGATATATGGATTCATTGTCGGGATGAGTACATCATGCAGCAAAGGGATTATGAGAGGTTAACTCTTGATGAAGTGCATAAGTTTAGATCGGTGATGTGCTAAAGGACATGCGGGAAAATGATCAGTCCTAGATTCATCATATAAGAGTGATAATATTTCCAATCAACGACTGCCATAGATTAATTGGTATGTGGAATAATGCAACAATACTACAAAAAGGGTAGGACCCATTCTAAAGAGAACTTACAGTTGGTTGGCCACCTTGGGAATCTCACCCAAATAGGAAAATCAACCTACAAATATAGGGTCTACATCAACAATAAACCAACCAACACCCACAAAAGGAAAGAGGTCGACTCAAAGGGTTCCTACCATTCCAAAGAAGATCTCATTTGTGGTTGGTGGCTCATCTCTTTCTAGGTCTGTTGCTCCCAAGATTATAGAATCTACAGTGCCAGTTACTTGAGGTAGTTGAAGTGAGTGCCTCTCCTAGTATTGTCTAGGATCCATCACATCTTCCCCTTCCTCCATTATCACTTCCAATATCAGTTCCTTCCACTTCTACCATCATTTCTTCCTTCCCATCCCCTTCTATGGCCCAGGTATTTTCGTCACTTCCAGTTCTATCAGCTGGGGAAAATATTGGGTCACCCATTTCCTCTTCACTTCCTTTGACACTCCCATTTTCTTCAATTTCAACCCCCAACATTACTTTGTCGATTCCTATGGCTGTCCTCACACCCACACCTCCCATCATTGCTACCTCTGCTTAGATATCAGTTGGCATTTCTAGTGATCTTTCTCTAACTGATACTTGGTATCAGATCTGCTACCCCATCTTCCTCGCTCTAGCCATACCAGAGTGGCTATTTAGATAGACTCCTAAGCAAAAGAAAAAGGTTCCTCTGGGAGATGTGATAGATCTCAGTATATTGGAGTCCATGCCCAAAAGATAGGCCAAGAGACCGAGAACCATATCAAGTCTGATGGTTAATCCATCTGGAGAGTGTGTGATAGAAGTGGCTACCCCTGTTGAGGGGAAAACTAAAGAAACCATCACAACAAAGAGACTACCGGATCTCAAAGTTCTCATTGGGGAAGGCTACTCATGAAGGATCCAAGCAGGATGTACACACTACTCTTGGGGATCTTTTGGAGAAATATGACAAAGACAAGGCCACCAAGGATGAGCTTAAGGCCAAAGTTGAGCATCTCACTGCACTGCTATGCTCTATAGAGTAACCTAGCCCACTCCATCCACTAACATCTCAACTACTACGGCCATGAAAATTTCATCTACAATCGATGATATTTCCTATCATGAGCTCGAGAAGCTAGGCCAGAAAGGGAGAACAGTGAATGGATGGATGGAAAGGATCTTGCAGGAGGCCAATCCTTTGATTAAGGAAGCCGTTGAGATTTATACTGATTTACAGGTTGCAAAAACCACTATTGCTAAGATGGAAAAATCTTTCTCCAAAGATAATAATAACTTAAATTTAACTTTGGCAACGTGGAGTGACATTAGAGAAGAAGATTCTGACTTACTTCGCAAGAAGAGGTAATTGATGATGCCTCTAAATTGTTCGAATATCAAAAGGCTATGGAATTCCAGTGTTAGGTGCTACAAGATCTGATTAAGAAATTGGAGGAGAAGCGAGTGGAGATTATAGATTCCCTCAATGATATCTCGAGGAGTTTGACAACGCCAACTATAAGTTCTTCAATGAAAATATCGATGCTCTTCCCGAGGACCAGATTAAGGAAAATTTCAAAGATTTGGTGAAGCGGGATGATGATGTTGCGAAGAATTTCAATAGTGACTCCATTGATCGACTAGTTCTATGTCGAATTTCATAGGGAGACTAAATAAAGTCACAAATAAGCTTTGAAGGTTTCCATCCAGGATCACGAAAGAGATTGAGACAACAGACATAGTGAATCACTATGCATGTGGACTTGGAGATGAAGAAACTCAGGGTGTTATCAAGGCTTCTTTGAGTACAGACACTGAATGGATGTATGGGAAGAAGGACAACAAAAACTTGCAGAGAAAGGAGAGATAGGTGATTCAAAACAAGGCTGAGTGGCCATGAAAGGATAGGTTCAAGCTCTGGAATTAGTCAAAGTTGTAGGGTTGACTTGGTCAACTTTTTGTAACAAATTTGCTATTTTTATGGGAGCATGTTCCCTTTTATTAATGACATTACTATTTTTAGTAAAAGGTTAGTTAAAGGCCCAACTGTAATGGCTCAGCCTAGGAACTTATAAATAGTGGAATGCTCCCATTATTTGATAGACATATATTTTTAAGAGATTTCTGGTGAAGTTTCTCTTCAAGCTTGGAAGAGTGCTTTCAGAGTTTTGTTGAAACCTTTTAATTATATTCAGAATTTCCTTGCACTTGAAGATTTGTTTTATTGTGTTGAATGATTAGTCATTGTATGCTTTGTGAATGAAATTCCTTGGCATTATTGATTAATTTACCTTTATTCCAGATTTTATTTCATATTGTGAAAAGAATAGTGTGATTACCTTTCATCAGCTGTGAGAAACCATTTTCCTTCTGTTGATTAAAAGTTTCATTATTATTATCACTTAAGTGGATGCTTGACATGTGCTTGTGATTATCCTCTTGATAAAATTATCGTGTATCAAATCAAAGCTCATCTTTTCTATTTGTGTATGTTTAAAGTTTAACAGAGGAACGTCTGCCATTGGTTTGTGGTATTTTTGTACCCTTTCTAGTTGCTAAAGGTGAAGGTGGTCAATGATGCAAACCTTATTCCCACATTAACCCTTCCAGATGTTGAACGTTTCCCAAATTGGTGCATCACCACTTCTAGTTTAAGTTTTATTCCTTGCAAATATCTCTCCCTAATCCCATGAAATGTTAGTATAGGTTTAGTTAGCCATTTTTCTTGCATTAGAGGTAGTGTTGTGTTTAGTTTAGGAAGAGGAATCCGGCCTTCTCTAGAGGTTCACCTCGATCCCAAGTCCCACAGCTTGAGAGGTGATCCCATGTGTCCCAATCACACCGAATGTCGTGATTAATTTCCAGGCCATTTGGGGGCACAGTGATTTAGAGACAACAATTATGAGGGCATTCACACATGTATTGGTCGGAGATATGCATGTATAACATGTTCCACGAGGGAACTCGCCTCTTCCACCACCATGGCTGCATCCTCCAAATCCACCATGGTACCCTCGACCTCTGCCACGTCCGCCTTCAAAATGTCATTCATTCTGATCATAGTGCACTTGATTGTGATCCTGATAGTGATGCTCATTCTTTCCTTTAGAGTTATCTGAAACTCTTGTTTGTCATACACAAATATCTATAGCATCATGGATCTAACTAATTAGTCAGCATTCTTCTGTATCATGAGTCGTGGACCTGTAGATTTTACAATAGCATGAGACGTTCTTCGTTATCGCGCATTGTAATAATGGTCAGTGGCTAACATCATGGTTTAAATGACATAACTCACAGCCTAACAACAATGAGTACACTAATCTGCAAGAACAACTATCCTTTGTGTGACCTAGCACTTCACAATCAGTGCACCAAATCTCTTTGTTGAATTTTCCAATAACATCTCTAATTGTTTCACCATAGCTGCGATCTCGTGCTTCTAAAAATGGTCTCACCATAGTATTCTGTACTTCTAAATGCCTCAAGATGTAAAGATTCTTCAAGTGCTTTGCGTGGATCAGTGTATGTCTTATGAGATAGTGCCCATCAAAAGTGTGTAATCATACCTCCAACAAACCATTGTGCATGGTGGCTTGCATGAATATCATAAGAAAACTTAGATAAAAACGTTTTGAAATGAGCATCATACTTTCTAATACTCTAAGTAGTTCCTTGATTAATATCTTTGAGCCCGCTTATACTCTTTTGCTCAAACTCAGGGATGTGAAACTCTTTAAGGAAAACATATTTTAAAGCTGCTTAGTCTACACAAGTCTTATCGGGTCAAAAATTATATACCAGCTGTGTGCACGCCCTTATAACATAATAACGAATTGACTTGCCTGCGCGCTCAAAAGTTGTGATTCCTTTCACGTGCCACAATATTTCACACATGTGCACTTGTTCAATGACATCCTCTATGCCCTTATACTCTAGAAGATGAAGAGACATCTCCATGTAAATATTTTGGGGTTTGTGTGGACCTTACCCACCTGATCCAAAACCTCTTGTGTTTCCTCTACCTCCAGAACCACCATATCCACCATAACTAGAACCACCTATACCTCCTGATCTTGAACTGTGTAGCTAGAGTTAGACCGGAAGATGTACTCCCCTATGTCTCAACATTAGTCTTGAATGTACCCCTACGATGTGAAGTGTTACTACTCCCAGAAGAGAGTCCACTATTATGCGTGCATGATTTATTTGCGGAAGATACACCTGAAAAGGTACCTTCGAACAATAATGAAGATGTTTGTGATGCCATTGATGCATTTGTTATATGAATTAATCTTGCTCCCCTACTACCTAAATTAGCTTGATGGTTGTTTGTTGTACTAAATACTAGAAGACCAAGTGCAAGGGCAAGGTTTCCAGGTAGACTCAAATGCGCGCCCATGTCCTAGGTCATCTCTACTAGCATGCTTCCATGTGAGGCCGAGGAGGGTTCCCTATCATGTTTTCCCAAATGGGGGAGTTCCTGATGCTTTGGCTCCATGCCTTCTACGTGAGCTCCAAATCCTTTGCATGAGCCATCTCTCTCCTCAATGCCATCCACTCTGCAATGTCACGTTGCTTCTCTATCTCCCTCTCGTGTGCCTCATTGTACTTAATCCACCTTTCTTCTCTCTTCCTCTCTACCACTAGGTATGCCATATTTCACCAAACCTACTCCCACCCCGTACGTGGTGGGGTTTAGTTAACCATCGGTTTTCTCTCCAAGTTCAGGGTTACCATCAAGATTTTGATTTCTAGTGGAATGCCTTGCGAAGGTTCCCTTGGGATATCGTAAAAATTGGAATTTTGCTACCTCTAGGGAAAGAATAAGTGGAAATTGAGTACTCTAGAATATAGTTATTCAGAACACCACAAAACCAAGTATCCACAACGCGTGTCCAAATTAGATCAACATCATAGAGGGCCTGAAATTCTTCCTGCATCTAAACAAGTACACGATACCTCCAATTCCTTTTAGATGCATAAGAAATCAGCCACTCGTATAGCTCTACCGGAAAAATAGCAAAGAAGCTCTCATAAAAGCGTCATACATGATTCTCGTTCCACCCATGTGTGTGCGTTAAACCCGGATCCAATGTTGAATCTCTGTGTGTATTCTTCTTCTAGGTCATGTATCCACTCCTCAACACTTACTAGGGTCAACCGGTATGTCTTCATCATGAACCATCCAGAAAAAAACTGAAAAGAGGTCCCAAAAATGGAACCAATGATGTAGCCTATAATTTACCAGTAAAAGCCTAGGTGCGCTGGCACATCACTCAACCTAGACTAAGTGCTCACTCAAAGCGTGCAAAGGTACCAGGACCCTCTTTAGGGTGGCTATTACAGGATGTTAGAAAGATGAAGACTTAATTCATTCAAATCCATAATTAATACCTCATTCTACAGTGCATTTTTAGATCTATATCTAAAGAATAACAAACTTAAATGATAACCATGATGAAATCAAAACATGCAAGAACCAATTATACTCAGGATTAATACTCTGATTCAGCCAATACACTCCATTATATTAAACATGATAAATACACAGAAGCTCATTACAATAGATAATACCATAGTTTATGCGCACATCGATTTGGAAACGTAACCTCACAATACTTTAGTTCTCATACCACTCTATACTACGTAGATCATTACATATTTATAAGGATGGGGACTTTCCCTTCACCACTTACATAACTCCAAAAATAGGTCACATGCTGAAAATATCCATGCACCTTTATAATTACAGCCACACATGCAAGTGTGCTAATAATAGATCTCTCTAGTTAACTGACAGTAGAAATTCTATCTTTAGCCCGCATCCATGCAAAGCGCTCCATAACCACTCTTCCAAAAATAGTAAATGCGTGTCATGCAAGTCTTTTCCCATTTTTTTGGTCCACATGCCATCTTCCAAAAATAGATCATAATCATGAAAATGGCTAAGTCTTGAATCTGTCTCTATCCTCTGCACATGATTCCTTCCCGATCCTCCCGCACCTTTGAACATGCTCTACTCTTCCATGTGAATCTTCTGTATGCCTTCTGTTAAGTGTTATACATTGTCTTCTCAACAAAGTAACAAAGTACAACCTCACAAATATTCCTCATGATGTTGTTGATGACAGGAATGTCTTGGATCTAATTTATGACCAAATGCATGTGGAAATTTCAGGTTTCCCCCAATTGATTGGTCAATAAAGGAGTCCAAATATATCAAGGGCTGAGATTCTCATATTCTAATCCGAACCAATTCTTGGATCTTTTCAATGAATATTTAGCCGAAAGATCTCAACTTCCTAAAGGTGAAAGCAATCACTATTTTAGAGGTGGATCCCTCACATGAACCCAAAGATAAACGTGAAGTACTAGGGAATAAGTTGAATTTGAGATTCTACACAAGTGGAGGAAAATCACCTCCTACTTCTTCTACTCCCTCCACCACCACCGTCGATGTTGATTCTCGTTCCCCATTAACCACACCAAGGCCACCCAATATCTTCCAATTTCTTCCCAAGGGACATTAACCAAAGACCATGGCCACCCAATATCTTCCAATTTCTTCCCTTCTCATCACTCATGTGGTCCCTATTGTGACCTTATCCCCACATGTGTTACTTAATTTCACTTATCCTCTATATGTTCCCTCTCCTCCTCATATTTCATCCCCTCCACATTCCTCCTCATTTCATATCTCATTGGTCGTCACATCCACTACTCTCATTTCTTTACAACTGCATCTCCTCATGTGTCACTCATGGCATATGTCTTTTCATCCCTTTATCCTTTCTCCATTGGGATAAGTAAGATTTCATGTTCTCCTCACATAACCCAATTCCCTTCTCCATCTGCTATCTTTTCCTCCCCGGCCTTCTTCTCCTCTCAAATCTTCAATTATTTATCTTGTTATCTTATCTACTCCCTTTAGTATCTAAATTACCTACTCCTCCTAGCTTTACATTCATGATTAATGCTCCCTCATAATAAACACCCTCCTTTTTTTCCCATCTTGGCTAGAAAGCCAAACCCTAAAGAATAGAAATAAGGATTTCCCATTGATGCCTTCAATTTTAGTATGCTAACTCTTGTCCCCTCTCATACATCCAAGAGGCCCAAAAAAATTTCTCATATCACCATTGATTCATCGGTGGAATGTTTTCCAAGATCCTTGTGCCCACTGCAAATAAAATAAATGAAGACATCACCGCTTGACGATTACCAAATAACCAAAATTTCATTCGGGAATTTCACTACGAAGGTGCATAACAAGATGTGTAGGTGGCCATGGATAATTTGTCTAAGAAACCTAGGCCACCAAGGATGAGCTAAAGGAAAATGTGGAGTAGTTAACAACCATCCTTCTTAGGATATCCAAACCAAATCTAATCTCCTATCTAGCTCCTATCGGTTTGACACATCATCCATATCGGAGGTAGAAAATATTGGACAAAAGGGTCGACAATGGATAGCTTGATCCATGGGATCCTAAACCAAGGAAGAAGGTTGATCAATAAAATTTTTGAGGTCCATAATGTATAGAGAGAGAGTTATTAGCCATTGAAAAAATGAATAATGAGCTCGAGGAAGAATGCAAAAATTGGGAGTTAACTCTGGAATCCTTGAGCTCACTCAAGAAATTTGATTATGATATCCTTGTTTAAGAAGGGATAATCAAAGAAAGATAAAAAATTTCAAGTTATATAAATCCATTGACTTTCGGGTCAATATTTTACAAAAATATAGAGAAAAGCTATCGAAGACTTGAGAAGAAGGGGTCGATGCCACCAATGATATCAGTGACGATTTTTCCAAAGTACTCTGCCATGTTTTAGATAATGAATTGAACATGCTACCTATAAATGACATCTTCAATGAATTTAAGGATCTAGTTGAAAAGGATTCCCTAACAGGGAAGTAAAAACTAATTTTGTACCAAAATGTTTTGAGCAATTTGGCCAATATCATCGGAAGAATCCGAAGATTCTTAGAAGATTGATCAACGTGTTTGACACATGCGATGTCCTAAACCAATACTCATGTGGACCAGATGACAAGGAAACAAAAGATATGATTAAGAAGTTCTATGCATATCGTAATAAGGAAGCTGAGAAAAAGAAAGTAAAAAGGAAAATTTTGATTGATGATCCTTCATGTTCTTCCATTTTAACATCAAGCAATTTTGAATTGACAATTTGACTTGGTCATTTTGTAAGAACCAATCAAGAGGGATTTAATGTGTATTTTCTATTTTTAGAATGTGATCCAACAACTTCCCTTTTTCTCTCTTCCTCTCTCTCTATAAATGTAAAATGTTGAGGCATTATCAAGGGGAGATTTTTGGACAAAGCAAGTAATATGGAATTGTAAAGAGAAGAAAAAATGTGTTTTCAATCTTTTGTTATAAGGAATATAAGAGATGCATTACAAACTATGTGTTGAGTGTTATCTCTTTGTTTAATGTATTGTTCTTAAGTTCAATAAGTTATATTATTATTTAAATTCTAGTTTATAGTCCATTATATCTAAATTAAGTTTACTATTGTTTTATCTCATGTCATCCTTCACATTTCTATCTTCACTTCCTAAAACCTTCCTCCATTCTCAATATACCTTTCATTTCGTAAGAAATAAACCTCTTGGGATGAGATCCACCTTTGATGCTAGATTAGTGTAAATATTGTAAATATTATTTGGTGTTGTTAGAATAGTAATAAACATGGAACCTCCCCTTTATTTGAGGAGGGACTTTGTCCCACATGTTGTGGTTGAACCTCATATTTTGTCTCTAAAAAATATCCAACCAACAATGTTTTCAAAAATTGTATATGAAATTATTTTCTTGTTGATAGAGGTGGGACTTGATCGGTGAAACCTACAAGAAAATAGAGGTCATTTCTCCTAACAATCTTTGATTGTCATTGAGAAGGGCCAAGGAAATAGGAATAATTATGTCAGACATGGAACAAGATTGGGTTGGCATGCGGTTTATACCACCACTCTTATTAGAACCGGTTCCTCGATGGACCGATCAAGACCATCCATATGAGAGTTATAATAAGTGGATAAAGGTAGTGATCAAGTTTAATAGATACCATGACCCAAAATTAAGAACATGGGATACTTTTTCTAATGAGTATAATTGTAATAGGATTTTGGAATCCTTAAATAACAATCGACCCTTAATGTAGAAGCGGGAGGAATTGTTAACCCATAAGTCTAGGGTAGTGACGAACCTTTATAATTCCCATTCCAAGCCCCATTTTCCCACTATTCCCATCTTACCTTTTATTGAACTTATATTATTTTTTCTTGTAAATAATACTTTCATTGACTTAAAGAGAAGTTTTGTGCATGAATCTTGGTTATCTTTAATGTTTCCTATGCTTTCTTGAATTGATTGATATAATTTTATTTTAGTGCTAACAAATGTGAACAAAATAACTTTCATAGTTGAGCGTAGGATTCACATAAACCTATAACAAGACTCACATAGCTGAGCACATGACTCACATAACACAATGCAAGACTTACATAAGTCAAGCGCATGACTCACCTAGTCAACACAAGATTTACACAACTTTTGGAACCACATAATCAACATCAATTCCATCACAAAATTTATTCTATTTAGGTGGAAACCACCTCTTTAGACATAAATATCATTCAATATTGACATGGTTTAGTCTTTTCATTCAAATTCTAACTAGCAGTAACTAGTCCTTGTTCCACTAAATCCTCCACTTTGTGAGGAGTGTGATTACTTGAGTTCATCTAAACTCTAGAGATATCTATATTTAGTTGAGTGTTGTTTACAAGAACTCCACTTCCATTCATAAGATGAGTTCAACCAACAATATACATGTATGACTACACATTGACTTAATAACTACCAGTTATATTGTTGTTCTAACATAAATCTATTTAGTTAACTCTTGCATGTAACTCTTTCATGTAATTCACAATAATAAGTTCTCTAGGAAGAAGAACTAGACTTCACCTAATATATAAGGTGTTACCATTATAGAATAAATGTGGTATTTTTCTTAGAAATAAAGGAAGTGCATTGTAAAATCAGTGATAAATAAATGAGCATGATTATGGAATCAATTGTGTTTTCGTGAGTAAGACGTCATAATCTGGATAAAAGGGAAGGAGTAAGGGCCACTCCTCCCTAATGTGAAGGGAAGTGTTGTTTATTTATTTTCCATCTATTTCATTTTTTTAATTTCTAAGCATTATTATATTTTAAGGATTTAAATTGTAATATTAGTTTTGCATGTTTAAGTTCTTTGTAGTTATAGAGTTAGAAGTATTTGTCCTTTGTTATTCTTTTATCATTTTTAAAAAGTTAGGATAAAATCTTAGTGATGGTAATAGTTTATTTCTAAAATGAATATGTACATGTTCAATACATTTCAAACCATTCTTTGTTGAAAATAGCCTTGGACGCCACCTTGGTATTGACAAAGTATTGAATGATTAAAGTAAGAGTATTAATGACACTCATCACAAAGGATCATCTCAGTAAAAGTGTGGAGATATGTAAAACTATTAAAATATTTACGCTACACTACTGACACACTTATTCTATCATACACTACATGTATGGGCATGTTCGTGGTATGTCGGGTGTAGATTGCAAAGAGAATCAAGTTCCTAGAAAGAACAGCACAAGGGTTTCTACAAACCTTTTCCTTTACCTTTTCAATTCCTCGACTAAATTATCCCCTTCAATGTATAGAAGAAGCAATACTCAAGGATGATGTTGCTATGGAAGACATAATTTTGGCACTACAAAAAAGCACGAAGTTCACGTTAGAAAATTTTTTTGACAAGGACCTTGTGGATAACATCTCTATAGTGAAAAGATGAGGATCAATGGAAGGAGAGTTATGCGTGCAAAGGTAAAGAAAAATTGGTGTGACAAATAGTGGTTGAAGACGATGATTTCCATTCAAATGTGGATGTCTCTTATGGTTCAAGAGAAGCTATAAATAAGAAAGAACAATGCGATCAACTGTAAGATGAACTGCTCAAATCTATATAGGATAACATTGGCAATGATACTAACCAAAGACGGTAACAATTGGTGACTACTAAAGTGAAACAAAAGTTACAAAATTTATTGAATTATTATGTGAGTACAAAGATATTTTTCCTAGAGGTTACCATAAGATGAAGGGTTTACACCCACCCCTAAGAATAATATAAATCAATTTAATTGATGGGGCCAAACCAATTACAAAGTTCCCATACAAGATAAATCCAAATCTACAAGTAAAAGTCAAATAGGATATTGAAAACATGTTGGGTGCAGGGAAAAATTTAGTGGCAAATTTTTGTAAACTCATGAATATTAGGGATTTTGGAAATTGGAAATGGCTAATTTTCAGCAGTCAGCTCCCGCCCAATTCACCTAAAATTTCCACCGATAAGTCATTTATATGGGTGAATTCACCTACTATTTATATGTTAAATTAACTTATGCATGTATTTCGCCAAAGTTTCTTATCATTGTACCTATTTTCCATATTTCACCCCCCGGGAAATATATTAGATCGGTCACGACCCCGTATAGAAATAATAAGAGAAAACACATTTAAATCTTGCAAATTGGTTGTAGAGGGACTCTATAATGGAATGGCGGGGCCTACGAAAGTTTAAACGACCCTGTGTGAGAAGAAAGAGAAGAAACGGCTCTGTTGCGTGAATTCGTGTCTTAAATCTATTTGACAGACTCGGGCAGGCTCTAAAATAAAAAAGGAAGGGTTAGGGAAGGAGGCCGAGTAGTGTCAGAAGAACCAGAGGCTCGAGAAGAAGAAGCGGCAAAGATTTGAAGTCTTCGGGCTCAAAACAGTTCAGAAAGAGTCCAAAAATCGACTAAGTATGGAGGAGATAATGGAGAGAGCCACGTGTCAGCACGGTGCTTCTCCAAAGTTGAAATCCAAAAGGAGAGGCTCGAACAAGCACTAGGCTGCCGCATGTCCCAGGTCAAGAGATATGCCCCGCCAAGCAAAAGACTTAGCCAAAAGTCACAAAATAGGCCGCAACTCCGCCCAAGGGAAAAGGTCAGCGTTTGAGCCCGAGTCAAAGCCAAAGCGGGGCCGCGGGGGTTTTTTTGAGTTTTGCATTTTTGTGGAAAAAGGGAAAAGGATAAATTACGGACCCGCGAACCCGATTTTTGCCCTAATCTAACTGCCGCGTGTCCCATATGTAAAGGGGGACCCATTTTTCAAATTGTTTTCCCACCCATTTGTACGGACTCGATACAAACTTCAAAGGGGCATATCTTTCGACTCGAGCTCGATCAAAATATTGCAAATCTTACACCGTTGGAAGCGTCTCAATGTCCTCTATGCCATGGAAAGATAAAAATCATTTTCGAGGCCTGGTAGGTGAAAAATGGAGAAAATGTCTTCGGGCCTTTAATGCAAGATCTTCTTGCTCTTCAACTACCAGATCTGATTCGATTTGATCTGCTGGGGAACCAGAAGCGACATATTGTGGGTGGATTTGCAGAAGGCATTGATATTCAGTGGTTGAACTTTCAAAGTGGGATTCGATGCGTATCTCATGGTGGTTGGAGCAGGATTTAATTTTTCCCTCTTCTCTCTCTTATTCTTTCTATATATTGTAACACTTCTCATTTTGGAAAAGGAGAGACATTTTGGGCATAGAGAAACTCTGTCAAATTTGTTTCTTGATGCCATTTTTGAGCAGTGAACCTTCTCCCATGCCTGGAAAATGTATTTGTGCCTCTATTCTAGAAATGTAATGGTCTGTGCACCTTCTAGAGTAATAAAAACATGTTTTTGTGGTGTTCTTCAACCCTTTGCATCATTTTGTTGTTTCTCCATGCCTCTCCCTTCCATATTTGTTTTTTTGTGCATGTATTTCACATTTGTAGGTGTAGGATGTTGTGTTTCATGGAGTTTAATGGAAAATTTGAAGATCTGGGTCGTGTTACTTCTGTCTGACCTCCCTCATCTCCATTTTTTTGTTTCTTTCTCCCTCAATAGAATATCTTGCTTCCTTTGTTGGTGTATCACCGCTTTAGTGTAGGCTATGTTTTTCCCTCTTTCTCTCTCCTTGGTTCCTTGGAATGGTTAGATTAGGTTAGATTTAGTTTTCCTACACTGGAGTAGCTCGTGGCAGGTAGTTTAGGAAGAGGAATCAGCCTTCTCGGAGGATCATTCCCATTTTCAAGTCCCATAGCTTGGGAATGATCCATGTTATACAAATCACACCAAATGAACTCGCCTTAGAAAACCGGACCTTATAACTCATTTGGGGGTGTTATGATTTCACACTAACAAAGATTACCTCATCTAAGAAAATTGTGCCTTGCCAAATCACCTTTACCACAAAACATTTTTTCAGAAATTCACCATCAATTCGAAAGTCAATTTTGGAGATTCGCCACCCATTCTAAACTAATTTTTTGGAGAGGGTCTTAAAATGAACCTTGGTTGGATGCAAGAGTTATCATACTAATGTAAGAATATGAATGAGTAAGTCTTATGGTTATAAAAATAAAAATATGGGATTTAAAATTTATGTGGACTATAACCCTCTAAATTCTATATGCATAATTGACCCATTCCCTACACCCTTTATCAAGAAATTTTAGAAGGGGTAGCGAGAAAGGAGATGTATAATTTTAAATATGGGCTCTTGGGATATCTTAAAGTCAAAATTGTAGAAGAAGATAGATAAAATATAATTTTTTTGATGAATGGGGTCGTTCACTTATACAATTATGTTATTTTGTCTTAAAAGGTAATAATTGTCTTTTCTGGACATTGTTGTAAGCTGTGTTTGAGGATTTCATACTAAAATTTCTTCAGGTGTACCTAGGTGATTGGATAGTCTATGGATTAGTAAGGGATCATTGTGATATCTTGATACTAATTTTTAGCATCTGCTAATAGCTACAAATTTCTCTCAATTTGAAGAAATGTGTGTTCTCCACACCATTTGATGCCTTGTTAGGACATGTAATGTGCAAGGATGGATTGTTAGTGGATCTAACCAAAATTGTAGTAATAGTAATTCTTGTACCAAAAACTTAGAGAGAGGTTTATGCCTTTCTAGGGCTTTTGGGTATTATAATAAATTCATTAAGGACTTTGTAAAAATCACTATGCCATTAAAAAGCTCATATGAAAAATTGGAGATTTTGAGTGAGGTGTAAATCAAAAACATGCCTTTGAACAACTAAATTAAAAATTAACCAAAGCACCTATTCTACAATTCCCATATTGGAGCACACCATTTCATGT
Organism: Taxus wallichiana var. yunnanensis; assembly: GCA_018340775.1. Classification (NCBI taxonomy): domain Eukaryota; kingdom Viridiplantae; phylum Streptophyta; class Pinopsida; order Cupressales; family Taxaceae; genus Taxus; species Taxus wallichiana. The sequence goes on along the minus strand of CM031238.1, from coordinate 61,806,276 downwards.
ACACGTTGATGCCTCAAGAATTAATGTTGGAAAAATATTGGCGTAGCGAGAAGAAGGTACTACGGACCATCCTATCTATTTTACAAGTCAAAAATTGACGTGCACGTGCAGTGCATTTTATGCACTTCAAAAATTTGACACTATCTTTTGGAAACTCCATATGTGTTCTTTATGGATCACATGGCTCATAAACAACCGGTGAATAAAGAATTATTGCATGGGAGGATTATACTTTTTCAAGAATTCCAATTTTCGGTCATGGTGAAGGTAGGAAAAATAATGCATGACCTGATCACTTGTCACGAATAAACATTGGTGAAGAGGAAAACCCAATAGAAGATGGAATGTAAGATGCCTAATTCTTCTAAATTTAGAGTACTATGAATGATATGGAATATGAAACCTATTTTCTCTACCATGGAGTCACGTCAGATAACGATACACTGAAACAACTAGTTATTAAAGTCGTAACATACTACGTAATCAGAGGATAACCCTACAAAATATGGTGTGATGAAATTTTTCATCGATTTGTTTTGGAACATGAAAGGACACATGTTCTTCATGAATTACATAAGGGGATTGTAGGAGACCACTACGCCAAAGATGCAAATGCGTGGAAAATTCTCAATATAGGTCTTTAGTGGAAAATTTTGTTTAACGAGGCTAAGGCATATGCCAGGGCATACGACCAATGTCAATGGGTAGGAAAACCAAATAAGCATGAAAATAGGCCCATTATACTTGTGACCGCACATGAACCATTTGTAAAATGGGTGATTGACTTTGTGGGACGTATCAATCCTTCTACGTGATGAAGTGGAGTACGCTATATAATTATAGCTACTGACTATCTAACTAGGTGGGTAGAGGTCATGTAAGCCATATTGTACAACAATAATAATGGTAAGGTTTCTATGGGAAAAATTATTAACCAGTTGGATGTCTATTCATTTTGACGAGCATTAGAGGGACATGCTTCCTATACAACACTATATGGATTGTTTTGCAAGATTTTATGATAGCACATCACAAGACCATACCATATCATCTGAAGAATAACAAAAAAATTGAAGCATTTAATAATATTTTAGGTCATACCTTAACAAAAATTATGACATGGGGCGCGAAGGATTGGGATAGTAAAATTTCAATGGTTCTTTGGGCCTACATAACAACATATAAATGTCTCAATAAAGAAACTCCATTTCGGATTATCTATGGAATAGAGGAATTTTTACTTATAGATTTTATGGAACCATCCCTTTGAATCAAGATAATTGTTAACTTGACAATGAAGATTTTAGACGCCGAAAGGTTCTGATGATTGATACAATTGGATGAAACTAGGTTACAATCCTGATGGTCGTAGAATATTGAGAAAGCAAGATAGAAGGCTTGGCATGACCAAAACATAAAGAGTAAGAATTTTTTGTGGGTGTAAAAGTTTTACTATATGACTCCAAGTTTGCGCATAACCTTGGGAAATCGAAGACCCATTTTCCATGTCCTTATGAGACAGGTGGAAAATTTTCCCACTGGGCACGTAAACCGATAAACCTTACCGGTATCTCTATATCGTGGTACTTTAATGGAAATAGGTTGAAACCCTATTTTTCGTAAAGTAGAGTTGTAAAAACAAAATAAGAAATAATAATAAGGCATATGCCATTAGACTAGCTATTATTTCATTTCACATATTAACTTTTATTTCATGCATGTAATAAACAAAATAAATTTAAGTAATTTATTTTATGTTTTTGTTGTTTTGACCAAGCTTGTAATAAATAAAACTCTCAAGTAGTAATACGCAGAGGACCGTGCAATTTTTAGGCTAGGAGGAGGCGAGAAAGGGAATGGTATAAAGTATCATTACAAAGAATTTTAGGCGAGAAGAAAAGGGGGCATGTAAAGATGAAAAAGGAGGCGTATACGAAGTGCTTATAATTTTTTTACTTACATGAGCAATATGAAATTCTTAATGAAGGAATGGTACACAAATAAATTGAAAAAAATGGAGGAAAGGGAAACATTTGGAAGGGGATTTTAGATTTATAAAGAGCTATGGGACTCGAAGCTAGAAAAATAATGGAAGTGAAAAGGGATAGCGACACAAACCAGAAAATAAGCTCCATAACGCGGCTTTGAGGTGCATAGAAAAAATTAGGGTAACAATGAACAAGACCACAATGCACACTTTATGGTCATTAATAATCAATCGGGAAGAAGGAAGCAAAAGATAATTATCAACAACTAGGAATTAATGATAGTTATGGGGAACTCAAAATTTCATGTGTGCGAGGTGTAAATGAAAAGAGAATTTATTACCTATGAAAGAGGGGTATAAATAAGAGGAAGGGTAATTCATTTTACTTACCTTACAAATAAAATGAGATCTCTAGTGACAACAAAAAAATGATTCAATGCCCAAGCTGAGACAAAAAAACCAACCGCCATTAATAAAAATTCAAGCTCTTATAGTGATAATCAAAGTGAATAGGAGAATTAGTAGAACAGGATAGGAAAAACCTTATTTTTGGCCACTATTAATGTGGAGTTTTATAATCCCTACTCGAACGATGACCTTTAGGAAAATTAAGCGCCCCAAGGTGCACCAAAGTAGTTTTCGACATGAAAGGAAAGGGTAAAACTAGGAAGGAGAAGCGTTAGAGAAAGGAGATGAGTAGGGATTAACGATTTCACATTCCATGAGTATGTCAATTTCAACATCTCGGAGCAACTCATAGGTCATGGGGATTAAAGAATATAAGAACAATGATAAAAACCAACACATGAGGCATGAACAAGTTATTCTATGCCAAATAAAGGACAAAAGACTATGGCCACTATTAAGAAAATGAAAAAGGACCAAACTTCAGTGCGAATGATCATTAATGTGGAAATACAAAACCTAGAAGAAGTCTGAAAGAATTGGGTAGTGGGATAATCATGTAACCTCAAAAAAATATCAGAATGTAACCATCTTGTGCATGTAAATTTGGATGGAACATTAGAGAAAGAAACGGTATAACCAATAGGCTAGAAAGATAGTGAGTGGAATGATATTTATGATAATAACATAAGAAAGACACTAGAGAAGACAGTACTTCAAATTCTTAACTTTCCCTTTTTCAATAAACTGTTAAGCTATTTCAATACCTTATCTCGTGTGTAAGAGAGGGGTATTTATATTTTGTGAGTAGGTGCATGAGAATATCTAACCACCTAATCAGTGGGGTAACAATGATAAATAATCAAGGTGAAGATTTAGCGTAAGCCCTTGGGGATGATGGATAGGTGGAAAGGATTAGTTATTTTCTCAAGTATAAGCGAAGGGAAAGTTCATGTCCATCAACGAGCTAAAGGACCCTAGCACAAGAGTTGCCACATGACTAATTACTTCTAAGTTAGCAGGAGCAGAAAGGTGGATGGAGGTGAATAAGATATTCCTATGTATCATGCATAAGGTAGCACAAGGAATTGAATATAATCTTTCCTAATTCATCACCCAAAGTGCATAAATGAGGATGCAACATTAGCGCAAGAAGATAAATAAGGAATAAAATTTAATTATGGTATGATCTTGTTGTTTATAGTATATAAGCAAATTGACATTTTATAAAGGCATGAAGAGCAAAAATGGATGTTCTAGTAGATGACCCATCTCCAATCATCACGTAAACAAATAATTCATGGTGACCACAACTCTCAATAATGCATACAAGGCACAATTCACTAGTTGGCTAAAACATTTGTGTAATGCATTTGAGCAAGACTGGAGAATCCCACACCAACTACCAAAGGATTTGGTTAGAGAGGAAGATTTTGTTGTTGTAATGAACTATTCAGTGGTTAGGTTCAAAAGGGTCGATGAGACTTGGTCACCATGGGCCAAATTGTCATATGCTTTCATAACTAACTATTTTGTTTGATATGTCCACCATATAAAGGAGGCCAAGAGACTCATGATTGATGAATAATGAGATGATGAAGACATATATAAAATGTGTAATACTTATAAACACCCTAATTTTTTCCACCATAAATAGAGGCAAGTGAAAGAAATTTGTCAACTCACTTGATGGGAAACTATTGTGGTGAAGAATGACGCACATAAACTCTTCTTTTATATGTGTCTAAAGAATAATCCCAATGAAAACACATAAAAGGGGGAACCAAATGAATATATCATTATGCCAATGCACCCATGCCATAGTACATGGAAGCGAGGAGGAGTGCATTTAAAGGGTACAATAGTAAAAAGAGGGTTCACGTGCAAATATGGGAAAACCCAAGAAGAAGAGAAGGTTGAACCCAAGGCTAGAACCTACCTCAACGTAGGAGGCCATAAGGAATAAATATACAAAGTAGTCTAATAACATAGACACCATAGTAGAATCTAGCCAAGCAACGAAGACATTACGGGATAAGGAAGAGCTCAACGTCGAAGGACTAATATAGTACACACTAGTTCGGGCTAGCATGGAATCGGGCCAAGTGAACATATGGAACAACTAAACACATGTGCACAAACAAATATTCACAAGTCACCCTTGAAGGAGATTTAGGATGAAAATAACCATGAGGAGGGATAACAAAGTAGAAGTTTAAGAAGAAGTCATGAGAAAAGTAGTGGTCATGTAAGTGAAAAGAGGTAGAACAACCCCAATTAAGTTTCAAGAAGAGGCTAATACATGAGGTTAAAATTAGATGATGAAGAAATAGACCCCAAATCTGCTCAAACCTATAAAAATATTGATGCACATAGAATATCCAAATTGGAAGAATATCAAGGAATTGTTCCAATGAGATTGGCTTTAAAACATCATGGCCAAAAAAACTCAAAAAGGCCTTGTCATTTTCTTTAGATGCCTGTCACGAAGAGCCACTCATCGAGATGTCGAGCAACAACATCCACACTATTCTAATAGAGGGAGGGGAGCATGTCCTCCTCACCGAACCTACAACATGTTCAAACACAAGCAAGCGGAGCATTGCTAACAATTGTTGGAGAAGTGGTCCAACAAAACTTATAGAAAAATAATGAATCAAGAATATACAGAGCCCGACCATAAAATATGGAGGAAGAACTTAGAGAAACCAAGAGTATATTGTGCAAGCTCCAACATGAAAACAAAACTCTAAGATAGAAATATGAGCACTTGAAAACTAAGGTCAAAATATTGGGGGAGCATATAATAAATAATGAGCCCAAACTTACGAAAGACAACTTGCTCATCACATGAGACAACATTGATGAGTTGGAACAACTCATGAATATGTTATTCAAGACAATGTAAAAAATAACATGAAAGAGAAAATTAAAAAAAGGGTAATAGTGAAAATATAAGATATGTTTATAACAAAAGGTTTGAAGCATTCGGGATAACACAAAGAAGTTAGAGGCCAAGGTTGAAAAGGTGACAAGTTTCTTAAAGTGTTCTATAAGAAACTAAGAATAATAATTGCATGCATAAAAGGATTTCCCAGAAAAAAATAGTGGCATTTGAAGCTTAGCTAGAAGATGACTCTCTAAAAAAATCTAACATGAGAAAACTAATGGAATAATGTGAAGAAGTTAGCGAATAAGTCACATAAAGCAATGAAAGAAAAAAGAAAAGATTGAAAGAGCTAAAAAGGCTCAACGATACGGATGAGAAAAATCTAGGGATCACATGCCAGGGAGTTGCGAGACAAGTTGACAATATGAGCACAATAGTAAACACATGAATAACCAACACTATAATTTTTAGCTAATGGTTACATAGCTGGATAAATTGGACCAACTAATCCATGAAGCAATTGATAATTGGAAAGTGCATGAAGACTTGATACAAGATGAAGTGTCAAAAATTTCAAGAATATTCAATAAATGTTTCCACATATGAAGAAGATAATTAGTATGGGGTGATGTTGGTCCCATGCTTTCTCTATTCTTTAAGACCTTGCATGGAATTTTAATATTCTTTATTTGTGGTCCACTATTCTTTAAAGAGACACAAGAGAACTTTGGAGAAGATGTGAGTTGTAGAAAAGGAGGGAAGTTGATATGTAAACTCTCTACTTTGGAATTGTTCACAATATCAAAATTAAATGTTGTTGATCTAATTTTGATTAGAAAATGACAAAGATAGCTAGTGAATGAATTTTCTTATGCTTGGAATCAAAATTGCAGGTAAGGAAAGGAAAGAATATAAACTCATGAACACCAACAATTTTTATCCTGGAAACCTCCGAAGGAGGAAAACCAGTCGGGAAGGGAAAACACTCTTTCTTCCCACTTTTTATTGGCCAATTCAAATAAGAAGTACATAATTTACAATAAGTATAAAAGAGAAGTAGATAATATCTCATAATTCCTCCCAATTACTTGCTTACTCTGCCTCAACACTCCTTTCTTCTACAAACACAATTCCAGCACTAAGAATTCCTTGCTCACTTGCTTTCATGCTTTGATAATAAAAAAATATCCTTCCTACATGTATTTATAGCATTTCTCATGTCCTCCTGTGCACTGGAGGATGATAAAGTTCATGGAGGAGAAGAGACACAGACAACCTTTCCAATTCTAGGAGTGTTTGTTTCAAATCCTATTTTTTGTCTGAAAGTGTCGGGACCACTGCGCCAATGCAGATCGAGAGGTCACAGGACCACCACCTTGGGCATGTGGCGATTCTGAAACCACTGCGGGCGTCGGTTATATTAATATAAATACGAGAACCTTCATTTCTTCATTTTCCTTCTTTGGTGCTAGATGATCTGATGAAGTAGAGTCATTTTGGATTCCTATAGATCACACCTCCCTAATTTAGGGGTTTTGGCCCCACAAAACCTTAGCGGGGAGTAGATGAGGAAATAATTCCCTCACTTTCTCCTTTGAGTACAACCAGACCTACCTTGGTGTCTTTCCTTTTAGTCCAACCTACCAAGACTCATGTGGACCTCTCCTAGTCTCTCTGACCTTCGATGCAACACTACATCCTCCTCCAATTCACCTCGTGAGTCCAAGATGCAATCCTCAATGGAAGGTAACAACTATAGTCATTCATCTTAATCTAGTATGGATGGCTCATATAGGTGTAAGTTCTCATAGTTTACTATTGAGTACATCCTCATAAATGACAGAAAATCAAGTCGAAAGGCATTTTCTCCAACCTGCTCCAATATGGTGAAGGGTCCATATCATAGTGGTTTGATATTTCGTGCTTGACCTTGTAGTATCTCCTTGCTCAAGTAAAGCCAAACTCTATCTCCAACATGAAGCTTATGTTCTCTCCTGTGTTGATCGTGCCTAGCCTTGTACTTGTCTTGAGATTTCTCTAACTGTTCTTTGACTTTGAGATGGATTTGCCGGATCCTCTCAATGAATTTGTTTTCTCTAGTCACCTTTGTGTCTCGTGTCTCCTCCTCATCCTACTACCCAACTGCTATGTCCAGCATATTTGTAGGTATATATCCCAAGAATGCTTCAAATGGTGACTTCATAGTGGATGTGTGTACTTCTGGTTATAGGAATGTTGAATGTAGGTTAAGGACTCATCCCAAGTCCTTGGGTATTTTCTATTATACCCTCTGATCAACTATACCAAAGTCTTGTTCACAACCTCTGTATGTCCATTTGTCTATGGGTGGAAAGTCGTGCTCCTCTGTAACATGGTATCCATCTTGTCCCTAAAAGTAGTCCAAAAATTCCCCAAGAACCTGGAATCCTGTCAGAAACAATAGACTTTGGCAAGCCAAAATGCACCCATACATTAGCAAAGAAAAGATCTACTACCTCATGTGCTTTTACTGTCTTTTTACATGCCATAAGAATACACATCTTACTAAATATATACACAACAACATAGAGATAGTTATGACCATGTTTAGACATAGGCAATCCTCCTACAAAGTCCATAGAAATGTCCTCCCACGGACGAGTAGGTATTGACAAAGGCATATAAAACCCTCCTTCCTAGTCTTAGGCTTGTTGGTACAATAAAGTTTACATCCACGTATAACTTTTGATACTTCTTCTTGTATATTGGGCCAATACACGTATCTTTGCAAGCGGGATAGGGTCTTACCAACACTGAAATTTCCTACTTCTTTCGAGGTATGTGCTTCCCTTGTTAATAGAAGTATTTCTTCTTTAGGCACACAAAGCTTCCCCCATCGGTAGAGCAGCCCATCCTTGAGATAACAATATTCAATCCATGTCCTTTCATCCCCTTGGGACTGCAACTACTAAAATGTCACCCTAAAGTCTTTGTCCTGTGTATATGCCTCTCTGTAAGATTCCTTTGTGAAGGGCTCGATCTGAGAGATAGTGGCCAAGTAGGATAAATTATCTGTATGGGTGGCCTAGACAACATGTCTTCCACCAAGTTTGTACTACCCTTCTTGTATTTGATCACCAAATGGAACTACTTTGAAGGAACCCCATCCATTTGTAGTGCCTTGCTTGCTGTAATTTAGACTGTGCTTGCAAATACTGGAGAGGTTTGTGGTCAGTGTGCATAATAGTTTCTTTACCCAACAAATAATGCTTCCATTTTTTAATTGCCTAAACTAGTGCATACATTTCCTTATCATATACTGAATATCCTTTAACTGCTAAAGTAAAAGTTTTAGAATGATAACATACGGGTTTACCTCCCTGAAGCAACATTGCGTCCATAACCATAATAACTGGCACCTATCTCTACTTCAAAGGGATACTGAAAATTAGGAAGAGAAAGTACTAAAGCGTGACTAATCTTATATTTCAATAACTCAAAGGATTTTTCTTGTTCCTTACCCCAGTCAAAACCCTTACTCTTTACGGCCACTGTGTGTAGAGGTGTTGCAATCGAAAGCCTGTAATGAACTTACGCATGTACTATACTACACACACAAAACTCCTAGTATCAGTGGCTCCTGTTGGTTTTGGACAACTGGTGATGGCTTCCACTTTCTTTGGATCCACTCGTAGCTCTCCTCCTCCAACCATGTGCCCAAGATATACAAGTGACTTGTTCATAAAATTCACATTTCTTCATATTACAAAGTAGTTGTTTCTCCTTGAGAAATGGCAATACTTACTACAAATGAGTTAGATGTTCCTCCCATGTGGCACTAAAAATCAAGATATCATCTAGATAAACAATGACACATGAATATATGAAATCCCATGATACATCATTCATCAATCTCATAAATGTAGTGGGTGCATTGCATAAACCAAATGGAAGTACTAACCACTCATACAAACTTTTTTTGTCTTGAAGGTAGTATTCCATATATCCTCCTCCTTTATTCTGACTTGGTGATAACTTGACTTGAGATCCAACTTCGTGAAGAACTTGGCATGCTGAAGCTGATCCAAGAGATCATCTATGCGGGGAAGTGGATATATGTTATTTATAGTGATCTTGTTCAAAACATGATAGTCGATGCACATTCTCCAAGAACCATCCTTCTTAGGCACCATCACAATAGGAAAACCACATGGTGAGGTGCTTGGACATATCACACCCTGGTCTAGTAGTTCTTGGAGTTTTTCTTTACTTTAGTACTCTCCAACAAGGATTGCCTATACAACTCGATGTTCGGTAGAGGGGACTCTAGAAACAACTGAATCTCATGCTCTACTTCCTATTTTTGTGGTAACCCACTTGGGAGCCTGAAAAAATATCGAAAAGACTAAATAATACCATCCAAATCCTATTTTCCTTGGTTAGAAATCTCTGAAACTTCTACCCCATCTTGTTTATCCTTTAACAAAAGTAAACAAAACTGATTATGATTTTCTTGAATAAGTCATTTTTCTTGGTTAGCACTCACCATAGTAACCCGTGTCTTATGTTGGTGTGCCCAGGATGTTGTAGTTGATCCCATCCTTGACCCATATGTATCGTTTTTCCCTTCTCATAAATATAACATCCTTGATATATAAGTAAGGACTCCCAAAACAACATCAAAAGCATCAAGTGGAATAACATCAGCTTCCAATACATCAATATATTGGGAATTTATCCCAAACTTGACCGTACATATTTTTGCTACCTAAATTTCAACACCCTTCTTAACCCAACCGAAAGGATAAGGGTGTGGATGCTTGTAAGTCTCAAGACCAAGCTTCTTTACAATTGCTTCAGAAATCGAGTTAGACTGAGAACCGGTATCAACCAAAGCATTTACCTTAGTTCTCTTGATCTAGATTTTGATCTAGAATAGTCTACTCATCTCCTCTTCTTGGTTTTCCACGTCTGTGACCATGCATCCAAGCCTCTCATCTACATCAAAGTCATCTTTGATTTCTACCTCTCCTTCTGTCTTTACAGTTGTCATGGAATTCTTTGAGTCCTTGGTTCGGTTATTTAGTCTCTAATAACTACTTGCCTCAACATCCATTCCCAAACACATTGACATATCATCTAGTTTAGCCTAGAATCTCACCAGGCGCGCGAGAACCTAGCCCCTCATTTATGTGAGATTTATGAGAACGTTCTTTCTTTACACGAGGATGTAATACAACCAAAAAATAAGTTCATACACTCATTGAATTCAAGATGTAAGAATTAACTCCTATCCTAATGCACCCGAGCATAGAACAACATGATCAACTCAATGAAAGTAGAATCAACCATGAGATAACATCAAGAAAACTTGTAACACACATATGAACATAAGGAAAATGCACAAATCAAGACCTATCACATGAGTGTTTCAGAATTACTTCATTATATTTATTAGCCAAAGTATGGTAGCCAAGATTACATTAAAAGAGTCCCATTCATGGAAATGTTCACACTAGCAAAGATTACCTTACATCACAAAGTTCTCCATTACACATTACACAATATCACTAAAGAAAATCCCTCACTCCCTATATCCTTTCTTACTTCTACATCCATCCTTTTAGAATAATCATTCTCTTCCCCTCTTAACCACTCATCATTATCACTGCAAAGCCTTGAAGGAATCGGATTATGATTTCTCTACCACTACCCAAGAATATGTCAGATGTCGTCATGTGTTTCCCTCAATCGAGTGCCTTTTAGCATGCATGTGCTAGCTAATCCTTAACAACCTCAACTCCTTATCCTTTCATGATAACCGTATTAATTCCCTAGAATATCTCTTCCTTAAGTTCACAAGTCTCCATGGCTTATCCACATCATATCTGGTCACTTTTCTATTTTCTCCCTACACGTCTTTTATGTTGTCCAAAACTCACTAAGTCCCGAATCCATCCTACTCAAGTGCAAGCCTTCATGCATCTTCAAGATTTACTTCTATGTGTGCCTTTGCACCCTTCTTCTGCATGTCATAAGGCTTTGCGCCTTAGGTACTTAGTTACTTTAGGGGCCCAACATCACCCCACACTAAATTGGTTGCCGCCTCAACAATCATCCATGCTTCCTGAACAAAAATCTTGTCAATCAGAACACTTTGCTCTAAAGAATAAAGAATAGTGGTTGGGATAGAATCTGAATAAAGAATTAAGGAATGGGGGGATGCTACGTGATCAATTGGAGGAGTTTGGGTAATTGTGCATCTATCGCATCCTTGATTTCTACCGGGCCTTGATTACGATAAGGCCTTCCCGACACTTCACCTATGACACTTGGCACCTGTTATGGGATGATTTATTCCACCTCCCCTTTAGCGTGTTGATAGCCACCCCAACTTCGTGCGAGATACCTAACACTCATCCATTTATTCAATGATGGAGTCTCGAAGTTCACCGATTCGAAGTCCAACTTCTCGCACTTTGTCTTGATTTTCTCCTTCTGAGCCATGGTGTTAACGACCAACTATGCATGCTCTGCCTTATTGGTGGGGATGGTCTCTTGTAAAACTTTGATGACTTCCTCTTCCTTTATTACCCACGCGTCGATGATTGGCTCGCATTTTCTACAACTATTGAAGCCCCTATCTACTAGTATATTTTCCTCCTTGAGTTAGGAGAGCAAGTATTCCAACTCAGTGATCCGGGCTTCAATGGTGACCTTGTTCTCTTCTTTTTCCTTTGCGATATCTACAAATGTGGGGCCCACGCCATTCTTGATGTTAACGAGTAACATCCCTATGAGTTCCTTGAGGTACTCTAATTCATCCCCATAATCAGTCTAGTCGGCTCACCAATGTCGGACATTGTCCTAGGATGATTTTTACGAGGGCACCATCTGGGTCATATGCCTCCTTTATCTCGCACCTGTTCTCCCCTTAACCCTTGGTGAAATCTATCTATTTCTTTCTCCTTGCTTTTCTTCTCTATAATCAGGGTCTAGCGGTGGCTCCCGTATCCAAAATTTTATGGATCACCTATGAAGAAATCTTCTATAATGCATTGCATGCGTGCTCATCTGTTAGGTGGTTAGGATCCACCACTTTGTATACTTCTCCTCCCTTCTTATTCAAATGAATGGTCTCAATTGCATGATCATTGACCTCAAACTCAGGCTCTTTGAAGTGGCAGTGCATGCTCCAACTAAGCATCTTTCTAGTTCTAGGCACACCCCCTTCTTGATCCATCAAATCCCATCCATAAAGTTTCTCGATGGGAGGGTAGGACCTTCATGGGGTCATCCACGAAATCCATATATGGGGACATGGGTGTCCACCTCTTTCTTGTAGCTTTGCACTTTGTCCTTTATTTCTTCACCCCAAGGGTGAATCCCTTATCCTCCTTTATGGTAAAGGAGTCCCCTTTATCTCCCCTTGGGTTGGTGGTATGTGGTGTAGAGGCCTCGTGTGTTGGACTCTTCTCTACCCCTGCTTAATATTCCTCCCCTTCTTCTCGTGCCTTTCCTACATCTATGGCCTCCACCTCAACTTCCTTCCCCTCCATCTATGCTTCCAATTCTACCTTGAAAGTGGTGGGGTCTTCTTCCTCTCCTTCCTTTGATCCTATTGTGGGGCTTGATGTGTCATGTGTCTTGTCTCTTTTCTTCAGGATCTTCCTTCTCTTCCTCCTCTTCCTCCTCTTCCTCCTCTTCCTTCCCTTCCTTCTCTCCCTTACGCCCTAGTAATGAAGCCTTGACGCCACCCCCGTACTAAATGCCTGGTGCCCTTGCTATAATTATGTTGTGTGTAGTACTTCCTCTTCCTGGAAGTATCTAACTTCCCTTCATCCTGATCTTCTTCTTCTTCTTCTTCTTCTGTACTACTTTCATGGGTGGGATTAACATTCCCTGTGGCTTTAGAAAGGGGGAGTCCATAACCTCCACCTCAATTTCTCTGTGTGTTTTGGGGCATAACCATACGAACACCCGATGGATGTATCCATCAATGGTAATGCTTGACCTAAGGGTGCAAGTCCGAGAAGGCCTTGCTCCAAAACTTTAATATATACAGTCGAGTTCCATACTTATATGTAGTGCGCAATGTGTGGACATCAACATCTAGCTTGTCTGCATCAAAAATCAACTTCTACATGTCCTTGATCCGGTTGATGGTGTACTTCATGTATTTGGCCATGAAAGTGAAGGGAAGCTTACACCATGGCCCCATCTCTCCCTTGGCCATCATAAACTCTGTTAGACAAAAATGTTGTGTAATGGAAAATTTTACTTGGTCCCAAACAACATGTGGTAACTCGCGGGGAATGTGCCACTTGTTCTCAAAAGCTCTGCGTAATCACTCAAACCATATGTTCATCTGAGCCTTATAAGCAATCGAGATGGTCCCATTGCAGGTAAACTTCATGAATTATACTGCTTTGGGGATGTGTGCAGGTGGGTGAACCCAAATGTTCCCATCTGGTTTGTCTAGGACACCAATCTCCCAGAACACAATCAATAGCAGGATGGAGCCCCATGTGATCTTTTCTCTTGCCTCATTTTTCACCCATGCCTCTTTGATAATGCCATTTGCAATAAATTGAGAAAATTGTAGTGTGCCCTCTTGGATACCCTATAAGCCACGTACAGGAACCTTTGGTTAATGTCTGTCCACCTTTTTGACGTGCCCAATTTGTAGCTAATGAGCTGGGAGGTGACTCTTAACGCTAGGTCTAGAAGATCTGTAATTACCTATGCCCTACCTCCCTTCTCGTAGTTCAATTTCTTCGCTAGCTCCTCAATCTTGGAAGTGGCACATAAATCAAGTGCCATATCCTCTCCAGTGTTCCACAAGCTGTAACCATCTGAATTAAATGGCATGTGATCCTTATTCTTCTTCCCACAAAGTTGAATAATTCTTTGTACACCTGTAACATTAACCACCGAACAACGAGGTGGGATTGCAAAATAAAGATAGCTCCCATAGCTGTAAACATCTAGTCTTTTATAGCTCCTATTGCACCAATTCATTGACCTTATGGTTTTTGAGCTCGTCCACCATTAGATTGTCTGATACTAGGTCCACCCGCATCAACTTTTCATTATCGGATGTTATGTGGTTGTATTCACTGATCTTGCATTTGTATAGCTTCAAGCTCCACTTTTCTGCCTTAATAACTCCATGAGGGTACTACATTTCTGAGTAAATTTCCACAGGATCCTCCTTTTCCACCACTAGTCTCTTTGTTCGATCCTTCTTCGGTGCCATCTTCCTCCTTCTTTCCCTTGTGCCCTAGGTGTGTTGATCCCCTCTTTTGTCTACCCTAACTCAACAACTTACCCACTTCTCTTTCACGCAACCTCCTTCCTCCTTTGTTGTCTTCTCCCCTCCTTGTTATGCCACAAGATTACACTACAACTTGCACAAGTCCACTAGTTCATGATAGTGCTTTCGTCGTTCTTCTTCGTAAAACCCTCATCACACTTCGAGCTTGGGAGTACAAAAGAAATTCTCTAAAAGCAAAGTAGTCGAAATGACTATTCTTACCTCTTATTTATACTTTATCGATGCCTTAGAGTTCTTCTGACCACGTGTCCTAATGTCATTTTTTGATAAATTTCTTTATTTCACTTAAATCAAATTTCCATGATTTACCCTCGTCTTTATACATTTATAACCTTTTGTCACTCCAATACCACTAAACTGCCACAGACCTCCTTCGTGCGCGTCACCATGCCAAAGTACATAACATCTGCATTGTTTACTAAGTAGTTCCCCATGGTGTTGCCTACCATATGTTTATAATGTGTGATCCTTCCCTTCCTATGGTCTTCATACTTCTCTCAAACCACCTTTATAACTACACAAATTTACACACCTTAGCCATTACGTTGTTCGTTCTTCTATCTTCATGTTAATTTCTCCCAACAGTCCATTGTCAAAGGATTTTGTTGTCAATCATGTTTAATATATCTGCTACTTCACCTCACATAAAAATGTATGCACGATGCCATGTGCATAGAACCTCTTCTGACAAAGAAATTAGCTACCGATGCACCAACACGTAAAACCAAACTGAAAACGATGACAAAGGAAACAACCAAAAGAAAAAAGTACTAGAAGGAAATCTAATCTAATTGGCAATACTACCTTATTTTTGACTACACAGAAGCCTTATTTATAGTAGGGCTTCAACCTACTCCCATTGAAGTAACCCGGTAACCTCATCCCATCAAGTGCTTATAACTGGCATGTGCCAGAATCAAGGATGTACGAGATGATGTATGGTCCTAACCAATGGAATTTCAATTTCCTAGGGTGGTGTAGAAATTTAGAGTCATAAAGCAAGACCATCTACCCAACCTCGAACTATTTGTTTTTGATATGATGATCATGCCATACTTTTTTCGTGCCTTCTCAGTCTTCTGACTCCACCTAGCAAGTGATCACCTTTCGTCTAACTGCATTAACTTCTCCATGTGCTCTTGTAGTGCTTGCTCGTCAATTAATCCTCCTATGTGCACTATTTGTAGAGATGGTAGCATAAATTCTACTAGTAAAATAGCTTCCATGCCAAACACTAATTGAAACGGTGTGGCCTTGTTTAATCTCTTGTAGGTTGTCTTATACACCCATAGTATGGCTAAGAATTTGTCATCCCAATATTGTCTCCCCACATCAAAAATTTTGGTTAGCGTGTGACTCAATATCTTGTTAAATGCCTCAGTGGTTCCATTAGCTTGAGGGTGATAAGGGGTGGTCTTGTGATGGGCCACCATGAACTCTACTAACAAAATCCTGACCGTCTCATTCAAAAAGTGTGTGCCTTTGTCACTAGTCAAGCTTAAAGGACACCCATACCTATTGATTATGTTTTCCCATAGGAATCTTGCTACTGATGGTTGTGCAATCCTTCATAGGCATTACCTCCACCCACCTTGTTAAGTAATCAATGCAAGTAATGATATAGCATGAACCAGTCCTTCGTGTGGCAGGTGAAATTGGTCCTACAAAATCAATCACCCACTTCTCAAATGGTTCTGCACTAGCTATCGGTCTCAAGGGCATTTCATCTCTTCTTCTTGGTTTGCCAAGGCACTAGAAATGGTCACATGCCTTGTAAAACTCAATACAATCCTGGTAGATGTTTTCCCACCAAAGCCCTACCAGTAGAATCTTTCACATAGTGGCATTCCCTACATAGTTTCCTCCTGCAATCCCATCATGTGCTTCCTCCATGATTACAATGCACTCATGTTCTAACACGCACCGGAAAAAATATCATCATGGCCTAATTCATATAAATATCCACCAATTAATATGTAAGGCCACGACACATATAGCCAATTATTTTCTTTCCAAAGTTTTCATTTCCTCTGCGCAATACCTATTTTGAGAAACACAAAAATATCCTCTAATTCGGATAGCGCCGCGTCACACTCTAAACAATTGTGCATTTGGCATTGTATCTTCAATGCTTTATGTGTCCTCCCCTAAGTCAATTCTTGATAAATGGTCAGGTCCCAAGTCATTCTTACTTGGTTTTACAAAACCGTAAATCAAATTCTTGAAATAATAGGACCCATTTGCATATACGTCCTTATAAAATAGTCTTGTTTACCAAGTACTTCAATACAATGTGGTATGTGTAGAAAAGAAAAGGCATTTCCGAGAAGGTACTACCTGAATTTTTGCAACGTGTAGACCATTGTGCGGTGTGTAGATCATTGATAATGCCTCGGGCTCGATAGTACTATAGTTTTAATCTGCTAGTGTCAACTTTCTACTTGTAAAACAAATAGGGTGATCAATAGTCCCTTCACCAAGTTGTACTAACATTTCTCCGGTGGTCATCCCTGAGGCATCAACATGCACATGGAAATGTTTATCCAAAGAAGGAAAGCGTAATATGGGTGTAATGATAAGCCTATTCTTGATGTGTCGAAAGTCGTCAGATGTGCCTCTCCCCTATGGAATGTACATCTGTGCTTTAACAATCCCTCCAGTGGTGTGGTGATTTTGGCATACCCCCTTATAAAATTTTGGTAGTACCCTATATGCCCAAGGAATCCATGCACTACGCTTTGGCTGATGGATTTTTCCAATCTTACAATAATGTCAACTTTGGCAGGATCCACCAGTAAGCCTTCCTTACATATGATATGCCCCAACAAGGTTCCAAATGGATTAGTGAAGAGACATTTCTTGATCTTTGAAACATCCTTTTCTAACCAAAGTAATCCCGATAGTAGCCTCTTTAGGTTCCTATCTGAGATAATGTTAACCTTATTTTTTTGAGAGGTTCATGGTAGGCGCACATTTTCTCATCAGCACTATCTGTTGCCTCGCGCATACCTATAGTATGGTTAACATCCAAGTTCTCCACTTCCTCACCATCTATGATTTAGACCAACTTTCCCTTCTCTTTCTCCATGCAAGTGCACTCAAGTTGTAGTTCCTTTGGTTCCTCCACATCAAAAGTGCCTCCAAATTAGGTTCTCCCAATAATTCCAAAATCCTATCCTCAGCCATGGCACTGTCTCCCATAGTTAGGCACTTAACAACTTGCAACACCTCATTCACCAATGGCTTAGTACTTTGATATTCAAAGGTTTGAATCAAGTCATTTGTTAACCCCGCTTGATTCCACTCTCGACGGTGTAATTCCAAATGAACGTACCATACACGTGTATAACCCTATAGTGTGGAATAAAACTTGTGCACCCAGAGGGAAGGGGGTAAATATTTTGTGCCTCCCATTCACATTCTCTCACATTCTTGAACATATTCTGAGGTGAGTGCCCCTCTATCATAGCCATAGATTTTAATAGGTGTGTTGCTCTCAAAGAATCTGATAGAGAGTGTGTTCCTCACCTCATATCATTCTAGAAGACTATCCGGTGCATCACCCACCATCGTGTTGCGAGTCCCGCGCAACGTGTAGATAAGCATGCTTCACCTTTTGATCTTGCATCTCCACTAGGATTCCATGGCTCATAGGAAAACATCAGGGTTTCCTTCCCTAGTGTAGCTCGGCAACTCGATTCCCTTTCAAACGCCCAAGCGAGCGCGCCTTCATCACCCTTATGTGAGCCTCAAAATTGTCACCCAATTAACTCATATGTCCGTGCACCCAATTGTCACATGCTACACTAGTGGTATCACTCATATATTGAGCATCTTCCCACTGAATAACTCCTCCGTAGGGTGTATCACCTTAGGGTCCCTAATAGTGTGCACATAGATTCTATTGAGGGCTTCTTCTCCCAAGGGATCAGTATAGGGTGTTGACTTCCCATTGGTCAAGGGGATGATAACCCGTTCTTCCTTGTTCTCAAAAATTATGTATCCCTTATTGAACCTTAGGTTTGCATTATTCTTATAGCACTAGGGGTGCCCAAGTAATACTAGAAATTTTTCTGCCTCAACTAGCACCAAGGACTTCAAAGTCTCCAAAGTGAATTTCACCCCTTGGATAGTGATAGCAACATCCTTCAAGACACCAATGGGCATCACCTTTGTCTTGTTAGCCATATATAACACATTTGAGGATGGTTGTAATGGGGGCCTTCCCATTTGATGCCATGTGTCTAGGGTGAGAACATTAACCTCTGCACCCATGTCTATCAAAATATTGCTTAGGATTCATCCATCGACTACTGCATTCAAGGTAATCTCCTTATCATAATCAATGGTGTGAGGGGGAAGGTTAGTGTACAAGACATGTCACTCACACTCTCTTCGACGTATGGTACTTTCTCTTGTAACCATTCCCTAGAAAGGGATGATATTCTCTTGCCTCAACATTTTGCATACTTCCTTGACTTCATCCAAATCCTTCACCTGGATCCTCAAAGCATTTACTTTAATCTAACTGGCGTGACTATTTCTTTAGGCATTTGGATCTCTCCTTGTAGGCTTCAAATCACATCCATGGTCTCTTGATAAACCTCTTTTTGATGAGCAGGATCCGAGATACTTCTCGTGTACCACCTCTTCTCTTGTGACTAGTGGTCTCTACTTTGGTATTTCCCTGGTGCATGCAGCCTCGGCCGTCTTATCAACGGTGCAGGTTCTAACTCTGGACTCACATGCCACCCTTTGCATCCATTGTGAGTCGACCTTCTTCATGCTTACCATTCGGCACCTTTATCCTTCCATTATTGTTGGCTCATGTTCTCAAATAACTCTGGGCACTCCTCATACTTGTGATTCTTTCCACACTAAGAACATTGTAGTAAGTTAAGGCATTTGCACTTGTAATGTTCTATGGACCCACAGTTATAATAGGTCCCACGAGGAAATTCACTTCTTCTACCTCCGTGATTGCCATGGCCTTTAAATCCTCTGCGAAAGCCTCACCCACAAGCTCCTCCATGCGTGCTCTCTTCATAGTGATGACCATCATTCTTAGAATTGTTTGCAATGCTGGTATGATGTACACCAATATCAACAACATTATGTATCTGGTCAATCAATCTACAATCCTTGGTGTCATGAGTAGTAGAGGTGTAAATCTAGCAATAGTAAGATACATTCTTACGGATCGTGCGTTGTAGCGGTGGACACCTACTTACATCATGATCCGCGCATGAAAATCTCACGCGATCTAACTTTATCACGCGTGCCCAATATCCAAGGACAATTTTTATTTGTATGTCCCTCTACCCCACAATCCATGCACCATAGGACACCGCCAAGTCTCATGTCTTTGAGTTCACGAAAAATTCTCTAGCTAATTTTCCATGGAAATAATCGAGCTTCAAGAAAATAACTAACACTTTGTATCCACGCTTCCCATGACCTCTCGAGGCGTAGGGCAGCCTCGAAGGCCTCATGCGGGTCTCTGTGAAATTCTTATGTGAAAGCACTCTTCTGAAGGGCGTTATTAGTCCTCCAAAAAACCATTAAGCATCTTTGAGAAGGATGAATATCATAAGAAAGTTTTGATAAGAGAGTTTTAAAATGCGCATCATACTCCCACACACTCTCTACCATACCTTGTTGAATCTCCTTCAACGTGCTAATGCTCTTTTGTTCAAACTTAGGAATATGGAATTCAACTAAGAAGGAATTACGTAGCGCGGTATAATCTACTACTATTTGGTGGGGGTCATACTTTTGGTACCAACTATGCATGCACCCTTACAATGTTGTTGCAAAATGACTTTCCTTTTGTTCCGAGGTAGTGATCCCCTTCGCACGCCATAACAGCTCACATTTGTGTACATGTTCTACAACATCCTCAACACCTTTTAATCTAGTATATGCAAATAAATTTCAAAAACTACTTGTTGAGGCGGTTGAGGTCCTTACCTACCTTATCCAGAACCTTCATTCCCTCTGGTGTTGCATCCACCACCAGATCCACTAGATCAACCTCCTGTAGCTGGTAAGGGTCCTTCAGTGGTCGCGCCTTGTGCCCCCATGTCATGCTAAATTTTGCACCAATAGTCTGTGATATTACACCACTACCAGATGTGTGTCCCACACCACTTCCAAACATGATACCCAAGCTTTGTGTACTCATACTTTGCCCAAATGTCGTTCCACACAATATGTGCCAAATGAAAATTTATACCTCTTAGGTGTTGATCGATTACTTCCACCAATACCAATTGGGTTAGCAATACCTATCTCTAGATTTGGAAAACTAAGCGTCAGGGGTTGGTCACTAGGTGGATTCAAATGCACGCCAATGATTCTTCTCCTTTCTTCATATGACGAGCTCTCTCCGGAGTCAAGGGGTTTCTCTTCTGCGCTTGCCAAGATGGGGTAACATAGACTACTCAGGTTCCACATCCTCTACGTGAACCTAAAATCCTTCCCGCAACGTCTGCCTCCATAAATCCATCACTCCTGTAGCTTCGCGTTGTCTTGTCAACTCCCTCTCCTAAGCCTCATTATACTCAAGCCATCTCTCTTCCCTCTTGTAAGGTCTTCCATCTTCCTCCACTCTATCTTCCTCGCCCAACACTCAGAAGAAGCTTAACTGGCCATAGGAAATGCTTCCAAACTCATTGTAATGATCAAGATCTTTATAGATAAAAGGATAGCACGCAAGAACAATCCTCATGGCTCCTTCAAGAACTCAAACTCAGAAATCTCTGGACATGAATACGTAGAAATTGTGTACTCCAAGGTGTAACTTGTCAACACTCTACTCCACCAGTGATCAACAACACGCGTCCAAGTCAGATCAACATCATACAACCTCTGATACTCATCTTGGGTCCATACATGAGGTCTATAGTACCAACTTGATCTAGATGCATACGCTGAAAGCCATTCATAAAAATCCACTGGAAAACAAAAAAAGGTCTCATACAACTCATGATACAAATATTTTTCTACCCATTTACGTGCATCAAACTTAGGTCTATTATTAAATCTTTGAGAAAACTCATCCTCCGTGCTTTTAAGCCATGCTTCAACACTGTCCAAGGTCAAGCGCTCTATCATCACGCACCATTCTCACAATAGCTTCAAAATAGGTCCCGACAACAATGGAACCAAAATGTAGTCTCTAATCACTTCTTACCTCAACAACCATTCCCAAACATGTTGGCATATCATCCAGTTTAGCCTAGAAGCTCACCTAAGGCGTGCGCAGCGTCGAGCCCCTCCTTTATGTGAGCTTTGTGAGAACGTTCTTTCTTAACACAAGTATATGTCTGACAACCAAAAATAAGTGCATCCATTCATGGAATTCAAGATGTAAGCATTAGATCCTAGCCTAATGCACCCGAGCATAGAACAACATGATCAACTCAATGAAAGTAGAATCAACCATGAGATAACATCAAGAAAACTTGTAACACACATATGAACATAAGGAAAATGCACAGATCAAGACCCATCACATGAGTGTTTCATAATTACTTCATTATATTTATTAGCCAAAGTATGGAGCCAAGATTACATAAAAAGAGTCCCATTCATGGAAATGTTCAAACTAGTAGAGCTTTCCTTACATAACAGAGTTCACCATTACACATTACACAATATCACTAAAGAAAATCCCTCACTCCCTATATCCTTTCTTACTTATACATCCATTCTTCTATAATAATCATTCTCCTCTCCTCTTAGCCGCTCATCATTATCACCTGCGAAATCTTTTGAAGGATTTGGCTTATGATTTCTTTACCACTACCCAAGAATATGCTAGATGTCGTCATGTGTTTCCCTTAATCAAGTGCCTTTTAACATGCATGTTTCAACTAATCCTTAACAACCTCGACTCCTTATCCTTTCATGATAACCGTATTGATTCC
Source organism: Taxus wallichiana var. yunnanensis (assembly GCA_018340775.1). NCBI lineage: Eukaryota > Viridiplantae > Streptophyta > Pinopsida > Cupressales > Taxaceae > Taxus > Taxus wallichiana. The sequence goes on along the minus strand of CM031238.1, from coordinate 61,783,747 downwards.
TTGGAATATCCCTTCCTTGAGTCATGCAAGTCTTCATGACTTATCCACATTTGTATCTTGTCACTTTTTTGTTTGCTCTCTATGCATCTTTTCATGTCATCCAAAACTCACTAAGTCTTGAATCCATCCTTCCCGAGTGCAATCCTTTGCGCCTCTCCAAGAATTACTTCGCGTGTGGCTTCACATCCTACTTTTATGTGCCATAAGGCTTCACGCCTTAGGTACTTATTTGCTTTAGGGCCCTATAGATTCTTCGGATGTAAATATGGATGCAACTTCCAACACATAGCATCAATATGACCATTAATATCATAGTTCTTTCAAAATTCTTGGGATCTTTACAAGTATTTAAAGTAGTGGCAGCTTGTTTACCTTTTCCTTTCCACTTACCTTTGTTACTTGTTTTCCCATGTTCTTTCTTCTAGCTGATTTTTCAACTACTTTTCCCTTGGCTCTGCTTCTCCTTGCTTCTTTTCATCATCTATATAGTATTCCTGCACACACGCCTTATTGAGATATTTGGGCTTCGTGGAGATGAATTTTCTTCAAAGGTGAGTGTGAAGTCCTCCCAAGTACTTAGTCAAATATCCTCATCCTCCAAGTCCATATTTAGCAACATAGCCTGCCTCTCGAAACTCCGTAGTATAGTCCTACACACTTTGACCACTACCTTGTCTAAAATACTTCCATTTAATCATTTGGTCAATCTTGTGGCCAATAGGATAGAAGTTAGCTCTAAGTAATTCTTTAAATTCTTGCCAAGATTTCACAATAGGATGTTTCTTCTTTTCACAAGTGGCTAGATGGGTTTCCCACCAAACCAGTGTGTCCCTCCATTTTGAGACATGCAAAGGTGATCCTTTGTGCCTTAGTGACATTATGGATGCTAAAGTAGACTTCTAATTATTTTAACCATTTATCAAGCAACTCTGCATCTACTTGTCCTTCAAAGCTTTTAATTTCAACTTTCATCTCAACTTTAAAAGGAGCATGATCAAATTTTACCTTTTCTTTTTCATTCGAAGTCTCTTCTTCACGCTATTCCCCATAATCTTCTTCATGGTGGATCCTCCTATGCCAAATTTTTTTGGCTAATCCTCGAACCACTGAGTCCATGGAGTCTTGCTTAACAAAATCTATCTTTTACAAATCTACAAGTTCTTCTTGTCTTCTAAACATCCTATCCATCATGGTCTCCAACATCTCGATTCTACAAACCAAGTTTTCTTCCTCCATTTGTCCCTGAATTATCGGTTTACACTTCCTTGTAGAAATATTTGGATTGCAAGGTAAAAACTCTCCGCCTTTGGATTTCATCATTGTCATACAAATCCAAGAACGAATACCACAGTCCTAGATACTTGTTAGCTATGATACCAAAATGATCTGTAAACTCTCTACTTTGGAATCATTCACAAAATCAAAATTAAACGTTGTTGTTCTACTTTTGATTAGAAAATGACAAAGATAGCTAGTGAATGAATTTTCTTATGCTTAGAATCAACAATTGCAGGAAAGGAAAGAATATAAACTCATGAACACCAACAAATTTTAATCCTGGAAACCTCCAGAGGAGGAAAACTAGTCGGAAGGGAAAACACTCTTTCTTCCCATTTTTATTGGCCAATTCAAATAAGAAGTACAAAATTTACAATAAGTATGAAAGAGAAGTAGATAATATCTCACACTTCCTCCCAATTACTTGTTTTCTCTGCCTCAACACTCCTTTCTTCTACAAACACAATTCTAGCACTAAGAATTCCTTGCTCACTTTCTTTCATGCTTCGATAATAAAAAAATATCCTTCCTACATGTATTTATAGCCTTTCTCATGTCCTCCCGTACCTTTGGAGGATGGGAAAGGTCATGGAGGAGAAGAGACACGAACAACCTTTCCAATTCTGGGACTGTTCGTTTCAAATTTTATTTTTCTATTTGAAAGTGTCAAGACCACCATCCAATGCAGGCAAGACGGTCATAGGACCGCCACCTTGCTGGGTGGTGGTTACATGACCGCCACCTGGGTTGGGCGGTGGTTTTGGAACCGCCTTCTGCATGAGCGGTGATTTTGTTAATATAAAGATAGAACCTCCATTTCTTCATTTTCCTTCTTTGGTGCTAGCTAATATGATGAAGTAGAGTCATTTTGGATCCCCATGGATTAGAAGTGCACGTGCCATGAAAAGGAGTAGGCACACAAGGAAGAGAGACAAGGGGAAAGTGTGAAAAAAGGGGCTAGTGGCCGCACAAGGAAGGAACAACACCTACATAGATGGAGAAACATGTAGAAGGATAAGATAGGATGAAGACATGCAGGGTGAAATAATATAAAGATAATAGGAGTCCAAAGATAGACCTCGTTACGGATTGGGTCACTTGCGTGAAGCCAACAAAGAGATTGGATAAAATTGGAGCTAAGGATAAGTAGCGATCCTTGAGAAGTGTTACCATGTAAGAGCACGGGTGAGAAAACGAGTGGCGGTTCTATCCACCACCTAAAAGTACTAGTTAGACTTGCGCTTCTAACTCAAGCGCTATTATTATCTCTTGGAAGACTAAAAGAAGTGAAAGTCCCCACTAGTATAAATACCCATGAAGGAACCATCAGATAGAGTAAGAGAGAATTAGAGATGCATAGAGAGAAAAATATACATAGAGATAGGGAGAGTGAGAGTCTCAAGGTATGCGCTTGCACCTCTTGTATTATTGGGATGGTAGGACATGGAAACATCATGACTGTAGATGGGCTACTGTTAATTATTAAATGAGAATTATGTGGTTTGGTCAAATATTCGACTATGTTGTTCGTTTATGTTTAGCACTAGTGCGTTGAAGACTAGTCTCTCACTAACATATATATTTCAACCTTACTAACCTTGATGGAACTAGGAATCATATCACGCTTCGGTGAGCACACCTGAACCACACTACAATATGATAGGCCAACGCGAAGGATAGGGGGAAACTTGCATGCAACATGTGTCATATACTACCACGCATGAGTATAAAGGAAGAGTTATCTAAAGCATTAAGAATCATGCCATTGGTTTTGGGTGGTAATCTTGTTGTTGCCACTCGAACTTGGATTTTGAAACTTGATTTTCCACCTCTTGTACTTCTTCCTCTACCTCTTCCATGATTGATTGAATCATGGGTTTTAAAATCATGATTCATTAAACTAGAGGTGTGGTGAGCCTATGCTTATGTGAAATAAGAAATACATGTAGTTCCTTTATTGTGAAATGTGTGAAAATTTTAATCTCTTAAATAACAACTATAATAGACTCAAACTTGGAACACTTCTCATTATTTAGACTCAAACTTAGAAGGAACACTTAGTATTTTCAACAAAAATTTATTTTTAAGAGTCCCTCCTTGATACCTTATCGGTACTTAACTAAACAAATAATCTAAATAAAGAATGAATCAACAAATTTATTTTCTTGCATCCAAATAGTTTCAACATTTCTTGTAAGTGTGTGTAACTTAGTTGTTTTGACCTTGTCCTTACCTTGATATGCCACCTATAGAATTTCCCGTTCCTCATTTGACTTGTTGGTTATTCAACTCTTCTAAGATATTGGGATAAATTGCTTGCAGATGTAGAAAATTACCTTTAAGTCCTTCATATTTTTGTTGAGCAGATCTTTATCTCCATGTGATAAAACAATATTTGCTTGCTGGTTTTAAAGATCTGGATAACCATTTTTAACTAAATCCCATAAGACTTGGGAATGGAATAGAAATCTCATCATGATAGACAAATATTCATAGTTCTTCTCATCAAATTATGAGAGTTGGGGATTTGTGAGGCTATAACATGAACAAGATGTTGTGCTTGAGTTGACTATAAATATACTAAACTTAAAACCTAAAATTGGAGTGTGTTGAACCTAACAAATCTGATGCGGGGGCATCACCATAGGAAGGTCAAAAATGTGAAATTTCCAATCTTGTTATATCATGAGTTCATTCTCAAGGGTTAAGTCATTCAAATTTTCAAAATGTAAGGTTCCCTCTAATTTGAAATTCAAAAATTCAAACATGTAACTACAAGGATGAGAGTGCTTAGTTGAGGAGTGAGTGTGCTTAAGTGAGTTAGTTGTGTGATAATGGGTCCTAGGGAGTATAGGGTCACTTAAATTGTCCAAAATATTGTAAAAATTCCTTCCTAGTAATGAAAAGGCATGTGATGAGTCATTAGGGATTAGTTAAGGAAGATGAAGAGTCACAATGAGTCATTATGGGATTGCGAGTTAGGTAGGAAGTTCGGGAAAGGAGTTGCGTATGCATGGAAAATTTGAACATAGGGTGATAGTGAGGAAATTAGATACTATTTCTCGTAGAGATGGAAATGAGAAGATGGATGTATAAAGGATTTTTCATGTAATAAGTTTGGATTATGAATAAAATATCTCGTGTTCAGCATCGTATTATGGATCTTCTTGTACATTTCGAGCATTTCCTTGATGGTATGGTTAGAAGTTAGGGTTTTATTGATGGGTTTATATAGTTTGTTTTTCATGATCACTTCCATGAAAGTTGAGGGTGAGCACTCTGTTTTCAACATGTAAGTTCATATTGAGACTGTGCAAACTATGTTTTGGTAGGCTTTCTTGATAAAATATGGCTTGAATGAAGTCTTTTAATATTCAAGCACGTCTAAGAAGTGGAGAAGTATTGATACCTAATATAGGACGCTATTACATAGCTTATAGGTTTAAATATTTCAAAATAATCTTACATGTTGAGTAATCATGGCAAACTAGGACCGTGTGTTTAACAAAGTTGAGTAAATTTTGGTTATTGGGCAAGGTGGAGGATGTACAAGGTTTTTGAGTTGAATATTGTGTTGGCAAATAATAAGCTTTATCGATTAAAAAATCGAGGCTTGTCAATGCTCTATCTAAGGGTTTACATGTACCTGCGTGTAGTTGGTTTTGAGATTGAATGCATCAAGGATTGTATGGTAGTCATGATTAAGAGCCCAATATTCTTAAGGAGGTCAATATCAACCTGTAAGAGATCGAGTCTTTAAAACTCACTAGGAAGGAAGTGGTAAATCTTTGTAAGCTCTTAGGCTCTTACAATATAACAGTGACAGAGTTTGAACATATCCTTCTTGTTTGAAGTCTAAGAGTGGGCCGAGGGCTTAAATTGGTAAGTTGTGATCTCGAGGAGTGTGTGTACTTATCCTAAGAAGAGACCAACCCATGAACACCCACCATTTCCTTGATAAGCATGACGATTTCTCTCATTGAAGGAATGTGTCAGGGATTCTCAGAATTAGGGTTTACTTTGTAGGCTCAAAAGGAGGAGATAAGGTTTGTAACTTTGTTGAAGTGGTGCTTAGGATTTCTATTGAAGGTTTTGTCAATAAATTTGGTGTTCTATCAATGGAAATTCGAGTTATCTTCGATGAGTACTATCACGGAGTAACATAGTTTGAAACCTAAGTTGGGAGCCCAAATTACAAAGGCAATGGGTGTTAGGTTTATTGGCTAGTCTTGAGATTTCACACACAACTAGACATTGAAAATGGGTGCCTGGAAAGATTATTGTTGGGTATTGAAACCCTAGGAGAAAGAAATTGTACATGTAAATGCAAAGGAATAGGGCTAGTGGGAGTTCTTTGGCCTAGAAAGTAAAAGTTCAATTTGAGGGAGAAGTTTAGGGAGTCGGGCTGATGATCTTTTAGGCACACTTTATTAAGGTTAAAAGGTAAAAGAATATGCTATTCAATTGTTGTGGGTCCTTCTAGTCCCTTTCAAACATGATTGATCCAAGAACAAGGCTCTTGTGAACTTTTAAGGGAAGTTTGGTCAATGTTTTGAAGTATTGAATAACACCTTGGAGTGTAGTCATTTTTATAGTTGAACCGACCTTGTTTGAGTCTATGGGACATGCTATAGAGAAGAAAGGAGATCTATGAATGTAAGAAGATCAAATTTCACCTATTTGGGAACGAGTGCACCAAGAAGCTAAGGAAAGGCATAAGAAGGTGAGATAGAGTCAAGGTGGTTTCCCAAGGAATTTGTCTATTCTACCAGATGAACTGGCATGTAATGAATGTGAGAGGGTAGAGGATGATGTTAAGAGAGCAGTTTGTGGCTTAGAGGATCAAGATTTGACAAATTAATTGTTCTAAGTAGTGCAAGAAAACTACTAAAACATGATATTAATGAATATTGAATGAATGAAATTGACATTTTTTTTTGGATGGATGAAGGAAATGGTATGGAGCTATGCATCAAAATCTAATATGAAATGATGAAATGCGGGAAAGCGAGAGAGATACATAACAAAGTATAAAAAAACACACAAATTACTTACATTTATATATTCAACTAGGGAGGACTTAACTCTTTACATAAAATTTTGGCAAAGCTTAATTACTTCGCACATTAATATAAAAACAATTAAAATATACTTGTATAGATATTTGGAAAGGATGCACCCAAGCACGTAACTCCACTCTGCGCATAGCATTCAACGAAGACGGCTAAGAAATCTCCAAAAAGACACCTAACAAATTTGATAAAAGTGGTAGAAAATGACATTTACATTCAATTTGGATATAATAATGCAAAGTCAAGTCAAAAATTGCTCCATATTAAATAAAAAAATAGACATCCAGCTACTCCGTATTGTTAGGTGTTCCGACAAATTTGTTGTTTAGCTAGTTGTAGTTTTTAGTGCTTACAAACAAAAACCTGCAAGTAGCGGAATACAAACAAAACCATCCAAGATTCGCATCACACACGCAAAATTATCAGGCGCAGTTTGCGAGGCATTTTCTTCCCTTCCTTTCCCGGAAAGAAAACTATTCCGAATGTTCAATCGCCTATTTTAAATGCTTCACTCCACTTTTCATTTGTAATTTCCTCTGCAACTCATTAATGGCGGTCGAAAGCAGCAAGTATGCAAAACAATCCTCCTCTTCATTCAATTTTTTTCTTCTCAAGAAAAAATAAACAAATGAAATGTTAAAATGTTGATTTTGATTTATCGATTCGATGCAGGTGGTGGACGAAGGAGAGTGTGGCCGTGGTGACAGGGGCGAACAAAGGAATTGGATTTGAAATTGTCCGTCAATTGGCAGAAAATGGTTTCACAGTCGCGCTCACTGCAAGAGACGCCGATAGAGGATTGAGGGCCACAAAAACCCTAAATGAAGAGGGTTTCACTAACGTGGTATTCCGTGAACTGGATATCCAGAACCCTCACAGCATTTCTGATTTTGCAAGCTGGCTCAAAGATAACTATGGCGCCCTCGACATCCTCGTTAGTTTGCCACTGAATCTATAATCAAAATTTCCTCTTTTCTTTCCAAAATTTATACGGGCAAGCAAACAACCAATTTTTTGTTTTTTTGCAGGTTAACAACGCTGCCATATTGGGAAGCGAGAAGGTTAAAGAGATTCCTACGGATGCCCTCAAACATATACCAGTGGATAAATTCGTAAGAAATAAACTCATTTCAATTTAATTTTGTTTATTTTTCATATATATCCACGAGTGGTTGAGGCTTTCATTGACACGGTGTGTTTTTTCTTGATCAGAATGATCCTATTTTGGCGAAACTATCCACAACGAACAATGAAATGTCGAAAAATTGCTTTGAAATAAATTACTATGGAACCAAAAGAATCACAGAAGCATTACTGCCCTTGTTTCGACCAGAAGCTCGGATTGTGAATGTTTCCTCTGAGGCCGGATTGTTACAGGTATAACATAATATTTTCATCCTCCTTAGATCTGCTATAAATTACGTAATTTGATCTCTTTTTCCGTCAATTGATTACAGTGGCTGAGGAACGATTCCCTTCGACAGAAACTTTCAGACGTTTCAAAAATAACAGAGGAATTCATTGACGAAATGATTGAAGGTTTTCTAGATGACATGAAAAATGGAGAATTGGAAGAAAAGGGGTGGCCGCTTGTGGGTCCTCAGTATTGCTTGTCAAAGCTTGCTGTGAATGCATATACTCGCCTGCTCTCTCGAAAATTATCAGACGGTGAAGGGAAAAAGATTTATGTGAACAGTGTGCATCCAGGAATTGTTCAAACAGACATGACTCGTCATTTTGGAATGTTAACAGCCTCACAAGGTGCAGAAAGTGTTGTCATGCTGGCTCTCTTGCCACCTAATGGCCCTTCTGGTCAATTCTTCTTTATCAAGGAACACAGTTCATTTTGAGGGTCTCTTATTATTTTTAGAAGAGAACAAGGAGGGTGAGAAGCCTAGTTTAGTGGTGTGTTTTATGGGGAAAGAGGTTAAAGAATGTCATCTCTTTCCTTTGTAACAAATGTTTATTGTGTGTGCTCTGTGTATTAAGTAGGTCTCTTTGTCTATTCATTTACCCATAGTGAAAACTTTTGCGTGACAAAAAAAATAAAAGAAAAGAATGTGTTGATATTAACTAAGTCAAAATTAAACAACACCTAAAAGATAGTATCTTTGAAACAATTTGCATGTATCTTTAAAATGCCTACACACCTAACTTTTCAGAATAGGAAGCGGAAAGAAATACTCGACAAAGAATCATGTGGGGATTTGAAAATTTTGGTTAAGAAGGAGCATGCATAACTCATCTCTTTCTTTACCTTGGTGATAACACTAAGTGCCAATCTCTCCAAGAATTCTTGTGACATCATAAGAGTGATGAGATAACACATGTTGTAATACAACCAGAGAAATAGTAACATTTTTCTTGAGCACATTATGTCGTCATCTTTAAGAAACCATCTTCGATGTTGGATTACACTGCAAAATGGTCCTTTTAAAAAGGGGTGGAAGAAGAACTTATTAATGTGGCGATATTGATGGTAGACATTCATGACAAGCTTTGGGTGAACATTTTTTCCAAACAAAGTTTGGTTTTCAATTGTAAGAAAGGACAACTGAAGGTAATGTCCAAGTTTGAGAGCGGTAAACTCCCTCTTTTGAGATTGATGTTTCCTTGGAGTCAAACAAGAGACATCATTGGGGTTGGGGTATTATTGCCCCACCTCACAAGATACTATGTCAATAAATGCCCATCAATGAATGAGGCAACATAGAGTAGTAAAAATAATGTGTAAGGTCTAAGGTCTATTTCAAATGTAGGTGGGGGCCTTTTTGAAGGGATTGTGTGTGATTTGTGCAAATGACTTGTAAAGGTGATATATGTAAATTAGGTGGATATTCCACTCCAAGTTGTTGCAACACACAAATACTTGTAATTCAAAAACAACAAGTGACAAGAACAAACTCATATTTGCATACAAATAGAGTATCCAAGTGTTGGGGATGATCATGTAATAGACATAACACACAACATGCATGAACAATAGTCATAAGCACACATGAACACAAGATTTTACTCTAGAGAAACCCAAAGAGGGAAGAAAATTCAGCAGCTTGAGGCAACAACACTCCCTTTCAACTATGCAATTCACCATTTATCTCATACTACCATTTTCATGGCCTTCATGGAAAGGAATCCCTCTCCAAGGTTTCTACAACCTTAGTTTAACACACTACAGCTTCTCACTCTCACATCAACACTTACACCCATCATCAAGCTAGAATCGCCACTAAAACCATAAACATAGAACTTTCATTTACTTAATCAGTAATGAAAGATTCTATAATTGTAAATTTTATTCGATTCATGATTCTCAATGTTATTATTCAAACCCGTACGCATGTCCTCTTCCCCCGTAACTATCAATTTTCTCAATTGGAACTAAGAGAGAGTGAAACATTTGCAACCGTTTCATCCCACACATCATTTTGGGAGTGTGATGAAATCACTAGTTTATGCATACCGGTGGTTATGAAACTATCATGATGGTTATACATTTTAGTCTTTGTGTAAACCAATAGTTACACAACCACCCCTTCTTGTAGGGTGTCGATTTCATCATGATGACAAAACCACTTGGGTTAAAGGCATTGAATCTTTGGCCTATTCCCTACAAGGATGTCCAGATGATCCCCTCACAAATTAAACCTATGTTACATAGGTTTGTTTTTTTACAAGAAAGTCTTATAACGAGTAGGAATTACATCTATTACGCACATTCAAGATCTACATTTGGATCATACCTCCCCAATTTGATGATTTCAAGTCCCTAAAAGCTTCAAGAATTGATCAAGTGAGGAAATTACTTCCCCACATCTTCTATAGAATACCATTTAGCTTTTCTAGGTATTTGACCCTTTAACCCAGATCTAGATCTTAAAGAATCATGAATTAAATAATAATCATAATGATAGGATTAACCATACAAGAACTAATTACAAATCATGTTTAACACCATTATCCATCCAATACACTCCATTATATTAAACATAGTAAATACAAAGCTTCTTACATCATATAATAGTATCATAAGTTTATGCATGTAATGATCATGCAACATAACTCCATAATAGCTCATACACATAGTGTCTCTATGTATATCAAACTACATAGTTCAATCCATATTTATAAGGGTGGGGACTTTCCCTTCACCACTTACTTCCTAAAATAGGTCGCATGCTGAAAATAGCCATGCGCCTTTACAATAATAGGCACACATGTAAGTGCACTAATAATAGATCTCCTACAGTTAACTAGCAGTAGTAATCCTATTATTATCTTCAACTTGTGCATGGTGCTCATCAAATGCTCATCCCAAAATAGTAGTTGTGTGTCACGCAAGTCTCCATCCCGATGTGTGCTCTACACGCTATCTCCAAAAATAGCCCAAAACCATGAAAATGGCTAAGTCCCCAAATCAGCTTGTCCTAGCGCATGTTTCCTTTCCTATCCTTCCGCACCTTCAAATGTGCCTTATTCCTATGTGCACTGTGAATCTTTTGTGTGCCCTCTCCTTAGTGTCATACTCTATCTGCTCAACATTACCCCACACTAAACTACATTTCCACCCCTCAGAAATGGGGTTTCTTTTTGATGTTCCCAAACAATAAAGAATAAGAATGGAAAGAATGTAAAGAATTATTGTACAAAGAATGGACTTCTATTCTACAGCACCCTCTACTTCAACTGGGAGGATCAACTCTGATATTCTATTTTAATCTCAGCCTCCAATGTTTTCCAGTCATCCAACGCATTTCTTTTTCTCTAGGAACATCTATGGAAATAGCTTCCAACTCATCTGGGTTATCTCTCCCTTTTCATTCTACAATACTAGGACAACATTAGCCATAGCAAACATCCTTCCCTCCAGAAGATCCATCTTTTGTGCTATGAGCTTTCCAATCTCATCCAACCTCTCCTTATGTGGGTTTTGTGTTACTGCAAGGGCTTTGACACTTTTGTTTTACTAATGCCAATCTCTCTACATGCCCTAAAGTCTCATCCTTCATTGCCTTCAAAACTTCATTATCTTCTACTATAGTTATGATCCTAATCACTACTTCTAGTGCTTGCACATATGTTCAAAGCTTGATCTACTTTCTTCATCTCATCTTGTAAAGTTTGGAGTAATGCCTCATAAGATGAAATATTTCTAACCACGGAGGCCTTTTCTCTCTCTACTTCTTGTTCAGGATCCTTTGCATTGGCATTCAAATTGGTCCATCCTCAAGCACCAAATCAACTAATGTGCACACATAATGCATAGCCAAAGGAAAATTTTCAAGTACCTTAGACTCCAGATGTGGTCTTGCTTTCAGACATAGTCACCAATTTCTTCTGCCATGTTGATGAAGGCCTCATTCTTTTTCTTCTCTAGATCCTTCTCTCCTTTTAGACACATTATTTTTGTAGTTTTTTTCCTTATTATCTTCAAGTAGCTCTAATAGTGGCAACCTTATCGATGTTCCTCCATGCAACCTCTATAGATACCTTAACTAAGGCATTTCTCACCTGCTCATCAAACATGAGAGTGGGATTTATAGTCATGTGCCTACTCTGAGGTGCCTTCTTCACTCTTCTTGACACACAAGACTCCTCACATACATCAAAATATGGCTCATCCATGTGAGTCTATGGACCAGACAATTGTTTCCTTGTGCATGTAGTGGCCATGTCTGGTCCATCAGCTCCCACCCATATAACTCCTTTAGGTCCACTATGCTTTGAAAATGGGTGCGAATGATTTTTCTTGTGTCCTCAACATAGCCCATACTTGGCACAATGTATTCTCCACTTGTTCTCCTTGTTCTTGGTCCCTTAGGAACCTGAGCACCAAGGTTTGGAGTTGGCCCTTTGACATCCTAAGTAGTGTCATGCACGTGAGGTTTCTCATGCTCTGATTCTTCTACCTCCTTCACACCTTCCTCTTCATCCTTCATGTCCTCATCTCTAGGCTCCTCCATATCTTCTGGCTGCACTGGGGTTCCAGGCACGCTCTCTGAAGACTCCTCCACCTCCTCATTCAGCTTTAGCTTTCTCCTCTTCTTCTCAGTTGCCTCTTTTTAAAGGGAGATTCATGGTGATCTCCTTACAGATGTGGAGTTCCCATGCCTTGGGTCCTTGTTCTTCTTGAATACCCTCTTAAAATGGCACTCTTCATGGACTACTTCACATCCAAGTCCTCATCTCCTTCTTGCACTTGAGGTGGAGTATCCATGCATGCTCTCTCTCTCCACTCTATCTATGGGCTACCTCCAGCCTCTATGATCTAAGCCACCACTATCTTCATGTTCTTCTTCCTCCTCATCTACCTCTATAGTCATTGTAGGCTTTGGAGCTTGGCACATTCTCCACTATATGTTTTCCCTTAGGTGGCCCAGGAGCATGAACTCATTCTCCACATACTTTTTATTCTCCAGCTTAGGCTTAAGCTGAAGGTATACAGTGTGGCTCCACTATCCCCAATAGCCAAGCTTACTAGATTCATACTTATTACATCTGAGATGAGCCTCTCAATGTAGGTAGTCCAGCTGGATACACATATGTCTTCCTCAGAGTGTGGTAGTCATAGTCTACCTTGTCTGTGTTAAAGTTTAGATGACATGCATCAGTAAAATCGGTGAACTGATGCCTAGAAGTAGCGCACATTGTGAAGGCATAGGGAAGTTTTCACCATGGGCTCCATGTCCCATCCTCATAGAAAAACCACGTGATGCAAAAATGTTGGTACACCATGAACTATACTTGCCTTTCCCACCACAAAGGTAGCTCCTTGGGAATGTGCCACTCCTCCTCAAATGCCATGTGAATTCGGTCATACCACATCTCCACCCTCTACTTAAATGGCCCACTCATTGATCCTTCACATAAATACTTTTCAAACCTCTCCACGAGGGACTTTTTTCCAAGGGGTACTCCCAGATCTTGTTCTTTGGCCCATCGAGCACTCCAATTTCTAAAAACACAAGGGAAGGAGGATATAGCACCAAAACTTATCTTTTCTCTTGTGCGTGCTTCCTCAATAATGGTGTCTATGCAATATAGCCTGCTAGGTTGTATACTACTCCCTGAGACATTTTCTTTGCAATGTGAAGCCACATGGTGTTTACCTGTGACCATCTCTCTTGGTCATTCAACTTGGTTAGTAGATGTGCGACTACTACACCATAGGAAACTTCTTCAGTTTATCAATGTCCATTCCACATGGACCCTTGGTATACCCCAACTCCTTCTTATTTCTATGATCATTGCTTTTTATCAGTCAGATCACTAACAAGGTCTACCCATGTGCCCTTCAATCTGTTAGTGTCTGAAACTAGGGGTTGTTGTGATCCTAACCCTTCATCTAGTGAAATAAAATAAGTCCTCATGGACTCTTCTCATCAACCATTGGTATAAGGGTTCATATTTTCCAAAATATGAGAGCTCATACAACTGATAAACTCCTACCTGCTTTAGTAATTTCTCCCCAACATCATCATACACTGGCATATCCTCCATCTGTGTGCTTGTTGGTCTTCTTATTCAACAACGCATCCAACTCTCCCTTGTTTTTAGAGGTACGGTGGTTGTAGTCACTTATCTTTACATCTATGGATGTGGGATGTGGGAATCCCACTCTTGTCCATTATTACTCCTTCCGGTATTACATCTCTAAAAAATTACTCTCGGAGAAATTTCAACTTCATCTTCTACCTTCTTCTTTCCTTTCATGCCTGTTGCAGGTGCTTTCTTTGGTGCCATCATAAAAATCCCACCTTTTTTTATCTATAATGAGAAAACTCAAACCCTAGCTCAATCTACATGCCCTAGCTTGAAACCGCATGCCCTAGCTCCTTCTCAATGCTTCTGCTTCACTCAAACCCTTCACCAATGGGGACGTAAGCCTCTTCCATGTAATAGTCTACTCTCCATGTCTGGTTTCACAACACTCCACACCTCAACATGATTCACTCAGCTCATCACACTTAGCTCACTCAAATACTTGTGATCGCAAAGGTAAAAATGAACCCACATCACATCCTTATATAGATTTTCAAAAATTTAGTGCATTTATTACTCCTTCACCTACCAATAATCCTCTCATTAATTGACCATTTTCACAATATCCATGGTACATCTTCACACCCCAGCTATAACCTTCTAGCACCTTCCTACCTTCTAGCTACAAACTTCTCTTCAGCATGCTTCCATGCACCTGAGTACCTCACCACTGTGCCTTCCCTGGTAGTCTCCATGGTCACTTCTTACCTCACGTTATATTGTTCCCTCATTTATCTTCATCTATGGTCATCTTTTTAGAGCAATCTCCTTTCTAACAACTCCTTTCCACACTTAACTAGCACATGTAATAATTTTTTTCTCATGTGTACCCAGTTGTGAGTAACCACCCCACACCAATGGTATGTGTAGTCCTCTACACATAAAAATACTTCAAATGGTAATTAGCTTCCAACACACAAAACACTTATTACACAAAACACCAAACTAAATTGACAAAGCATAGCGATGAAGAAAGGAAATACATTAAGGAAATACATAAATGAAAACCTATTCTAAATGGCAACACTTTGCCTTATTACAAACACCAAGAAGACTTATTTATAGTAGGGCTTCAACCTACTCCCATTGAAGTAATCGGGTAACCGTATTCCATCAAGCATCTCTAACTAGAAAGTGCTTGTTCAAGTATATGAGTGATAACATATGGTCCCAACCAATGCACTTTAAGCTTTCCTGATGGCACAAAAACTTAGAATCATAAAGAAGCACCATCTTGTCCCATCTCAAGATTTTTTCCTTGATGTGCCTCTGTCATGCCATGCCTTCTTTGGCCTTTTCCTACTTCTTGACTCCAACGTGCTATGGCACACCTCTCATCCAATTATATCAATTTATCAATTCTTTCTTCCAAATGCTTTCTCATCGGCTAGACCTCCAACGTAACGCATGCAATACACAAAGAAGGTAACATGAATTCCATAGAAGAAACTACTTCTGCCAAACACCAATTGAAAGGGTGTGGCCTTGTTCAACCTCTTATATGTTGTTCTATATGCCCAAAGCATGGCAAAAAACTTTATCATCCCAATATTTCCTTCCAACATCACAAATTTTTGTCAATGTCTGCTCAAAATCTTGTTGAAGGCCTCAATCCCCATTTTCTAAGGATGATAGGGTGTAGTCTTATGGTGCACAATCATAAATTCATCCAATAGTATCCTGATTGTCTCATTCAAAAAATGTGTACCCCTATCACTTGTCAAGCTTAGCGGGCATCCATACCTTGTAAGAACATTTTCCCATAAGAACCTGGTTGTTGTAGTTATTGTACAATCCTTGGTAGGTGTTGCTTCTTCCCACCTTGTAAGATAATCTGTGCAAGTGATGATGTAGCATGATCCAGTTCTACGCATGGCTGGAAAAATAGGACCCACAAATTCTATAGCCCATTTCTCAAATGGCTCTACACTAGGAATAGGTCTTAAAGGCATTTCATCTCTTTTCCCAGGTTTACCAAGGTGTTGACAAGTGATCACATGCCTTACAATATGCTTTACAATCTTTGTAGAGGGTCTCCCACCATAATCCAATGAGTAGAATATTTGCGCACAGTGGCATCACCTACATAGTTCCCACCTACAATACCACCATGAGCCTCTTCCATGATATCCATGTGCTCATGCTCTAGTACACACCACACAATACTTCATCTCGGCCTAACTTGTATAGGTCACCACTAATCAACATAAAAGGTGTCACGTGAATTGCAAGTTGTTTCTTCTCTAAGGATTTCATTCCTTCGGCATCATACATGTACATAAAAAGATAGCAATATCCTCCAATTCCAAAGGTGCATGTTGTAACTATATAATTGTGCATCTAAATTGTATCTTCAATTGTCTGCGCATCCTCCCCTAATTGAATTCTTGATAAATGGTTAGGGGCTAGAATTACTTTTACCTAGGTTTTACCACAACTGTGAAATCAAATTCTTGGAATAAGAGCACCCATCGACATATGCACCCCTAAAATGGGCTTGTTTTACCAAGTATTTCAATGCCATGTGATCGGTGTAAAATACAAATGGTGTTGCTAGTAAGGTATTGTCTAAATTTATGTAGTAGATAGATCATTGACAAGGCTTCACACTCAGTAGTTGTATAATTTTACTCTCTGCAGAGTCAACTTTCTACTAGCAAAAATAGATAGGATGATCTATAATACCTTCTCCAGGCTGAGCTAACACCACACAATGGTCATGCTAGAGGCATCCACATGTACATGAAATGGTTGGTTCCATGAGGAAAATGCAGAATAGGTGTTGTAGTAAGTCTTTCCTTTAATGCCTCAAATGCACGTTGTTGCTACGGTTCTCCCCAATAGAATGTCCCTTTTCCCTTTAGTAACTCTTCCAAGGGTGTGGAAATCTTAGCATATCCTTTGATAAATTTTCTATAATACCCAGTGTGACCCAAGAATCCATGCACCTCACTCTGACTGGTAGGCTCTTCTAGGCCTACAATAACTACAACCTTAGCTAGGATCCACTAACAAACCTTCCTTGCAGATGATGTGCCCTAACAAAGTGCCAAAAGGTGTAGCAAACACACACTTCTTGATGTTTAAAGAGATGCTTAATTGTCTACATCTTTCAAACATTAAGCACAAATTGTCACAATGATCCTTAACAAGTCCATACACCATCCAATCATCCAAGTAAACCTGTAAGAAAATGTGTGAATAAAATCCTGAATGCTTGAACAACTATGCATGAAAAAATACAATAGGCATGTTTTTCAACCAAAGGGCATCACAATATATGCAAAAAATTCCCCATTCAGTGGTGAAATTTTTTCTCTTGATCCTCCTGTGCAATCTTGACCTAATGATACCCAGAGAATCCATCTAAAAGAATAGATTTCACACCCTACAACACCTTCTAATATCTCCTCTGTGAAAGGTGTAGGAAAGGGATCAATCACACATGCAACATTTAGTTCTCTATAATCCACACAAATCCTAATCCACCATCTTTCTTTATACTGATGACCATGGGGCTAACCCACTCTGATTCTTCTAGGGGCTTGATGATGCCATATTTCAACATCTTGTCAATTTCTTCCTTAACCTTTACACATAGGTTAGGGTTCATTCTGTAAGGTCTTTTCTTACCGAGCAACACACCTTCCTTAAGCTTAATCTTCATCTCTCCTAATGATTCATGCACTCCTTTTAATTCATGGTAGCCCCTAGGAAATAAGTCCTAAAATCATGTAGTAACTCAATGATTTTTTCCACTTCAGAGTCGGACCAATAATCCCCAATTATTACCTCCTTAGGTTCAACATCCATACCAATATTCACTTTTTTTTTCTTCATGGGTTCATGATAGGTGCATGCATGTTATCCACACTATCCAAAACTCTCGCATACCTATTAATGATCTATATCCAGATTTTCTACTTCTTCATCATCCACTATGTAGACCATCTTTCCTTTTTCTTTCTCAAAGCAAGCACACTTAAGTAGTGTGGCATTTGTTTCTTCTTCTTTATCAAAGCACGCTCTCTAAGTCATTCTCACCAAATAACTCCTAATGAGTTCTTCCACCTTTGCACTATCTCCCATAGTTAAGCACTTTATAACCCTTAATGCCTCTTCTACTGGAGGTTTAGTAGAGAAGTAGTCAAAATTTTGGACCATTCCTGTAATCAAATCCTACCAATTTCTAGTCTCTCTATGTAGCTCCATATACATACCAAGCATGTGTGTAACCTTGTAAAGTGGAATAAAGTTTGTGCACCCATAGTAGAAGGTGGTAAAGCTTCCTACCCCTCTATCTAGAGCCTCTCACACTATTGAATGTGGTGTTGAATAGGTTGATTACCATGATATGTGTAGATTTGAGTAGGTGCATTGCTCTAGAAAACCGAGTTGTTAGAGAAATCTGACTTCATTCCATTCTACAAGATTATCCTGTGAACCACCCACCAACGCTTTTTGTCCCACGTGCACAGGGTATATGCTAACATATTTCTTCTTTCAAATTGGTTTGTCCACTATTCCTCCATGGCACATAGGAATACCGTAGGGTCTCCTTCTCTCAGTGTGAGGTACAAGTTGTTACCTATCCTCCTAATACAACGAGGTTTTCTTTTCCATGAAAATGCACTCCTTTACTTCACACCCAACCATCTCATAAGTACCATGAGCCCAATTATCACAAGCAATACTTGTGGTATCACTAATAGACTATGCATCTTCCCACTAAAGGATTCCTTCCTTAGATGGCTCAGTACTTTTGGGTCTCGAATGGCATACATAAATCCTATTCAGATCTTCTTCACTCAAAGGCTCAACATAAGGGCTGTATTTTCCCATCTATTAAAGGGATAATAACTCTTTCCTCCTTGTTCTCAAAACTTATATATCCTTTTTTGAACCAAAGATCAACATTATTTGCATAACACCAAGGGCACCCAAGTAGAGATGGGAAACTATCTGCTTCTGCAAGTGCTAAAACCTCAAAATCCCTAGTGAACTTGGCCCTTGTATAGTAATGGATGCATCTTTTAAAACTCCGATAGGAGTGGCCTTAGTTTGATTAGCCATAAACAATACATTAGAAGATGGCTGCAATGGAGGTCTCCCCATCTGTACCCATGCATCTAAAGTAAGCACATTTACCTCCGCACCTGTCAATCAATATATTACTCAAGAGCCATCCATCCACAACAACATTCAAAGTGATCTCCTTGTCATAATCTAAGCTATGAGGGGAATATTTGCATGTAGGATCTGACATCCATTCTCAATATTCACGCATGGAGTGTTTCCCTTTAGCCAACTCCCTAGTAATGGAATGATATTCTCTAGCATGCAACATTTTGCATACCTCCTTCAAGTCATCAATATCCAATGAACCCATCTCTGTTGCCTTCTTTTGTTCCATCTTCCGTGATTTCCTTTAAACATTGTATTTCCCCTTGAAGGTTTTTGAGTACCTCCATGGTCTCTGATAAACCTCCTTCTGGTGCACAGGATCTGGATACCTTGCATGCAAAAATCCTCCTTAGTGATGGTAGGCTTCTGACTTATAACACTTCTCTAGCACACACAACTTCAACACATGTAGTAATCTTCACAGGTAATACCTCAGGTTCGGTGCCAACTTTGGCATCCACTGATTTTCCATAGCATTTGTATCCTAACCATCCTTGTGCCTTTGTTTTCCTATTTATGTTTTTTGCTAAGATGCTCATATAGATCTAGAATTCCTCATAGCTATGATTCTTCCCACAAAAGAACATGTAATATTCTGAGGACATTCATGCACTATAGTGGTCAAGATGATCCACATGTAAAGCATGTTCCATGAG
Organism: Taxus wallichiana var. yunnanensis; assembly: GCA_018340775.1. NCBI lineage: Eukaryota > Viridiplantae > Streptophyta > Pinopsida > Cupressales > Taxaceae > Taxus > Taxus wallichiana. The sequence goes on along the minus strand of CM031238.1, from coordinate 61,764,015 downwards.
GAAACTCACCTCATCCACCACCACGGCCTCGACCTCCAAATCCACCATGGTATCCTCGACCTCTACCACATCCTCCTTCATAGCACCCCTCATTCCGATCATAGTGTGCTTGATTGTGATTCTAATCCTTGGTGCTCACCTTTACCCTTAGAGTTATCTGATACTCCTGTCTTTTCACACACCAATATCTATAACATCATGGATCGACCAATCAACTAGTCTTCTTTATGTATGTGAGTCATGGACCAAAAAATTTTACAATAACAAGATACATTCTTCCTTATCACATGTTGTAATAATGGGCAGCGGATGACATCATGGTTCAAATGACATATCTCATAGTCTAGTAATAATGAATGCACTGACCTACGGGGACAACTATCCTTGGTGTGCCCTTCCACTTCACAATCTGTACACCAAATCCCAGTGCACATCTCATGTGCTGAATTTTCCGATAGTTTCTCCAACTATTTTTCCATAGCTATAATCTATGCTTCCAAATGGGATTACTCTAGTATCTATACTTCCAACTACCTCAAATGTAAAAATTTGCTTCAAGTGCTTCACATGGATCAATGTATGTCTTATGTGACAACACCCTTCTAAAAGGTGTGATCAGTCCTCCAAAAACCATTGTGCATGTTGGCTTGCATGAATATCATAAGAAATCTTAGATAAAAAGTGTTTTGAAATGGGCATCATACTCCCAGACACTCTCAGTAGTGCCTTCTTAATATCCTTGAGTGCACGCTTATACTCTTCTACTCAAATTCAAGGATATAGAACTCTTTAAGGAATGCATCTTTTAATGTTGCATAATCTACACAAGTTTGATCTAGGGTCAAACTTCTTATACCAACTATGTGCATGTCCTATAATGTAGTTACAAATTGACTTTCCTTGCACTCAGAAGTTGTGATCCCTTTTGCATGCCATAATATCTCACACATGTGTACATGTTCAAAATCTCTCTATGCCCCTATATTCTGGAAGATGGAGAGACATCTCCATGTAAATATTCTTGGGGTTGGTGCGGACCCTACCCACCTGATCCAGAACCTCTTATGTTACCTCTACCTCTAGAACCACCAGATCCACCAGAACTAGAGCCACCTATACCCCTTGATCCTCCACCTGTAGCTGGAAGTGGACCAAAATGTACTTCCTATGTGTCCCAATAGTAGTATTGAACTAAACTCCTACAGTCTGCGTGGTGGTACTACTCCCAGAAGTGAGTCCAAAATTTTGTGCTGCTCAAATTTTGTGTTGATGATGCACCTAAAAGGTACCTCCAAACAACAATGAAGACATCTTCCCTACCATAGATGTACTTTCTATGTGACTTACTCCTTTCTCTATTACTTCCCAAATTAGCTTGCTTGACTATTGGATGTACTAGATACTGGAAAACCAAGCACAAGGGCTAGGTTTCTAGGTAGATTCAGATGATGCACACCCGCATGGTCCAGGTCATCTCTCTTGGCACTCCTGTGAGGCCGAGGAGGGTTCCTGTCATGCTTTCCCAAATGGGGAGTTCTGATGCTCTGGCTCCATGCCTTCTACGTGAGCTCCAAATCCTTCATGAGCCATCTCTCTCCTCAACACCATCCACTCTATAATGTCACATTGCTTCTCTATCTCCCTCTCACACACCTCATTGTACTTAAGCCACCTTTCTTCTCTCTTCCTTTTTTGGTCTCTCCATCTTTCACCAAACCTACTCTCCTACCCCCACGCGTGGTGGGGTTTAGCTAGCCATCAGTTTTTCTTCCAAGTTCAAGGTCACCATCAAGATCTTGATCACCAGTGGAATGCCTTGCAAGTAAGTTCCCTTGGGATAACGTAAAAATTGGAACTCAACTACCTCTGGGAAAGAATAAGTGGAAATTGAGTACTCTAGAATATAGTTGTTCAAAACACCATGAAACCAAGTATCCACAATGCATGTCCAAATCAGATCAACATCATAGAGGGCCTGAAATTCTTCCTACATCCAAACAAGTGTGTGATACCTCCAATTCCATTTAGATGCATAAGCAACCAGCCACTCATATAGTTCTACCAGAAAATAACAAAGAATCTCTCATACAAATAGTCATACAGATTCTTTTCCACCCACACGCATGTGTCAAACTCAGATCCAATGTTGAACCTCCATGTGTACTCTTCTTCTAGATATTTTATCCACTCCTCAACACTTTCTAGGGTCAACCGAGTACGTCTTCATCATGAACCATCCTAAAAACAACTGAAAAAGAGGTCCCAATGGAACCAATGATGCAGCCTAGAATTTACCACGAATAACCTAGGCACGTTGGCACATCACCCACTGAGCTAAGTGCTCACCCAAAGCACGCAAAGGTACCAGCCCCTCCTTAGAGTTTTTTGTGTAGGATGTTAACGTGATGAAGATATAATGCATTCAGATCCATAAATAACATAAACATTCCACAGAGCATAACTAGATCTAGATCTTAAAGAATCATGAATTAAATAATAAAAATGATAGGATTAACCATACAAGAACTAGTTATAGTTATGTTTAACACCATTATCCACCAATACACTCCATTATATTAAACACAAGTAAATACAAAAGCTTCTTACATCATATAACATTACCATAAGTTTATGCATGCAACAGATCCAACAACATAACTCTACAATAATCATGTGTCTCTGTATTATCAAACTACATAGTTCAATCCATATTTATAAGGGTGGGGACTTTCCCTTCACCACTTACACTTTCCTAAAATAGGTCACATGCTGAAAATAACCATGCCTTTTACAATAATAGGCACACATGCAAGTGCGCTAATAATAGATCTCCTACAGTTAACTGGCAGTAGTAATCCTATTATTATCTTCAACTTGTGCATGATGTTCATCAAATGCTCATCCCAAAATAGCATTTGTGTGTCGCGTAAGTCTCCATCCCGATGTGTGCTTTGCACGCTATCTCCAAAAATAGCCCAAACCTTTGACATCATAAACATAGTGATGAGATAGCACATGGTGTAATACAACCGAGAGAAATAGCAACAGCTTTTTCTTGAGCACATTATGTCATCTTCTGGAAGAAACCATCTTCAATATTGGATTAAACTCAAAATGGTCATTTTAAAAAGCGGTAGAAGAACTTATTATTATGGCGATATGGATGGTAGATTGGACGGTTGTATAAAAACTTTAGGTGAACAATTTTTCCAAAAAAATTTTGGCTTTCGATTGTAAGAAAGGACAATGAAGGTAATGTCCAAGTTTGAGAGAAGCAAACTCCCTCTTCCGAGTTTGATGTTTCCTTGGAATTTTTTTAAATGAATCGATGGGATTTTGTGGACTAACATTGCAAATAAAATTTTATTAAAGATGAAGGTAGTTTCAAATCATAATGATGTGAAGGCCATTTCTAGTTAGGAGGGATTCAAACATGAGACATCATTGGGCTTGGGGTATTATTGCCCCACCCGACAAGATACTATGTCGAGTAAATGCCCAACAACGAAGGAGGCAACACAGAGTAGTACAAATGATGTATAAGCTCTAAGGTCTATTTCAAATATAGTTGGGGCCCTTTCTCTCGGAAGGGATTGTGTGTAATTTGTGCAAATGATCGGTTGTAGAGGTGATCTGTAAAATAGGTGGATATTCCACTCCAAGTTTTTTGAACACAAATACTTGTAATTCAAACAACAACAAGTGAGAAGAACAAACTTAGATTTGCATACAAATAGAGTATCAAAGTGTTGGGGATGATCATGAAATAGAAATAACACAAAACATAAATTGTTAAGTGAGTATCAAAGTGTTGGGGATGATCATGAAGTATCATAGTTGAGTAGAAGATTGTTAAGTGATTTGTGGTTTGTTTGAAATTGGGGCATATACACTAGCCCTGTGAAACTGGCCACTTCGATCCATTGGGAAAACACATTAGGATCCTCTAGAAATGTGTATAGTTGAGGAAATACTAGGCTCTTGAATGAAAACTTCTTCATATTTGTTGTTGACGCAACTGGCTCTTGGGCTCTCTAGAAGTGTTCTTTCTTCTTGGCATTTTTTCAATCTATTATAAAATTCTGGTTGTAGCTGTCCTTTGGCATTTTGGATTCTTCCTTTTTGTATGTCCTTTGGCATTCAAGTTTCATCTTTAGGGTTTTTCCTTGTATGCTCTGGCTTCTCTCTATTGTGTGGAGTGAAAATGACTTCCTTTATGTATTTATAGCAAGTTTAATACAATGAACAACAACAACCTTTATGCCACCGATCGACAACATTAAATGTGCTACCGTGACATTAGCATTGAGAATTCTAATGTCCGGTAGCATTTTGCATGCTACAGGTTGGCAACATGCAGAATGCTACCGGTTGGTAGCATTCTGCATGTTGTCGACCAATAGCGTGCAGAATGCCACCAGCCAGTAGCATTATGTATGCTACCATCTAGGAGCATTTTGCATGCTACCGGTCGGCAACATATAGAATGCTACTAGCCGGTAACATATAGACTGCTACTTTCCGGTAGCATTCAACACACTACTAGTCAGTAGTATTATGCACGCTACCAGACGACAACATGAAAAATGTTGTTGGCTAGTAGCATTTTGTATGTTGTTGGGCAATAGATGTAGAATGCTACCGGCCGGTAGCATTTACAATACTCCCATCCAGTGTCATATATTATTTCTACTGCATCATTAGGCCAATGGATAAGGCCCAACCATTCCCACAATCATGTTAAAAAATTCCCGCCACATGAAACAACTTTTCCTGCAATTCGCCATACATGCGAAAGTGGTTTTACCAATATTCGCCAAATATTTTCTAAGGATTTTTTTCGAAGGGACCCTTAAAATTTTCCCTGCCCACTATTTAGTCCATCTTACACAAGGGCATCCTAGGGCACGATTCTTTCACACACTCACAAGAACTACATGGAGTCTGAGATGTAGTGTAGCGCTTGGTCATAAGTTCACTCTATTAGTTGACTGACCGATGGGGTCAATCTGACTCCCCATATTGCATCTTTCTTTTTTGGATTTGATGTAGTTTTATGGGTTTTGTAGGTGAACTTCTATTTTGCAGGTTACAGTACACTGGTGATCAAGGTGCGACATACATGCAACCAACAATGAATATAAGTGACACTTTGCGACACACAAGAAAAAAACCAAGTTCTAACCATTTTCACAATCATGGGCGCCCAGATTCTGAAACTCTAGCATCCAAACATCCCTAACCCAGCCTTCACGCACCCATGTCTAGCATGTTTCATGACCTACAAAATTTATTCTGAGCATTGATGACACATATCACCTCTTGTTCAACAGCTTTTCTTAGTCTATACAGCTTCCAGATCGAGTTTCAATCAGCTAAGTCATTTCCTCTCTCTCTCTTTGCACTTAGGGTTTCATATTTTATTTACTTATTTCTTGTGTCATATTGTATCTAGCAGTTGTATATCATAGTTTACATTTAGTTACTCTGCAATTAGGGTTTATCTTAACATATGTTTTTGTTAAATCATTTGGTGAACCCACATTCGAACACTCTTGGACCCTCATTTTTCTTATTCTATCCAATCTTATTTCATGGCTCCTAAAATTCCTCAAATTTCTTTGCATGATTTACTTTAAATGCATCCCAATTGTAAAATAATTATCCAAAAAAACCTATTCACTATGTATATCTCTCGCAATACACCTCCTTCTCAAGTAAGTGTCATTTTTATCGTCTATCTGATGACTCTATTGCTCCTAATCCTCCATCCAATCAACCTATCCTAGAGTCCATCCAAGCTTTACATTCTTTATTTCAAGACAAAATTCAAGCTATGGAAACAACAATTACATCTCTTAAATATGAAATCCAACATCTCAAGGATGTTTCTCAAGCTCATGCTAGTTCTCCTTCTATATCTCATTCACCTCATCCTAATTCTATGTCTTCTACATGTGCTCATATCAATGAACCTCAAGTATTACCATTCCTCACACCTCTCAAGTTTGATCACAATGGTAAGAAACATGATATTATTCCTAAGCAGCTCCACACTCATCAAATGATAAACTTGCCATCTACTCATTATCATCCTCTTTATCGGTTTGCCAATTATCAAGGTGATCCATATTACAATTATCATCAAATTAATGGAGATAATGACAACGATTTGTACACTCTTAAATGAAAAATTGGTCCCCTTACGCATTATGGTCTCATTTCATTTGCTACACAAAATGTTTCTACATGTTCATCTCCGATTGCTACATCATAGTGGGTTCCTAAATCTGATTCATCTATTTCTCATGAACATCATGTCATCGTTGTTAATGTTCCTACTCCTGTAAGTCAATAGCCTCTTGTTCAACCCATCCCGACTAAGCAAATTACTCTCAAAATTAATCAAACCCCTCCTCCTCTCACGTATTCTATGGCATTACCAATCCCAAATAAGAAACCACTCACTAAGAAATACCAACAAACTCTAGACGGCCTCTTTCGACTTCCTCCTTTCAACCCAAAATCTAGCCTTGATCCTACTCTTGCTCCTACCTACCATTATGATAATAGTATGCTTTCTTCCTATACATTTCAAACTACGTCACCATCAAAATATCTCTCTTACATCATCACATATCTCTTCATCATTAGCAAACTTGGGGGCATTGCACTTCCTCCCTTCAATCATTACCAATTATTTCTAATCTCTACACATACACATTACGCTCTGTGCTTTACATCTAGTCTCTCTTATACATCTCATTACACACATTATATCATCATTACCCTATGACGCACTCTAGTTCCATGTTTCATACTCGAATGCTGAGGGTCTAAACACGAAGTGAACCTCACACCTGTAAACAATTAAAAACATATACAATAGAAGATAAATAAATAAAACACGATATTATACCTTCTCCGTAGACTTCTTGCAAACCTCAAGTAATATCGTAGAAGCTTTTAAAATTGTTTCATCTTGTTGAAGATTAGATTTTGGATGCTCTTTAATATTACTATAATGTAAACAATGAAAATCATAGACAAAGGAAGATAAATAAATAAAACACAAATACTATACCTTCTTTGTAGACTTCTTGCAAACCTCAAGTAAGATTGTAAAAGATTTTAAACTTGTTTGATCTTGTTGAAGATTTGATTGTGGATGTTCTTTGATATTACTACTCTAAAGGGATTTGCAAACGTTATAAACATATTTCGAAGGATGTGGATGTCAAATTGGCAAAAGTTGGATGCAATTTTCTCAAAGCTCTAGGGATGGATTTGTAAAGGAAATGGCCAACTTTTATAGTTGAGGGTGAGGCCATGAGAAGTGGATCTTGGGTTGAATTGGATCCACATGTAATAATTATAATTACCTGAAATAGTAAGATGACCATGTCTGTGCAGTTGCAGCTTTACAGGGGCAATCATTATCTTTGAATTCATCTCGAGAAGTGGTTGCACGTGCATTATTGTTTCCCCCACCTTTGTAGGCTTTTGGAAGTGGAGTGAAGTGGAGCATGAGTGGATAAAGGAATTAATTAAATAACTAAATTAATTAGTATTTAATTGTGAGGGAATAATTAACCATTTATTTAATTAAATGTTTAATTATATTAGCTAGGGGTGTAGAAATTAATTTAATTAATTCCAAAGGCATAATAGAATTAAATTATTTAATTCTAAGGGGTGGGAATGTGACTTAGGAAATATAATTAATTTAATTAATTCTAAAAGGGGATTTAATTAATGGAATTAATTTAATTAATTCCAAAGGGGTATGTTGATGGCAAGATATAATTAATTTAATTAATTCTAGTTGGATAGAAGTGGGATAGAAATATGTATGTATTTTTAGAATTTCTACAACACATTTTCACACTCCACGCTTTATGCTTCATGATTTATATTTCTAGCACACATTCTCAAACCATTTGCCGATGATGCACTCTTGTTTTATGGTTCATTTTTGACTACCGAGGGGAATTTATAAATGAACCTCACATCATACACATTCGACGGGGCACGTTGTTCCTTCCACATTCACACATTACATTCCATTCTATCACACTCATTCACTGCATTTGCATATCTTGGTTTCACTTATTCTTGCTTACTTATACTACTTACATGATACACTTTTCTTGTTATGCTAGTTAGATATTTTGTATGTCATTATCTTTTCTATATACACATGCGTGTTCACTTGGTCTTTCGTTGTGAATTTGGACTTCTTTTAGATCCTTACATACGAAATGATGTTTGGCATTGTACCTCTTACCAGTCCCACCGAGGCCACTGGGTACATATACTTTCTCACACATAATAAGTGCTATTGTTTCATCATTTACTACTTCCTACTACTTATTCCATTGATACATACATGTTTTGACATACTCTTTATCTTTCTAACATGCCAATGAGTGCTTCATGTGTAGCATTTGCATTACATGATTATATGACATCATGGTTGGCTACCACACTTTGCTTGACATTGTTTTCCATTGTATGCTATTGTTTACGGGCTATGTATGTTGTCATGTATGCACATTGTATGCTTTTGGACTCTTTGGTCATGATTGCCTTGTGACATTATGAGCGATGTCCCATGTCTGAAACCCACTTTTCATGATCTCTCTTGTCTTCTTTCTTTCTTGATACATTATATTATACATGCATACTTACTTTGATTGCACTAACACATGTTACTAGCCATTTTGTTTGCATGTACCTTGGTTTCTACCATGTGTATCCCCTTCCCCTGCAGGGTATCCATTTCGATCGTTTCAAGTCCTCTTTTTTAACTGCATGCTCATATCAGTGTCACATGCACCCCAAATGAGGGGGCATACATTGGGTGAATCAATCACCCCATACAACAACTCATATCTACAAGATGCCCGGAGGGTAGATGAACAACACAATCATACAAATCACACCAAAACAACCCAAAAGCCGACGTGGTTCCTTAACACAACACAAACACTAACACCCAACATTAGACAACAATGTATAGGTGCTCGTGTCTACCCCCTGAGCGTCCTATGTCTTAGGGGAAAACATAGTTAGTTTATCATATTAACATAGTCTATAATAATCTTCAAAGCAACTTTTACATTACATGTACAAATCCTCCAACAAGAGAATGCAGGTCTATCTCCATGTCAATTGGTACAACTTGAAACAAATTTAGAGCTAATTCGAGATAACATGAACAAAACAAGACACTCTGTTTGTAGTGGTGTTTCTTTGGGAAGTAGTCATGGAAGGAGAGTAACACTATACCTTTCTCTCCAACACTCTTCTCCTATGGCATAAGATCTCCCAAAAAACTCGTGTTTGGTGTGAGATCGCCAAAAAAACTCATGTTTTGCGTGAGATCGCCCAAAAAACTCGCTCTACACAACATTTTAAGACATCTTTCTATCATTTACACCCTTTCACATTAGGTGCACACTTTCCTTTTACACACTTTTACAGAGTTTTCATAATACATGACATTAACTACGTTTTTTCTCTTCTTTTGTAGGTTTGTCCTTAATACGCAACAAGAAACATCCCTACATTAGCAAATACAAGAATAATAAGTACAAATCAACGCACATGCTTCACCCTTAGGGTCACTTCCTCTTTCTTAGTTTTCACGCTTCATTTTCATCAATTCACGCTTTCACTTGTCTCTTCGACACACTATCGCCATCACTCTCTACAGGAACAAAATGTATGCATCTTCTAACTAATTTATGTTATTGCATATTCACTCAACAACATAAAGTGGGGGAAAATGTAAACACAAAATTACACACTTGGGTACATTTCTAGGTCATAAACACATGCTTGTATTCATATGATTCCTGAGCAATAAAACTAGTAATTGACGATTGTATCTTATGGCCTCTTGTTTGTGTTTCTTGTTTTCTATTTGGTCTTACACACCCTACAACCCATTCTCTACTTGCTTATCATTTATGACTTTGGACATAAGCGCTAGCTTGGACGCCAATGCCTAGGCGCACTCATCCCCTATGAGCGTGCTTGACCTCTTTCCACCTTACTCGCTCTTTTTGGGCCTCTTTTATCTTTTGGGCATCTTATTTTCTTATGGGTTGGCATTCTGTTGTTGATTACATAATTCAAACATCGAATCATATAAATACATAGCTATGTGATCAAAATAAAGGACCAAGCTCTAAGCATACTTACTATCACCTAAGCTTGCATCCAAAGGCATCCAAAGAACTCAAAGGCATCCATCTAGCATCCATTCAAGGGACAAGGGATTGCATTTTCTGCATACACTACATAGGAAGGGAAGTTCATTCTATTCCATACACACATTTGCATCTTTTAGAAAATCTAGCCTCATTATCTAGTGCATCTTACACAAGGGCATCCTAGGGCACGATTCTTTCACACACTCACAAGAACTACATGGAGTCTGAGATGTAGTGCAATGTTCAATCATAAGTTCACTCTGTCGGGTGACCACTAGGGTCAATCTGACTCCCATATTGCATCTTTATTTTTTGGATTTGATGCGGTTTTGTGGGTTTTGTAGGTGAACTTCTATTTTGCAGGTTATAGGTACACCCGACGATCAAGGTATGACATACAGAGACCAACAACAAATATCAATAACACTTGTGTGACACAAGTAAAAACTAGGTTTTGACCATTTTCACAAATCACGAGCACCCGAGAGGACTCTAGCGCCTGCGACTCGACCCAGTCTAGAGCCCACGTCTAACCTATTTCATGACCTACATAAATTATTCTGAGCATTTACGACACATATCACCTTCTGTTCAATAGTTTTCCCAATTTATACCACTTCCAGATCAAGTGTCAATCAGCTAAGTCCTTTCCTTTCACTCTTGCACTTAGGGTTTCATATTTTATTGGCTTATTGTGTGTGTCATATTGAATCTAGCAATTGTATATCATAGTTTACATTTAGTTACTCTGCAAGTATGGTTTAGCTTAAAATCTATTTTTGTTAAAACACATACGATATTTCTCCTCCTCATAAGTGTCAAGTCATCATGGCATCTTCTCCACCTCATGTTTTTGAAATCTCTTATATATTAGATCACAATGACAATGAGGTGCCTTTGGATGAAGTTTAAACAAATAGTGAACATTCTTATATTATGATCAAAATGTGCATCACAATGTGAATCAAGACCAAGTTGCACTTTTTATTAACTTTCATGAAAAAAATCATGAAAATACTTATTATATTGATCCTCTTATTAAGATTTTTTTCAATCAAACTTGTTTGTGATAAACCATCTAATGAAAAATTCCTTTTGGGGAAAATCAATCCTACATCATATAATGTGCATACATCTACTATTTTTGTAGTTATGGTCCCTATTTCATTGGGGAACTTAGTCTTACACTTCATAGTGTTTTTATGTCTATTCCTATCAAATCACTAATACTCCTACATCTCTTATCTATACTCATAGTGGTTTACATCTTCGTCTTCTAGCTCGTAGGCTCTTGATTCTCTTAGTAATACTTTGCAAGATCAAATCTTACAATTATAACAAGGAACATCTACTTCTTCTCATGCTACGGGTTCTACTCAATTTATTCATAACCCACATACACCATAAGTTGAATCTTGTCTCTTTCCTATTGGTTTCTTGTTTGAATTGTGAACTTGGAATAATTGAATGTTTAAAGGCATGAGATTCAAGAAGGCAGTCTTGTTGTGTTTGAGTCTATTGTTGGGTCATTTGATCTTTACATTTAAATTTCGTAATTATAGTTGCCCTAAGAGATGATATGAATGGATATATAAATAGAGCCAATTGCCTTACAAAAGTAGTTCAAATGTTTGAGAGCTTAGAGTTCCTAAATGCAATGTGGATGCAAGCAGACGCTCACTAAATCATAATGATAGATGAATAACAATAGTAATAGTGTAAAGAAAATCATGAGTATCACAATTATCTAACCAAATCATAATGATGGATGAATAAGCTTAATAATGGTGTAAAAATAATTGTGTGAGTGTCACAATGATCTAAAATGTAACACGGTGTTGAGTTATAGTACATGAAGGATTTGCAATATCCATATGTTGTGTAGATGGTTGAATTGTTAGTGATAGGTCCGATGGTGCTATTTATTTGAATAAAATATCTCAAAGTTTTGTTTTGTTTCAATCTATGTTCATTTGATCTTTATGTTGATACATGTTTTCTCTCGGAAGGCAACAAGGTGTAAGACAATTCTTTTTGTTGAAAAAATTAACTCCATTTGCATCACCTTGCATGATATTATATTCTAAAATTGTCCTTCCAAATAATTTTTGTCAAACCAACCAACCAACCACAAAATAGGATAAACACATCAATCCTTTGTAAAACTATATTATCCACAACAATACCCAACTTTTGTGTGCAACCAATTTCTTGAAACTTGCCATTCCTTTGGTGTTCACAATTAATCTTTTTCCATGTTTTTGCACACTCCATCAAATCACTTAATTGTGCCCAAGTATTATTCATTGATTTTGCAAACTAGCAATCGCATGTGAGGTATGCAATGTTAACATTGAAAGAGAAATAATGGTGAGTGGAAAAGGAAATTGAAGCGGAGTGTTTTGATCAAAGTTGTTGGTGAAAACCCAGATGGATGAAATGACTTGTTGTAAACAATGTCAACGAAAGATCTAACAACACCATTAACAAGACATGTTTCAACCCACAAATTTACGTAAAGCATGACTTTGTAGTTGACACAAAGAAAAAAATTTGTGTTGCAAATGATCCATAATCAACCTATTATGAGTCAGTTTTCTCGGTGTTTTGAGTAAATGATCTGGCAACATGAGAGTAAATGGGTTTCAACAATCGAAGCTTAAGGTTTTCCAACTCATCAACAATTTCTATCATTACTCGTAGTTGCTAGGAAAATACATGATTTCTTTAATTTCTGGTTTGTTTTTCATCTTTACATCATTCCGATGCTTTTACTCCTTGTTTTACTCACCCTCATTTCTACATTGAACGCTATAGTTTAGGCCTCCATGGATGGAAAACTTTTTTCATGGTCACCATAGATCCTAAAAATATGAGTACATTCTGAAAACCATGTTTGGCAACTACCCAAAAGGAGTTTATTATAAATCCATCTAGGACTTTCATTAGGGCAACGGTATTGTGAGCATAGATGGGCCAGAGGGGGGCCACGTCATAAAGAGCATGAGCTCTATTTTGTACTCCCTCATCTTTAAAACTCACATCATTCTTGCCCACCACCGCTCCATTAACGACACACTACTTCTGCAGCTTACGGATGCCTTTAAATCCACTTCGCCGCTCCACCTCAAACATCTTCTTCTTTACTCTTTCCATAATTGCACGTGCTTGGGTTCGAGGCGGATTTGGGATGTTAAAAATTGAATGCCTGGAGCTCGCCATTAAACATGCCTTGGATGCGAAAATGTTTAAGTAATTTTCTTTGTTGATCCCTCTTGATTCTCTTTCCTTAAATTAAGTTTGTTTGTAGGTTCATCGCCCCTATCGTCGTCTAGAAAAGCATGAGATTTCTAGGCATGAGGTCAGAGGGCAAGATCGAGTTCATTCTCAAATTGTAATCTCCAGGACCTATTCAAATGAATACACTTGTTTAGAGGACCATTAACAAGATATGTTTCAATCCACAAATTTGTACAAAACATGACTTTTTGGTTGACGCAGAGGAAAATTTTGTGTTGCAAAAGATCCATAATCAACCTATTTTGAGTTTGTTTGATCATTGTTTTGAGCAATTGCTCTGGCAACAACAGAGTAAAGGGGTTTCAACAATTGAATATTGTGGTTGTCCAACTCTTCATCAATCGCTATCATTAGTTTTAAATGCTAGGAAAATACATTATTTATGTTTTTCTTTTTTGGTTTTTTTACATCACTCGACGCTTCTACTCCTTTTGTTCGCCTTCTTTTTTGCATCGAATGCTACAGTTTAGCCCTCTATTGATGGAGAGGAAAAATTGTGGTCACCATGGATCGAGAAAATTTGAGTACATTATGAAAAACCACCCCAAAGGAGTTTATTAGAAATCCATCTTCAACTTTCTTCAGGGCGACGACATCCTGAGCACAGATGGGATAGAGGGGGCGCATCGTAAAGAGCATGAACCTCATTCACGCACCCCTCGCCTTTAAAACTCACATCATTCTCGCCCACCACAACTCCATTGATGACACGTTGTTTCTCTGCTCATGCCGCACTTCTCGATCTATCTCTTCGCTCTACCTCGAACATCTTCTTCTTTATTTATCTTTCCACAATTACGCGTGTTTGGGTTTTAGGTGGATGTGGGATGTTTAGAAATCAAACGCTTGGAGCTCGCCATTAAACATGCCTTGGATGCAACAATGCTTAGGTAATTTGCTTTGTTGCTCACTCTTGATTCTCTTTCCTTAAATTAATATTTTTTCCAGGTTCATCGCCCCTTTCGTCATCTGCCTGGAAAAGCATGAGATTTCTGGGCATGGGGTCGGAGGGGAAGCTCGAGTTCATTCCCAAAGTGCAATCGTCATGACCTATTCAAATGAATACACCCGCTCAGAGGAATGTGTTTGTGGACTTCATGCCGCCGCAACAGTTATTGTCGTCGTCACCACAGTTAGTTGAGGAGCAATAAGATGTAGAGCCCATGGTTGCCTCCACTTCTACTTCAAAACCCCTAACCGATGAATTTAGCAAAAATATTCTCTAGTAGGTACAATGAAAAAATGATTTATTTCTTATTTCAGAAAATATTTCCTGTCAAACCATTGGCCTACTCCAAAATTCTCTTATAGGCATGTGTGAAAAAAAAAAAAATCGTTATTTCGGAAAAGATTTAAAATTGTCTAACCATTTGTTTGCCACGTGAAGGGCATATGTGAGTCCGTGCTTCGTCAACCGATTCATCTCTCACATCCATGTCCCATCAGTTGTTAGAAGGGGTGGAGCATTCCACATGTGCAAACGCCTTTCGACATAATGAAATTTTACGATTTCCAAGTTATATAGATATTTTAGATTTATCCTAATGTTGTATGCCATTATCAATATTTTCTTAACAGGACAAGTTTAATGTAGGAAAATTATGGGTTTGCAGAGTTAGTACACATTTTAGATTTGTTTTTAGGGCATTCGATATAGATATTCCTTAGATTGATAACATTGCGGTTGAAAAGGCTGCCCGGTTAGGCACTCTTCAAAACCCAAAGCAGAACATGGAGCGCGACGCATCTTAAGCAACCTTTTCAGACCTATCAACATTGACATGTTTCCATGAGAAGATAGTAGTATACTATGCAACTCGTGCAATTTGATAATACTAAAATAGAAGACAACATCACTTGAAGCATTAATTTGCACATTAAAATAAAGAGAAAATACCTCAATTTTTTTACATAATTAAGATATAAATCATGTACATATACGAGAAAAATTTGAAAAACATTCAACAGCCTTTTCAGACCTGTCAACATTGATATGTTTCCATTAGAAGATGGTTGCTTACTTAACAACTCGTGCAATTTGATAATACTAAAATAGACGACAACAACACTTGAAACATTAATTTTCACATTAAAATAAAGAGAAAATACCACCTTTTTTTTTTTTACATAATTAAGATATAAATCATGTATGTATACAAGAAAAAATTGAAAAATATTCACCCACAACACTGAGAACATGTCAAAATAGACAAGCTAAAAACACTAGTAGTGGTGACTGGTAAGAGATGTTGTAAATACTAAACATCTTTGGATCTTGTTAACTGTCATTTGGAGGTCACCCGAATTGAATGACCCACAAATAATAAATTTCAAGAGTAGTCTTACTATCAATTTCCATCAGAAACCAAAATGCGAGAATAAACAAAGAGAGGGGTTCTGATATCATAGAGGAGGAGGTGATATTTTGCATCTAAAATAAAGCCCAAGACAGACCAAAATCTGTGAAACCTGCATTGAATGACCCAAAAGTAATAAATTTCAAGAGTTGTCTTACTATCAATTTCCATAAGAAACCAAAATGGGTGAATAAACAAAGAGAGGGGTTCTGATATCATACATAAGGAGGTGGGATTTTGCATCTAAAGTAAAGCCCAAGTCAAACCGGAATCTATGAAACAATCACTGAATTTTCCGTTTTCTTATGTTTAAAGGAACGAATGCAACTGTAATGCAAATTGATGCACACGGGGAATGATATTAAACAATAATGTGGAGTGGCATCACATTTCTCAATTACAAACAGAAAAAAATTTAAAAACTCTTTTCAATCTACACTGTTCTTTAGGTAACAAATATTCTATATTTAGAGGACACAGGCATTACTTCCAATTGAAATCAAATACCTGGGATGATGATGAGAGAACATAAAGCAAAATCATTAGCTTCCATTGAAATGATTATGTTGCACAGGCACATTTTGGTTTGTTTGACATGGGTCTATTTTTACCATTCAACTTTTATTTTAAATACATGGAGGAAAAAACAGCAGATACGATACGTTTAAAGCCATATGATTCATATCATATCTTTTCAACAACAATGTTATCAATCTAAGGAATATCTATATCGAATGCCCTCAAAAACAAATCTAAAATGTGTACTAACTCTCCAAACCCGTAATTTTCCTACATCAAACTTCTCCTGTTAAGAAAATTTCCAAAAACAATGTCCATTACTTTGAACTCCATTAAGTATGGCCAAAACATACTGCTGAATTTCCACAATTAATATCATGTACCCAAGTTTTCCGTGAACAAAGACTTCAAAATTTCAGTCTATTTCCTTTTCATTAGAGTTGACAGAAGGTAAAATGACTAAATAGAGGTAGATAATAACAATAACATTAACAAAGGCACGGACTAAATTAATAGGCACGGGTCAGTGAAGATGAAGACAATATGAACAATAATTATTAAAACTATTGGGCAATTAATAAGTTTAGTTGCAGGGTTTGCCCCAAAACAATATACAGGGAGATGAGAGTTTGTGATCTGACTCTCTAATCTCAAGAGATCAATGACCATTGTCACCATTTTCACAACCTAAGCCATACAACACGCCTGCATATTTTTCACTTGACCCATTGAAGAAACCCTCTCTCAATTTCCTGAATGCACAAGAAGTTAACAAGCTATCAGAACCAGCCTGATGACACACCCCAATTCTCTTAACATCGAGTAACTCAGTGAGCTTATTCAATCCTCCATGCAGACTGTTGCAAAACTTCATGAGATGCTTGATATCATACACAATTGGAAAATACATGTTGATCAGATTGAAAAACCCCACCTGAATAGGAGGTAAGTTTTGGCATGTCAGAAGCTTCAGCAGGTAACCAAAGTCATAGCCACTATGAAAAGTAACCCAATGCACGGTATCGTACAAAACTATGCCAGATGACATTAGCAACCCCCCAAAGATCTGTGAATCAATACCCATCTCATTATTCTTCTTGAAATCAATACCACTCTGCCTCAAAAGCTCAATGGAATCATTGGCATAAACATCTTGTTCAAGATTAAATTCTCTGAAATTGAATTGCCAAATACAGTATTTATCAGTGCCACATGTGGGAAGGTTTCCATCCTTATCAGAAAAAGTGAGACCCAGCTGAATAAGCTTGAGCATGTCCACATTAGCCTTGAGTGCACGATAATGATATTTTGAAGCTCTGTAATCAAACAAATCCTCCAGATGGGTATCTGGTTCAAAACTTACAAACGCACTTAAAAACCCTCAGTTGAAAAAAAAAAAAGATCCAGAGTCTTGTAGAGACACCCTAGAATAGCAAAAATGAGGCCAAATCTGTACCAAAATCTCACCTTTTTGTATCTAGCCTACGAGTATCTTTCCCCATCGACAAGATCTTTGTGAGTTTAATATTTGTGTCTAAATTAAAAAGATTTGGTTGGTAACGATAGCATTTTATGGATAACTAAGATTAAATTAAAAAGATTCGGTGAATATTTTAACCTGACACCAATTGCAATGATATTTTTTTAACAATTTTTTCACATCTAAATTCGCTGATAACATTTGAACGCCTTGCGAACTCCCATCGTCACTAAACATTTGGGTGACTTGCAAGTTGAAGGAATGCAGGTTATTTGGCAACCGTGTGGGTCAATAAACAAAAAACACCAAACCCGCATTAAGCATGTAATTAACAAAAAAACAAAACTGCTGAAAATAGTCGGGAATGCAAAAACAAAATTGCTCAAGATAGTTGGGAATATTGAGAATGTCAAAAAGGTCATCATAACCATCATTTAGCACATCAAATTTAACACACTCCCGTGAATATCTGCAAAGTCCTTTCCCATAGGGGGGACGCCTTCGGCGTAAATATCCCTAAAGTTGTCCTTGCACACTATATATAAAGGTGAAAAGAATCAAAATCTTTTAACAAAATGGAGAAAAATTATATCCTATCACTCCAAGTTCATTCATTAGACATCGGAAGCCTATTTTTCAAAGGCAAACATGAGACATAATGACTTTGGTGATCAAAGACATTCAAGTCATTTCCTTGTAACAATTGTTGCTAAAACATTTAGCCTCTTTTGCGTCTTATTAAGACATGCTCCTCTTTGAAAGAGCCCACTAAATTTTTCGTCTACCTCAAATTTATATCTTCTGTCGGACTTCTTTCATTCAATACCCCAAAAATATTTCAGAGAAGTTCTAAAAGAGGTTCAATATTTAAACTACGGTTCAGGCCAAAGTATCTTACTATTACTGAGATGGACTCCACAACCATCAAAGTTATTACAAATAAGATCACAATGTCTTACTAGTGAGACCAATTATTGATTGAATACAGTTTCTTATCACAGAAGTATCCCCAGATGTAGTTGTCTTATTATTATTATACTTTAGTAGAGCAATATTGTAAGGAAACATATTTTCGCAACTGGTTAAATAAAGGTCAAGCTAAGGGGATCAAGCAATATCCATTGAGTCCATCCATGAGCCCAATGATATGGTGTAATACCCAATTGATAGAATTGCTACCTCGAGAAGGAAAAACAGATTTCCAATTTGTTTTGATGTTCATGAATATTCTTAAATTTATCTTATCAGCGATCTTCAAAGTTTAGCACTCAAATATTATCTTTCATTCATTACACTTGGGATGCAATGCTGTATATGATATTTCTCCATGATAAACTGTATGGCTTTCTGCCCTGCAATCCTATGATCGCACTGTATCATGTTCACACTTGAGAAGGTCCACATTTTTGTAATATATTGTTGATTTGATCAAAATACCTTTTGCATCAATGGCAGCAGTTGCCCAGTGGTGGGGAACATTCGCCGGCTATAAGGATGGCAAAAACTTGATGAAACCAAAAAATATATATTGGGGAATAGCATAGTCTAGAAATATGTTATATAGCAATGAAAATTCTTTTGCTACAAACGAATACTGGGTGAAAACATCGAGAGATCGACCATATATGAATAAAATGCCATGAAGTGCACTTTAGATGGTCATCCCATTTTACATCATTCTAAGACCCCGTAAAAGTTTGAAAGCAGAGTAAAGATATGACAGTTTGAATCTTCTCAAATGCATAAACTAAAAAGAGTTTGAATGCGTCCTGCATTTATAGCACTAAATCGCATAAACCCAAAACTCCTATGCTACAATCGAATCCAAGGAGTAAAATACTTACACATTTGAACATAAAGCCATAATTAGCTAGGAGTCCAATTATCACAAACAGATTAAATTGAATTCCTCCCTAAGACATAAACGTGTCTAATTCTTTCATAGTAAGCACGTCAAATAGAAGTTTCCTATGCTGGAAAAAGATCTGATGCTTAAAAATACTTGCAAGAATACCCTGTGAAAAAAATTGATCCTCGCATTCTAAAACAGAAAACCACACTCAGAAATCTCAATTAGCATTTCCTTGAAACTTGTTTAATGATTGTCCCTTTTCAGTCGCTCATAAGTTATAGCCTCTACATGAGGTGCAACAGGAAGACGATGTGTATTTTTCATTCATGTTAAAATACAGTTCAACACTTGAATGTTTACATTTTCAATTGCATAATGCATTTATCTAGTGCTTTTAGAGTAAAACCTTCAAAGATTTAATAAACAGTGATTACCAAATCAAATCCATTATCATCGCTTGTACATCATTAATCTATGATAATATCATATAGATTTGGAAATTTGTGAGCTAGAATGAAACCAAAAAGTAGCAAAAGGAGAGACTGAATATATTTGAATTAAAAAACCATGCAAATGCACCTTAAGCTGGGAGTCTCGTAACACAAATATTGATTAACCTAAATCCATTCAGGGAAACAAAAATATGAGTTTATATTTGCAAAACTATAATATAGAACCAAAGCCACTACTCTACAAATGCATACAAAGAGTAGCATAAGTAAAGATTGCACAAATTTGAGTCTAAAGCCATAAAGTGCACATTAGTTGCAAGTCTAATTATAGCAAACAGATTAAACTCAGTTCATCCTGTGACCGGAAAAGGAATTCACATCATCATACAGTACTTTAAATCCTGTGTTACAAATGAATCAAAGGAGTCATGAGAGGAAGAGAGATTGAGCGCATTTAATTACAAAGCCAACAAATTGCACATTAGTTGAGATGCCTCTTCTCACAAATAGATTAAACTCATTTCATCCTGAAGAAGAAAAAAGAGTTTGAATCTCCTAAATTTCCAACACTATCATATGTAAGCAGACCTGCTATCCTAGAGCTGAAAAAGGTCTGAGATAAGACGGCATTGCAAGTGTTTGAACTGAAAGCCACAAATTCCACAATATGTGAGAGTGATCAGTTACTAGGCCTTTCTAATCAAACATTATATTAATTCTCAATGTGGCATATGACAGAGAAAATATATACTTCTCATATAAAATATAATTTCAGTTTCAAGCATTCACTTAGCTGGAGCCCTAGTTGATCTCAACAAATAATGATGACAAAACAAAAGCATGATATATTACACTACATCATGAATCCGTAACATTTTTGCATAGTACTGAATACTGCATGCTACAGATGATTGTATGGTGTGGCAAAATGAAGAGAAATTGAACAAATTTGAATTCAAAATCATTAGCTGTATATTAGTGGGGAGGCCAATTATTGAAAACACTTCAGACTGACTTTATTCTTAGAAATTTCAAATAACAGATACAATAAGAGCTTGAATCTCCAGATCTATAACAGTCATACATAATAATAAAACCAAAAATTGCATGCTATAAATCAATCCAAGGAGTAACAATGATGACATCCAAGGCAAGGACTACTACATCCACATCATAAATCCATAACACCATTATATAGTACTGAATATCATGGGCTACCAATGAATACATGGTGTGACAAAATGCCGAGAATTTGAACAAATTTGAATAAAAAGCCATTTGTTGCATAACAGCTGGGAGTCCCATTATTAAAAAAGCGTTAGACTGGCTTGATTAAAAGAAAAAGCAAGATCTTGAATCTACCAAAAGTTAAAAACTATGGCATTATCAACACAAATAAAAAATCTTATGCCACAAAAGAATCCAAGGAGTACATACAAGGAGATTGACCACATTTATTAAAAAACCATGAATTAAACATCACCTGGAAGTCCAAATATAAAAACAGATTATACTAAGTTCCCTACTGGGACCAGCAAAAAGCTTTACATCAACTATAACAATAGCATATAGTACTAAACATTACATGCTACAAATACAAGGTGTAACCAGATGAAGATTAAAAACATTTGACAAAGAAGCCGTGCATGGCACTTC
This sequence comes from Taxus wallichiana var. yunnanensis, assembly GCA_018340775.1. Classification (NCBI taxonomy): domain Eukaryota; kingdom Viridiplantae; phylum Streptophyta; class Pinopsida; order Cupressales; family Taxaceae; genus Taxus; species Taxus wallichiana. The sequence continues at coordinate 61,742,179 of CM031238.1, read as the reverse complement.
AACTGGGAGCCACATTTTAAAAAAGGATCGAACTGGGTTCATTCTGAAAGAAATAAATAAGTATGGATCTCTTGAACGTATATATCTATCATTTAGAACCAAAATCCCTGTACATGGTGACATATTAGCTGGAATTGTTGCAAAAATAAATTTCCATCAAGTTCCTGATACAAAGGAGGAGTTTGACATACGAATCTCCCATAATAAGCATGTGAATTACAAGTTTTTACACATAACAAACATTTAATAGTGGCAAACCATGAAGATTGCCCACAAAGCAATTTGTTCCTGATATTTTATGGAAAAGAAAAAAATTTAAGTTATAAACAAATCCGTTAAGTAAAAGCAAACTGTCCTTGAAATTCCTAAGCTCCATGACTGCCTTTTGAAGCTTCTAAACTTTCCAACATCAACTTGCATTGCTCATTCAGCAACCCCAATCCTTCAGAAAACAACCTTACCTCCTGAATCCTGAACCTGCGCCATTTCTGCTGCAATTGCCGGGCCTCCACAGCATCAAGGCACGGATACTCCTCGACAGAATTCACAGCTTCAGCAAGCTCCTTCATTCTGCCCAACACAATTGGAACAACAGAGGTCCCCACTTGCAGCCCACCGTTAAACCCTCCAGAGGGTTTTAAATTTGTAGTAAACCCATCAACATTATTATTCTCCAAACCCTTCCTCTCACCTTGGGTCGGCTTGCTCCCTCCATTTTCACTTACATTTTGCATTAGGGTTTGAAAATCCTCTTCCTCCTGAACATATTCGCCGCTGTCGTCTCCGTTGGTTGCACGGCCAGCTTCATCTCCGCGGTTTTCACCGTCCAATTCAACAGGGATTCCAGAGTTCCTAAGGTTTATAGGGCTTTTACGGTTTCCAGCTTTAATATTCGGAACACTATTGTTGTTTTCCCACAGCCGCTTCCATATAGCAAACAGGGCCGGTTCGTGAGGGTGCTTGTAAACATAATTTTCTTCCGAAACGTTCTGCCGCTTTAATTTAGATTTTATGGACAAAAACCTAGCCTTCATATTCCTCATCTTGTCATAAAGCTGCTTGGTACTCACCTTAAATTGCAGCGCTTCCTTTCCTCGCGTATAATACGCCGCTATGTTGACTTCGCCTTCCGGCGAGGTACATTCCAACAGAATCCTCGACAGACAAATCTCTTTCTCGCCGGACCATCTCTTTGAAGAATCAGCTGATGATCTCTCTGGTGTTTTCACTGATATGCTTGTCTTTGCGCGTTTCGATCTGCGGACCGAGCCTTCAGCGCTGACTTCATCCGATTTGGTAATGGGCGTAGAAACCTCCTTGGGGTATGTTTGCGCCAGGAGCTCTTCTAAATCCATTGCAGCACAACCGTCGCCACTTACCTCCTCCATTTTGAGCTCCCTTTTTAATGGAGGAGAGCGTAGCAGAGTTAATTGGGTGTTCTCGTCGCTATTGAACTCTATGTTGTTGCGATTTGCGGAGAGTTTGTTATCATCCTCTTCGCTAGAAGAAGCAGGGGATGTTTTTGAAAGGATTCGAAGGCTCATCCCTCCCTGGGATTTCTACAGAGAAGTTAAAAATGACAATCGATTAGCAACAAGGAGATGGGAATGGGGAGCATTGAATCAGAGATCTGTTACTTCAAAATGGCAATGACAGATGAGGGCGGAAAGAAATAGACATTTATGAGGTAGGGCGAGAAGTAATTGGAGAGACCGGTACCTAAGAAAATATCGGCATTATAATTGCCCTTTTCTTTGGTCCGTAGAAATATGCCATTATCGAGGATGGTGCGCATCGTTGCTAATATTCTTGCTCTCGGTACTCATAATGTTTTATCATAACAAATAAATGACTCACACACAACAAGAAGATACCGCATCGAGGACCAATCATGAAGGAAAAACCACAACTAAAAGAGAATGGAAATGTAAGTTAAATTGTAACATTTGAAGGTTGCTTCTAATAGGGTGTATACTACATAACTATAGTTTTGGTTTGCATAATCAAGGATCATAAACACATGTCTAAATGTATGAACATTGTATTAAAAATAGTCATCTCGAGTTGGTTTGGTGGAAGTGAATGCAATATTTTGAAACTCAAGTGAGAATGGCACAAGTATAAATGGTGAAATTACTCGTAATAAAGAAGCTTCAAACATTTAAAGTAACAATTCCTAGAATAAAAGCACGTCTTATTAGGAAAATGTCTTTTGGAGCAACGATATATATTCAAATAAGCACACACTTTGAACTATAAACAAGCTATTTAAGATGTCATCCAATCCATTGTGTTATTTTAACTATAAATTGCACAAATCAAATCAAATTAAATCTCACATATCAAATATCACTATAGACACCTAAAATCCGTCATGTGTCATTTTAACTACAAATTGCACAAATCACACCAATGTTGTCTTTGACTAAGAATTAATGACCCTCCATTAACTAATTAGTTTTCTCCTCTCAAATACTAATTAGTGTACTTACATTAAATAAAATTAATCTTCACTTAGTAATTAATAACCCATTATTAATTAATTTCCCCTCTTCATCATTTAATTATCAAACCCTTATTAATCAAATCTCACTCTTAATCATCTCTAAATACCACTAAATTCATCTAAATTCGCCACCAAATAACTTATATAAGCTAATATACACATATTATTTAATCCCCAATTGATTATTTAAGCCCCTTTTCCCCATCTAATTCCCACAAAGGTTTAATTCTACTTAATTACTCCTAATTCTACTTAACTAATCATAATCCTACATCTCCATTATCCCACATTCACTACAAGTTACACTTTTCCCAAAAAGAAAGCTATAAAAGCAAGCCTCTACCCCCTTCCCAAGACACCTACTTCTCATGCTAAGCTTTTTACTTGTGGAAAGCTCAAGGCAAAAGTGAGAAAACCCTCTTTGGTTGAAAAATAAAGCGGAGATCCGAAACACGGATCATACCGTTTTGAATGAACCTCTTGCTTCACCAAAACTCCTGCTTTAAACATCTCTTGGCTTGCATTCGGTTCATCAAGGATATTCACAAAGTCCGAGACACATCCAAACTTTCATGGGATAGGTTTGAGGTTTCATTTGTTTTCAAATACTTTTTTATCTTCCTTGTAAATAGTCACATCATGTTGTTTTTATCATTATTTAAAATGTTTAATCTTGAATGAACTTTTAGGTGTAAGTTGTATTAATATTTTTAGATTAAATTACATATTTATAGAAAGCGAGCATGCATATTGCACTCTCAATGGGACATCTTTATTTCACATGCATTTTTCTTCAAATTTCATGTATATTATGCAATTTGAATTAAATCTAATATTTTTGTAGACATTTTCTTGTGTTTGGAAGTGTTGAGTTAGTCTTGCAGGTATTAAACAGGCCATGTGCTATCAAAATCCGACTTGAACGTAAATATTTGACATTTTTGGACTTCTATCTCGATTTTCATTCTTCCTTCGCCTTTGCAAGTTTGCTTTGTGTTTTGATGAACTTGCAGGTGTTCTTGAAATAATTTTTCGCAAGGGAAAATTAATGATTTTCACCAACGCTCTCGGGACTAGGTCCCTCCTCTTGGGAATGGGGAGGCTCCCATTTATTGAATGCGGGAAAAGTAAAATCTGTGGTGGTCGTTAGATCGGGATCATGTAGGAATACTCCACTAAACTTGTGGAAATTTTCTTGTATAAAATACAAGGGAGGAATTTGTTTGGAGAGAGGTGAAGGGGAGATAAGAATATAGGGAGAGAAGGTTAAGGTAGTGAATAGAACTTGCAAACTTCACTGACATTAACCAAAGTAGGTCCACATCCAATAGGAAGAAAACAACCATGTAAGCAATAACAAGATTAAAAATCAAAGACACAAAGTTCAATTGATTTATTCCTCAAAGATACAAATCTCTTTCTTGGTTATTCAAGATTACAATGTTTACAAAGTTGAAAGTAGGAAGTAGAAGAATATAGACAAGAAAATAAAAGAAATAGCTTCATATTTGTATTAGGAGAACAATAACTATTCACCCTCGAAATGGAGAATCCATCCCAATATATAGCTTTACAATATGTCTCTTCATCTCCCCCACATGAATTTTCACATTCCTATCACTTGTGACCTTTCATATTCCTATTGGAATTAAAAAAATCCCCTTTCTTATCAATGAAAAGGAACTTTTACAATGTCAAATTAAAATTTCGCTTAAGTGAATAAGATGAAAAAATAAAAAATTACATTCCCAATGAAGAATTAGAACATAGAGAGAGGGAAGAAGATCTAAGGATGAAGAAGCTTCTAATGATGAAGGACTAGCTTTTGGAGAACTACGAGGAAATGCTCTCGGAATGAACTCCTTGCCTTTGACTTCCTTATGAAACATGTTACTGGGAGTGCCACCTTCTCTGCCTCAATGTAAACACAACCCAAAGCACTAATCTAAGTCTCGGGAATACCAACGAATGGTCTTGCATTGATTGAACCAAACTTGATGATCTTTTGCAATTAGAGATTGAGCCTCTAATTTCTGCAAGGGATTCCAAAGTATCTTCATTGAAAGAGAAAGGATCCCCGCCTCTTTCTGGACCAAATCTTGGAAAGACTTTAGGAGCTCTTCCAAGGATGAATGTTCACTGAGTGGAGGTGATCTAAGCTTCTACACACTGTTGTTGACATCTTCCAAGATTTCATATGCATGCTCTCCATAAGACTCAAGTTCCAAGATAACATCATTTATCATATCACATATAGCACTCATTGTGTGAGACCACATGGGAGACAAATTATCTAAGAAAAAGTGAATACATTCTTGCTCACTAAGGAGTGAGAATCAAGATAACTCATCTCGGAAACCAATGGGAACACACTATCCCAATGGGTCTTTTCTTTCTCAATATCTTCCTTGGTCATTTTCACCTTAGAAATAATGGCAAGGGAAAATTTGAATAAAGAAATAACCTCGAGAAATAATACCTTTCCCTTTTCCAAAATCTTCTCCACCCATTTGTCATTAGCTCTCCCTTGCATGGTGTACCCTTGAGCTCTCTTGATCACTTGAGGATCAAAATTGTTGATGGGAGAGATAACATCTTCCAGAGGAAGGGTATTGCGTCGGGTTCCAAAAATGATTGTACATATGCGGTGAGGGTTCTCACATGCTCTTCTAATTTCTCCACAGTCTTCTTATTTTCTTCATTCCTTGCAAATAATCGGGTTGTAGACACTTTTAAGAGGTACATCTCCATAAGGATCCAAAATAACTCTACTTCATCATAAACAGATTAGCAAAAAGAAAAAAAAAATAAAACATAGGTTTTGTCTTTTAAATGTAACAGGACCGCCACCCAGCCAGCGGGCGGCGGTCCCAACTACCGGTCTCGTGTAGGGTAGCGGTCCTGGCCATTACGGATAGAAAACAAAATTTGAAACAAACAACCTCTGAATTTGAAAGGATGTTCATTTCTCTTCTCCTTCATGACCTTTCCCATTCTCCAGTGCACGAGAGGACATGAGAAAGGTTATAAATACATGATTGTAGAAGTGTAGAAGATCATCAAGCATGAGAGCAAGTGAGCAAGAAGTCTTAGTGCTGGAAATTGTATTTTGTAGAAGAAAGGAGTGTTGAGATAGAGAAAGAAAGTAATTGAAAGGAAGTGTTGAGATATTATCTACTTCCCTTTCATACTTATTGTAAATTTTGTACTTATTGATTTGAATTGGCCAATAAAAGTGGGAAGAAAGAGCAACCCTTCCCGACTGGTTTTTCCTCCATTGGAGGTTTTCAGATAAAATTTTTGGTGTTATGAGCTTATATTCTTTCCTTTACTACAATTGTTTGATTCTAAGCACAATAATAATTCATTCACTAGCTATCTCTGTTATTTTCTAATAGAAAGTAAACAACAATGATTAATTGTGATTTTGTGAATAATTCCAAAGTTGAAGAGTTTATAGATCATTTTGGTATTAGAGCTAACAAGTATCCAGGACTATGGTATTTTGTTCTTGAATTTGTATGACAATGACAAGATCTAAAGGCAAAGAAACCTTACCTTGCGATCCAGAGATTTCTACAAAGAAGTGGAAACAGAGAATTCGGGGAGAAATGGAGGAAGAGAACTTGGTCCGTAGAATCGAGATGTTAGAGACCATGATGGATAGGATGTTTAGAAGGCAAGAGGAACTTGCATATTTGCATAAGACATCTTCCGTCAAGCAAGATTCCATGGACTCGGTGGTTCGAGGCTTAGCCAAAAATTTTGGTATAGGCAAGAGCCACCATGAGGAAGATTATGGGGAAGATCATGAAGAAGATACTTCTAACACAAGAGAAAAGGTAAAATATGAACATACTCCTTTTAAAGTTGAGACTAAAGTCAAAATCAAAAGCTTTGAAGGACAAGTAGATGCAGAGTTACTTGATAAATGGTTGAAATAGTTAGAAGTCTATTTTAGCGTCCATAATGTCACTGAGGCACAAAGGATCACCTTTGCATGTCTCAAAATGGAGGGACATGCTCTAGTTTGGTGGGAAACTCATCTAACTACTTGTGAAAAGAAGAAGTGTCCTATTGTGAAGTCTTGGCAAGAATTTAAGGAATTACTTAGAGCTAACTTCTATCCTATTGGCCATAAAACTGACCAAATGATTAAATGGCAGTATTTTAGACAAGGCAATGGTCAAAGTGTGTAGGACTATACTACGGAGTTTCGAGGCAAGCCATGTTGCTAAACATGGATTTGGAGGATGAGGATATTCTGACCAAGTACTTGGGAGGACTTCACACTCACCTTCGAAGAAAAGTCATCTCCACAAAGCCCAAGGATCTCAATGAAGCATGTGTGCAGGCATACTACATAGATGATGAGAAAAAGCAAGGAGAAGCAGAGCCGAGGGTAAAGCAGTCAACAAATCAACAGAAAAAGGATTATGGGAAAACAAGTAACAAGAGTAAGTGGAAAGGAAAGGTAAACAAGCTGCCACTACTTTAAATACTTGTAAAGATCCCAAGAATTTTTGCAAGAATTGTGATATTAATGGTCATACTTGACGCTACATGTTGGAAGTTGCATCCGGAGTTACATCCAAGAACCAAACCAAGGACTCCAAGAAGTCCATGACAAGCTGTAAAGACAGAAGGGGAGGTGGAAATCAAGATGACTCTGATGTAGATGAAAGGCTTGGATGCACGGCCACCAACATGGACAATGAAGAGGAGATGAGTAGACTATTCCAAATCAAAATCCAGATCAAGAGAACTAAGGTAAATGCTTTGGTTGATACTGGTTCTCAATCTAACTTGATTTCTGAGGCAGTTGTAAAGAAGCTTGGTCTTGAGACTTACGAGCATCCGCACCCTTATCCTTTGGGTTGGGTGAAGAAGGGTGTTGAAATTTAGGTAACAAGAAGATGTAAGGTCAAGTTTGGGATAAATTCCCAATATATAGATGTTTTGAAGCTGACGTTATTCCACTTGATGCTTTTGATGTTGTATTCGGGAGTCCTTACTTGTATGTTAGGGATGCTATATTTATGAGAAGGGAAAATTGGTACAGATGGGTCAAGGATGGGATCAACTACAACATCCGGCACACCAACGTAAGACACGGGTTACTATGGTAAGTGCTAACCAAGAAAAATGACTTATTCAGAAAATCATAATCAGTTTTGTTTACTTTTGTTAAAGGATAAACAAGATGGGGTAGAAGTTTCAAAGATTTCTAACCAAGGAAAACAAGATTTGGATAGTATTATTCAGTCTTTTCAGGAAGTATTTCAGGCTCCTAGTGGATTACCACCAAAACGGGAAGTAGAGCATGAGATTCAGCTATTGCCAGAGTCACCTCTACCGAACATCGGGTTGTATAGGAAATCCTTTCTTGAGAGTACTGAAGTAAAGAAACAACTCCAGAACTAATAGACCAAGGGGTGATATGTCCGAGCACCTCACCATGTGGTTCACCTATTGTGATGGTGCCAAAGAAGGATGGTTCTTGGAGAATGTGCATCGACTACCGCACTTTGAACAAGATCACCATAAAGAACAAATATCCACTTCCCGCATAGATGATCTCTTGGACCAGCTTCAACATGCCAAATTTTTCACGAAGTTGGATCTCAAGTCAAGTTATCACCAAGTCAGGATGAAGGAGGAGGATATATGGAAGACTACCTTCAAAAAAAAACAGGGTTTGTATGAATGGTTAGTACTTCCTTTTGATTATGCAATGCACCCGCTACATTTATGAGATTGATGAATGATGTATTGTGGATTTCATAGATTCATGTGTCATTGTATATCTAGATGATATCTTGATTTTTAGTGCCACATGGGAAGAACATCTAACGCATTTGCAGCAAGTCTTGCAAGTTCTCAGGGAGAAACAACTACTTTGTAATATGAAGAAATGTGAATTTTCCAAATAGTCACTTGTCTATCTTGGGCACATGGTTGGGAGGAGAGAGCTACGAGTGGATCCAAAGAAGGTGGAAGCCATCACAAATTGGCCAACACCAACAGGAGCCACAAAGACTAGAAGTTTTGTGGGAGTAGTACAATACATGCGGAAATTCATTCCGGTTTCTCGGCAATTGCAACACCTCTACACACAAAGGGCCACAAAGAGTAAGGGTTTTGACTGGGTAAGGAACAAGACAAATCCTTTGAGTTATTGAAATACAAGATTAGTCATGCTCCAATACTTGCTCTTCCTAGTTTGCAGCAGCCTTTTGAAGTAGAGACAGATGCCAATGATTACGCTATGGGCGCAGTGTTGCTTCAAGGAGGTAAACCCGTATGTTATCATTCTGAAACCTTCACTTCAATAGTTAAAGGATATTCAGTATATGATAAAGAAATGTATGCACTAGTTCAGCAATTAAAAATGGAAACATTATTTGTTGGGTAAAGAAACTATTGTGCACACTGACCACAAACCTCTCCAGTATTTGCAAGCACAATCTAAATTGTAGCAGGCAAGGCACTACAAATGGATGGGGTTTCTTCAGCAGTTCCATCTAGTGATCAAATACAAGAAGGGTAGTACAAATTTGGTGGCAGACATGTTGTCTAGGCCACCCACATAGGAGAAAAATTTCTCTTGTTTGGCCACTATCTCTCAGATCGAGCCCTTCACGAAGGAAGCTTACGAGAGAGGCATATGCCCAAGACAAAGACTTTGGGGTGACATTTCAGAAGTTACAGTCCCAAGGGGCTGAAAAGATGGGGATTGAAGATTGTTATCTCAAGGATGGGCTGCTCTACCGATGGGGGAAACTTTGTGTGCCTAAAGAAGAAAGACTTCTATTGATGAGGGAAGCACATACCTCAAAGTAGCGGGACATTTCGGTGTTGGTAAGACCCTAGCCCACTTGCAAAGGTATGTATATTGGCCCAACATGCAAGAAGAAGTATCAAAATTTATTCATGGATGTAAACTTTGTTGTACTAGCAAGCCTAAAACTAGGAAGGAAGGTTTGTATATGCCTTTACCAGTACCTACTCATCCATGGGAGGACATTTCTATGGATTTTGTAGGAGGATTACCTATGTCTAAACATGGCCATGACTATCTCTATGTTGTTGTTGATAGATTCAAGAAATGTGTATTCTTATGGCATGTAAAAAGACAATAAAAGCACATGAGGCGGTAGATCTTTTCTTTGCTAATGTATGGGTGCATTTTGGTTTTCCAAAGTCTATTGTCTCTGACAGGGATTCCAGGTTCTTGGGGAAGTTTTGGACTACTTTGTGGGACAAGATGGATACTAGGTTACAGAGGAGCACAACTTTCCATCCACATGATGGACAAACAGAGGTGGTAAACAAGACTTTGGTACAGTTGATCAGAGGGTATAACAAAGTAAGTACCCAAGGACTTGGGATGAGTCCTTAGCCTACATTCAACATTCCTATAACCGGGCAGTACACACATCCACTATGAAGTCACCATTTGAAGCATGCTTGGGATATCTACCTACAAATCCACTAGACATAGCAGTTGGACAACAGGATGAGGAGGATACACGAGACACAAAGGTGACTAGAGCCAACAAGTTCATTGAGAGGATCCGAAAATCCATCTCAAGGTCAAAGAATAGCTAGAGAAAAATCTCAAGAAAAGTACAAAGCTAGGCACGATCAACATAGGAGGGAACACAAGCTTCATGTTGGAGATAAAGTTTGGCTTTACTTGAGCAAGGAGAGACTACAAGGTCAAGCACGGAAGCTCAAGCCACTACGATATGGACCCTTCACCATATTGGAGCAGGTTGGAGAAAATGCTTTTCGACTTGATTTGCCATCATTCATGAGGATGTACTCTATAGTAAACTATGAGAACTTACACCTATATGAGCCATCCATGCTAGATGAAGATGAAGAACTATAGTTGCTACCTTCCATTGAGGATTGCATCTTGGACTCACGAGGTGAATTGGAGGAGGATGTAGTGCTACAAGAAAGGTCAAAGAGACTAGAAGAGGTCCATAGGAGTCTTGGCAGATTGGACTGAAAGGAAAGACACCAAGGCAGGCCCGATGGTACTCGAAGGAGCAAGTGAGGGAATTATTTCCTCATCTACTCCCCCACTAAGCTTTTATGGGACCAAAAGCCTCCTAAGAAGGGGAGGTGTGATCCATAGGGATCCAAAATAACTCTACTTCATTAGAAATAGTCAACACAAAGAAGAAAAACAATAAAACGGAGGTTCTATCTTTTAAGTAACATGACCCACCCTGTGCAGGGCAGCGTTACAGAACCACCACCCAACTAGGGCGGCAGTCCCAGAACCACCGGTGCACACAGGGGCGTGTCTTGGCCATTACATGAGACAGAAAACAAAATTTGAAATGAACAACCTCTCGAATTTGAAAGGATGTTCATTTCTCTTCTCCTTCATGACCTTTCCCATTCTCCAATGCATGGGAGGACATGAGAAAGGCTATAAATACATGATTGTAGAAGTGTAGAAGATCATCAAGCATGAGAGCAAGTGAGCAAGAAGTCTTAGTGCTGAAATTGTATTTTGTAGAAGAAAGGAGTGTTGAGACAGAGCAAGCAAGTAATTGAAAGGAAGTGTTGAGATATTATCTACTTCCTTTTATACTTATTGTAAATTCTATACTTGTTGATTTGAATTGGCCAATAAAAGTGGGAAGAAAGAGCAATTGCCCTTCCCGACTGGTTTTTCCTCCATTGAGGTTTTCCAGGATAAAATTGTTGGTGTTATGAGCTTATATTCTTTCCTTTACTACAATTGTTGATTCTAAGCACAATAATAATTCATTCACTAGTGAATATCTCTGTTATTTTCTAATAGAAAGTAAACAACAATCGATTAATTGTGATTTTGTGAATATTCCAAAGTTCCGAAGCCTCGGTAAAAATGCTTGACAAGAATTTCAAATCCAGGAGGAGACACTTGGATTTTGGGGATATTCTTGATGGATCACTTTCCCTAATTCAAGTGGCCCTTTTAAGAGGATCTTCTCTCAAATTTAGGTTCTTATGGCCTCCCGAGTGCAAAATTCATAGTGTAACACAAACTGGATTTCAAAGCTTATTTGTGCCTCTATTCTTGGTTTTGATATTCCCTCATATTTAGGTTTTGTTTTATGCATTTTAGACTCTCCTCCAAAAACTCCTATACCCATGGGAAGGTATTGTGACACAAATGACTCAAGCACTTGAAGCTAGGGCTTGCTTGAGATGATATGATTCAAATAATGAGGAGGAGACACTTGGATTTTGGGGATGCTTAGGAGATTGTGATGGATCACTTTCCCCTAATTCAAGTGGCCCTATGGGATCTTCTCTAAATTTTCCTTCTTATGAAGCCTCCCAGGGGCAAATTCGGACATGGTTTTCTAAAGCTTCCTCTTGGAATATTCCTATAATGTTTTCATGCATTTTCGCTACCCCAAAAATTCAAAATTTGAAACATGACAACTAAGCTAAATGTGAAAAATTGCTCCAAAGCCTTCCCAAATCCCTCTCTTGGTCAGTATGTTTCCTGTGTATGATCATTTTGAGCTTGCAAGTTCTCCTAATGCATTGAATAAACATGTGTAAGATTGTAAAATGGTATGATGAATTCCATGGTTCCATTCAACAAAGTACGAGAAGAAGACTAGTTCTCCGAGCTTAGAAAGGCCAATTTTGGCTATTTCAAGGCATGTGTGCACCCTTTTGGAAGGTTTTGATAAGATCATAAAAAATTTTAGGTGCTATCAAAGAAAAATAAATGTAGTGGAAGAAATTTAGGGAATATTTAGTGGTGTATGGAAAATATGTGTAAAATTGGGTTTTTAGGTGTAAGGAATGAATAGTCAATATAAGAACTTGAACTTGTTTGGATGATTCCGAGAACTCCACAAGGAGTTGGAATGAAAAAAAAGTAGGAAGTGGAAATATGGAGGTTCCATCTATGTGTTGGAAGAATCATATTTATTCCAATACTTGATGGTTTCCTAAAACATTTCAATCTTTGCAGGCACATGTCGTTGTCCCAAAGACAAAGGAGCCATTTTTTGGATTTTTAGGAAGAATTAGGTTCTAAAAAATATTCCAATTATCTCAAAATTTATCTTGAGTCATAATCATATAAAATTTCATCTCAAAATACCTTTCCAAGCTCTAGGAGCAAAGTTTTCAAGTCCTCACTAGTCAAGAGTGTGCAGATCCCATACTTAGCCAAATTTTTTACTGTTCCATGTCGTGATTTCACTTTAGCTAGAACCCATTTGTTTCCATATTTCCCCTTTTAAAATGGGATAGAGGGGTAAAAATGGGTACCCAAGTCAAGCCCCTGTGGTTCTTCATGTGACCCTTTCCAACTCCACAGGGTGTTTAACTGGCTAACCTCATCTTCCTCACACTTCACCAAATCTCACCACTTGTCACAATATCTCCCAAAGTTACCTCTTGTCCCTTTTTTCCAAAGGGATAGAGGGGAAAAAAATGGGTTCCCAAGTGCAAGCCCCCTCTGTGGTTTTTCATATGACCCTTTTTTAGCCTCTAGGTGCTTACCTGGCTTTTTCAACCTTCCTCACACTTCGCAAGATCCTGCCACTTGTCACAATCTCTCTCATGACACAAATTTGTGTCCCTTATGTCCCTTTTCACCAAATGGACATGGAGAAAAAATTAACACCCACGTGCAAGTTCATTAAACCCAACATTTAACTCCATTCACCCTTGGTCAAATAGATTAACGAGGAAGCACAAAACCAAAAGCTAACTTGTTTTTAAGTTAATTTGTTTACACTATTCACTCTTCCACAATTGTTTTTTCTGTTAAACCTTCAAAAACATCAGAATACACTATATATACTACCAAATATCTTCCCAAACAACCATGACTTCAAAAATTGAGATTGTTTCATATCTCTCTGTCTAGAAATCCAATTGCAGACCGAGAATTTCACATAATGATATACTCCCAGGGAACATTTGTGATAATTGTATCTAAATACCAGATAATTCCCTTTATTTTTCAAAACATAAATCTAAAACCCTACCTTACAAATTATCCTTTTTTATTTCCAAGAGTTTCATCAAAAGAAACATAGTAAAAATGGAGTCGCATGACCCCATAAAGCAGAGCCGGATCTAGTGAATGTGATTTCATTGCAATCCAACACTTGTTGTTGGAAATTGTGTGTTAGTTTTGTCATTGATTTAAATTACATTTATATAAAATTGTGTCATGAGGTCATGTGATTCTCCATGAGGTGTTAGTCAAGTGTCAAACATGAACGGGTTGATTGGTAGTGTCAAGTTTGGTGGAGTCCTATGTTGTTATGGAGCATGGTTTGGCTTACATAGTCATGGTTTGAGTCCTCCCAAGTGATTTTAATGTTTTCATGAGGTCACACATGGTCATGAGGTGTGTTATAGGTGTATATGAGTCTATATGTGGTCAACATGGTCAGTTCATGAGGTGTCATGGTTGAGTCGGGTCATTCCAGGCCTATTCCTAGCCTTGGAGCATGCAGAATGAGATGGAGGTATGTGTTTTGGAGCTGATCAGTCTTATCCAAGAATGGGAATTTTTTTGACATTATATAACAGGTTTATGATGATTTTCAGGTCAATGTTCAATGATCTGATGATTTTATGAGGTCCTTGGGAAGAAAGAAGGTGAGAACAGACAATTTGGCACATGTAAGTCTTAATGGATGGAGAGTTTTAGAGATATTTGAGCTAGATGGTGAGTATGGTAAGTTATAGGATGTTTTCATGATGCTTCATGACAATTTTAGGTCAAATTACTATAGGAATTGCAAGATATATCGATTTTGTAAAACCGGGTTTTAGAGTGAAGATTTAAGGTAAACGTTGAGATTACGATGCTCTTGTGAATTGTATGCTTTACATGGGACCTATATTTTTTTGGGGGATGTTTTTCCATGGAACTAATAAGGTTATAAAAATAATTAGGTGGTTTTATAGTCAAATTTTTATGAACCATCGTTAAGAAGGTAAGTTGCTTTGAAACCCTAGCTCAAAGCAACTCGGATAAAATTAAGCATCTTGAGTCTGTCTTGATTGGTTTTGAAAAAGTGATGACTGTATATTATAGAGGAATCCTCCATATTTATAGGAAGGTAAGATAGAAAATGTGATTGTATGTGGGCCCCACCTGAAAATGCATGTTTCCGAAGAAGTTCAGTTTAAGGAAAGATTGTCCAAATAAGTTGATAAAAATTTGACTTTGTTTTTAGCCCCCGAGTTTTTATACATGTACATCATAGTTTCAGATAATGGTTGAAGTGAAAAATAAAAAAGTGTACCTTATTAATGAAGACTGGTTTTTGGGCGAGTTTAGAGCGACTTACACTAAAAGTGGAATTTTAGGAGCTACTTAGATGAGTTAGGAATCCATTAAAGTTTTTTTATGATCATGGTTCAAAGATATTTCAAATGGTATATCAAAATTGTTTTTTATATGGTATGAAGAAGTTATGACCTGTTCTTTGAGGGTCAAATATGGAGGATGCTTGATCTAGCAGGGTGTCAAGTAGCTTCATGAGGTAAGATGATGTTTTTGAGTTGTTAATGATTGTTGAAGGTTTATGAGTTATTATAAATCATGTCTAAGGGTGTTCCATGCTTTGGTCAAGTGTGGAAGTGTGTTTTGAGGTGATGGAGCAAGTTGAGCTCAAGCTCAGTTCTTGAGTCCTAGAAGGCTTAAGAAGTAGTTTGCAAAGATGGTCTTGGTTGAAGGCCTTCCACTTGGATTTGGAAGGAATTATAATATGTTATGGAAAGAGGATTCAAAGGGCTTTATAACGGTATATGAAATGTCTCTTTGTGAGTTGATTTCATGGGTATTGTTATCTATTTTTACCCCTTGGGTAAATATAGCCAACTTGAAAATGAGGAAAACAATAGAACATGGGATCCAATACATTTTCTCATTTTCATTTGGTTCCTTAGCTCATGAAAATTGGAAAAAGTGGAAGAAATTATGGATTTGGAAGTAGTTGCAAACCCTCATCCTCTTGACCTCGATTGTGGGAGATAGAAAAAGTCAGTCAAAAATGGACAAAGCGGCTTGTATTGTCAAAATTGGTTTTGGGATACCTTGCTCCATTCTTTCTAGCTTATAGTCCTTAAAAAATTCCAAAAAATGTGTTAGAAGCGAGACAAAATGTAAAAATGAGTTTAGAGCTCCTACGGCTCACCGGTTTGGTGGGCAAGTTGTGGCGCGAGTCAAGATAAAATGGCCCGGCTTGGGAGTTGTAACACAACATTGTGGCACAGGTGAGTTCAAGAGGGTCATCGGGTAGGCTAGGGTGAGTTGTTGCGAAAGGAGAACTCTGCGTGGATATCGGTTCATGCACAAAGATATGTCGTAGGGAGGCAAGTTGGTCGTGGAAACTCACCGAGGTGGTTGTGAGGAAACTTGATCACGAAGGCATCTAGATTTACGTGTAATAATGGCAAGTAAGGCATATAAAGGATGCATTGTGGAGGACTTCGAAAAAAATGGTGAAGGCAATGAGTTGGCTCACCGAGCCTTCGAGATGATTTCCACCGGAGGGCCCATTGGTTGATGCGGAGATTTGGAGCACGTGTAGCCCTATTGAACATGGGACACGAGTTCCATGCCCCTCCGAATTAGCCGCAAAATGAAGGGTGCGAGGCCGAGGTGAGATGTACATCCAACACGTCGAGTAGGGTACAAGTGATGTGGCTGAGTAAGGTGCCCGGGGAACACGTCGCGGTTGCGAGGAGAAATGTAAGAATTGAACGCTTCGTTCGAATGACGAGTTGACAAAACAAAGGGTGTGGCTCGGAGAGACTTTATGTCTGCATGGAAATATGGTGGAATGTGGGTGAGTTATGTGAAGAGAGGCCGATGCAGCCACATCATCCACACAAGGAAAGGAATGCACGGGCCACGCGCGTTGAGGGGTTCCTTGCAACACGCTAAAACCCGCAATAAAAAGGTGAATTTGGTGAGCGACAACGTGGGAAGTCAAAGCGGGGGTCGATGGTTTGTTGGGAAATATGGTGGCATGGGGAAGGTAATAAAGGAGCTCGGGGGTGTGAGGAAGATGGTCGGCTCATCGAGTTGGCCTAATTTTTAATACATTCAAACACTCAAAACCCCAACATTGAAATTTACAAAATGGTGGACCCCACCAAACATTTTAAAATGCCTCCCAGGACTATGTAAAACATCAAAATATTATAAAGGGGGTAAAAATATAAAATCATCACTTCTAGCAACTAAATTTAATGCACGTTCCATGGAGGAGAAGACAAGCCTATAAATGAACAAAAAGTTGCCTACACTCAAATGATCATAACTTCTTCATTTCTCACCCAAATCATGCAAAATTAGACTCGTTGGAATTATGGCTCTACCCTCTACACTTAGCAATCAAGAAATTAAATATTTTTGAATTTTTAGTGGTAACAATGTAGTTTACAAGCCCAGTTCTAAAACATCACTTCCAGTAGATGCAATGGCATTAAATGACAACATGGAGCCACATTTCTTCTTACAGATGCCAAAGGAAAATGAGGGATGGGTTTTGCAGGGTCTCCCATCACTTTTACAGGTTATTCAATGCATTTTATTGGTGGTTAAAGTCGGAACTCGCCCCCCTTTTTCTCCCCAATTCTTCCATATATTGTAAAGAGAGCTCATCTATAGAGGAGTTAGACAATTTTCTCCATGCCGCTCTCTTTTCTTCTTCTTTGTAGGGTAGAATAAATCTTTAAACATTCATTTTATGAGCAATGTAATGGAAATTATGCCTTCTTCCTCAAATATGAAGTAATGTGCATATTATTAGAGTAATAGAATCATTGTTTTGTGATGGTTTCTCAATCCTTTGCATGCTTTTATTACTTTGTCTTGCCTCTCTTCATGATACAAGTATTCTATGCATTTTCCAATTTTCATTACAGAGTTTAGGGGATGATTTGTTTGATGGAATGGTGTATGGTGTGTAACCTTGGCCTGTGATGCTTGTCCATCCTATCCATGCTCACCTTTCTCTATTTCCATGTATTGTGACTTTTTCAACAACCCCTTTTTTCTTGTCTATCACCTTTGTAGTGTAGGATTTCTCCTTTCACCCTTTCTCCTTCTCCCTGTCTCCTTGGAAGTCATAGATTAGGATTAGGTAGGTGTTTCTCTTGTATTAGGAGTAGTTGTTGCATTGGTTTAGGAAGATGAACCAACCTTCTCTAGAGGGCCATCTCAAGTTCACAAGTCCCACAACTTGAGAGATGGTCCAATGTTAGCAAAAATTAGGGATCTTCCATTACCATATCCCAGGGTGCTACTTTTTTGTGATAACAATTCGCATGCACAGTGGGACAAGTAGGTGAAAGCTCTATATTTCACAAGTGTCTATTTGGTATTCATCCCCATTTCATCAAGTTCGGTGTGCCCTTGGTGGAATCTCAACTTTTGGAAGCATTTGTTATCCAAAATTTGCACCCTTGCAAATTTGGGATACCTATTAAAAATTTTAAGTGCATGATTATGGGATGTGTATACGACCATTAAATTCAACCCCATTAGAAGAGAAAGTTAACCCATCTTTTGGCTTGGTAATTTTGGTCTTTACTCGTGGCGAATGTTCAAATTGTTGGTCGGGCTCATTGTGAAATTGGGAAAGACACATAGGTTGGATGGTTAAAGCATTGGTCGACCGGGTTAGACGGTCATGAGTTGGTCGGTCGAGTTGGACAACGAGATGAATAGTGTTTAACCCCGGGTTGGTCGGTTGGGTCGAGATGGTAGTTTGGTTGGACGGCGGGTTGTAGGTGTGTCGGCCGGGTTAGATGGGTCATGAGTTAGATGATGTCCAACCCCACAGTATGGAAGGCGGTTGGTTAGCTTAGATAGATGTTGTCCAACCATTTCGGAGTTAGACGACACGGCGAGTGCACGAATGGTCGAGATGGATGGTGTACGAGATGATAGGTTGGTCGAGATGATAGGTGTGTCGGTTGACTTTTATGACAACCCGGATGGTGAGTTCACGGTTGGTCGGATGGACCGAGAGGTTAGTCGACATGGATAGGCATCGTCCCAACCCCTTAGGGGTTGGCGACCAACATAGATGGATGACTCATAGTTATACGACATGGTTGGTCGAGTCACTAGGATGGTCGGTGACCGAGAAGCATGTACAACCATGAAGTTAGATGTTGTCTAAACCTAACATGATTGGATGACCATCGGGTTAGATGGCACGCTCACAATTTAACAATTCATGGTTAGACGATCGTCTAACCCGAATATGGAGAAGAACTCGTAGGCCAGGAAGTTTTCTCAAAGGAGGTTGTACGGCTCAAAGAGGATGGATGACGTCCAACCCAACACGGTTGGATGACCCATGGAATGGATGAGTTCAAACTAGGTGAGGGTAGGAGAATGAATGTCAACCCAAAAACTAGAATCAGTGAGGCATGGCGCCCATGACTATCTGTGCAAGAAAAATACCAAAATGAATGGTTTCTCATACCTCTTTAATGCATCCTACCGGTTGGTGACCCAAATTGCCTATATATTGTAAAATTCACCTCATTTTGAGGGGAGATTTTTTGAAAGCAAAGGAACTCTATCAAAATTGTTCCAGAGCTATTGTGAGCTAAAGGCCTCGAATTTGGGATTATTGTAAAGGATTTTACCTTGTATTTATGTTATAATGGATTTTGCATGTTTATGAGTAATAAAATTCATGTTTTGTGGCCATTTTCACCCTAACTTGTATGAAATTGCACCCTTTTTCTTCCATTATATTTGTAAATACATTATGCATGTTTCCATCTCTTTATAGAGTCTATAGTTTGTTGTGCTTTATGAATATAGGGAATTGAATATTGTCTTAGACTATGGCACTTCTACCAACCCTCTCCTACTTTGTTTTCTCTCTATCTTTCACTCACTTAGATTGTCTCACCCTTTCTTAGTGCATCACCTTCACTTAGAGTAGTTTTATTTCATGCATCTTTCTATCCCTATCTCCTTGGAAAGCATTAGGATAGGATTGGTTTAGCTTTCCATTCTCTACACTTTGGAGAAGTTGGCACTAGGTTAGAAGAATAAGTC
Organism: Taxus wallichiana var. yunnanensis; assembly: GCA_018340775.1. Classification (NCBI taxonomy): domain Eukaryota; kingdom Viridiplantae; phylum Streptophyta; class Pinopsida; order Cupressales; family Taxaceae; genus Taxus; species Taxus wallichiana. The sequence goes on along the minus strand of CM031238.1, from coordinate 61,722,581 downwards.
GAATTTCTTTGGAGGATTATCCTACTTGCAAGGTCCCACACTGTAGGATAATCCCATGTTATGTAGGTTGTATTGATTGCCTCATACACAAAATCACAAGCAATCAGGGGTGTTGTAATTTTGCACTAATAGTTTTGGCACACCCAATAGGATAGAAGTTAATTTTTTCTAGATTTATCAAGATTGGATGTGCATCTTGGTGAATTTCCATCCTTTGGAGGCTTTGTAGTAGCACATCTGATGACTCCCAGGGTCATATTTCAACTGGTTTTAGTAGTATTAGTGGCCCAAGTATATGAGAAGGATTTAGACTCGGTCTAGAGTGAGAGAAGAAGGTGTCTTTGAATACTTGCAGTTATCAACGAAGAGGAAGGAGAGGAAGAAGAGTACAAAGGTCTCCATCTCCACCAAACAAAACATTATCCACACCTCCACTTGGTCGACCCTTCCTTTAATAAACTAGGATTCTCAGGCCATCAAGATCGCGCATCGGCCACCACCGCCACAAGGACCACTGAATCCCTATGTCAATTTCATAGGTGGCAGTCCACTTGCCCTCAATACACATAATCCTATTCGTGGTAGCATTAAAGAGAATTCCTTACTTCACTGGGGAGAATCATACGACCCCCATTGATCATATTTAAGACATTGCGAATGTTTGCGCCATTCACGAGATCAACGAGATGGATGTTGTAGTTAGGATCCTTACTTCTTCTCTCAAAGGTAAGGTGTTGTAATGGGTTATGAGCCTAACAATAGGGGTTATTATAAACTGGGATGCGTTGTGTTGAGACCTATGCAACTAGTTTAGGGAGAAGGTAAATAATCTTTCTTTGTTGGAACAATTAACCACAATCAAGAGGGCCCCGAATGAGTAGATGGCTGACTTCAACTTTAGGTTCCAGGGATGTGGGATTAGATTCGATTATCGTGAGACCAGAAGTGGAAGGTGTGTTCCTCTACCTTTTGAGGGCTCTAAATTCTGACATAACTATGATGATATAATCGATGGGGGAACAATACTTACAAGGGCATATGATACAACTATCAGAGTGGAGAACTACTTAATTCAAGTAGGCAAGCTAGTGCTTAGGCCACCTATGCCTTTATATCCAAAATTGGGGACCCCCTCTACCAATCAAGCACTTGAAATATCCCCCATTCAAGCTCCTAGAAATTAGAGCAATAGTGAAGCATCCACTTCTTCTAGTAATTCTAAGGAACTCCAGGAATTCATGAAGTAATTACAAAATTTGAGGAATGAGTTTTCACCATCAAAAGCGCAAGCTCGAGCTCTAGACCTTACCATCCCGAAGCTCAAAATAATAGGCCTCCATATCACTCTAACATCCCCCCCACTCACAAAATAAAGAAAAATCCAAACTAAGGGCAGTCTCAAACTGCCAGGCCATTTCAGGCTTATAATCCAAATGTAGTTTCAAAATCAATGGATTTGGTTCCTACTTAAAATAACATTGCTCAAGAGTATGAATGGTGTTACCCCTGTAACCTACCTCATAATCAATCAACGTGCTTCAATGACACATTGAATCAAGCCTTGATTGTGTAGACCGTTGAAGTGGCCCAAGAGCCGAGCGTGGAAGAAAATCAGCAAGCAACTTAGCAAGAGACTCCTCCAACTGAAACCACGTTGGTCAATTAGCAGACAAAGGACTTTTGCGGAATTAATCAATCTCCTTTCTAGGGTGTGGCTGCCAATACACAATCAAAGAAAAGGAATATATAGGAGGGGAAATCCTCTAGTCTATTTGTTTCTCAACCCACTCTCACATAATAAGGAATTAGCAGGCCAAACTCAGCTCCTAGTGCACAAAACCAGCCTAAGGCAGCTGTTGTAGCAGCCCCGAATGTGTAGAATAAGCTCGGAGTACCTCTTGTAATAGCTCATGGACTAATATAAATGCAAGATAAGGTCATGCCCATCATAGGACACCAAAAGGAGAACCCGTATCCTTTCGATATCATTGAATAGATAAAGAAGACCAATGTCAGCATTTCCATGTGGGAATCATTGGCAATTCCATGACAACGAGATTTGTTGCAAGTAGCTATGGAAAATTGGTCCCCTTCTAATGAGCCATCCAAAAATTAGGAGAGGGTTCTTACTAACACTGCACAATAAGGAGAAGGTCATTCAGGTAAGAATGTGAAGCCTCCACCATTCTATGTCTCATTGATCATTGGGGATAAATTAGTGCACAATTGCATGATCGACTCGGGCGAAAAAATCAGTAATGGTGAAGCAAATCATAGATAAAATGGGCTTAAAATATGAGACATTATCAAAGGGAGAAGTACAATTAGATGGGACAAAAGTAAGCATAGTTGGAGTGATCAAAGAATTAATCCTTACCCTCCATGCTTGCATGAATGTCACAGTTCTATAAGATGTATCGGTGATTGATTTTCCACCGCTATTTGCCTTGTGCCTTTCTAGGGATTTTACAGACCAAGATTGGTGGGTACCTATTAACTGATTGGTCCCACATGTTATTTAGGACAAGGTATAGAGCTAAGCTCACTATCAAGTTGGAGCCAATTGCACACTTTCACATTGATCCCCATGTGCCAAGCCCAATCAATGCCAATTGTACCATATTTGATCAAGAAAATGCTTGGATGCTCAGGAGGAAGACACCAAGGTTTAAAGCGATCCAGTTGTTTAATGCTTGATGACTGGGCTCATAAAAGACATGCCTTTGATCCTTATAGAGAGATGGAAGAAGTTGAGTTAGGAGTTTATTGCTTACATGAGGATAATTCACCTCTCCGTAGCATCACCAAATTGGGTGAGAAAAATGATAGTGAAGTATGCCAATTATTCTTTGATGGTTCAAGGAGTAGGCAAGGTGCTAGAGGAGGTGCAATGATTTTTTCACCACAAGGTATGAAGTACTTCAACTTTTCATTTTCAGTTTGCTTGTTCAAACAATACAGCTGAGTATGAGGCTTTAATCCATGGGTTGCATTGGGCAAGAAAGAGGGGTATTAAAAACTTGCAAGTGTTTGGAGATAGTGAACTTTTTGTGATTCAGTCGAGGGCGAGAATCTTTGCTAAGAATTATCTCTTAAAAAACTATAAAAATAGGGTATGGGACCTCATGGAAGATTTTGAAGAATTCAACATTCATTGCATATATCGAGGAAGAAGAATGAGGCTATGGATAAGCTTGTGTCAATTGGAGCGAGATTTGATGTGGTGGAAAATATCAAGAGAGATAAAGTACAACCACATATTCATGTAATTGTAAGGCCAACTGTATCGGATAATAACATAAGCTGGCAAGTATTTGAGAATGATCAACAAATCATTAATTTCTTATAGGAGGAGGCTGAGTTCTCAGCTAAAAATCAAGAGAAATTGGAGCAGCAGTATGGGGATCAAGTGGTGCAATTGCAGACAAACAAATTACCTAAAGGGTTGGTGACTCCAGAGTTAATTTTCAACCCAAATGTCTAATTCCAAAAGGAAGAGGCCAACATTCAAGTCAAAAAGGAGGATTTTGAGCCCATTTCTTTTGAAGAAGGTAAGGCACTCCAAATAGTCAAGTTGAACATCGAACATGAAAAGTATGACTTTGTGCATATTTTCTAGGAATTATTGGACGTTTTCACATGGAGCTATGAGGATTTGAAGGGTTTTAACCCAAAATTGGCACAACACACCATTGAGTGAATCCAAAAGCTAAACCCATTAGGAAAAAGTAAAGGCTGGTCAACCCTCATATAGAGCCTCTCATGAAGAAGGAGCTGAATATGATCATTGCGGTGATTATCATTTTCCCGATCAAAAACTCAATTTGGGTAGAAAACCTGGTGCCGGTCAGGAAAAGGAATGGGGAAATCAGGTTGTGTGTAGATTTTTCAAGATTTAAATAGGGCCTCCCTCGAGGATCATTATCCGCTGCCCTTTATGAAGTAGATTCTACAGGTAGTGGCCATTTCGAAAAGGTTCTCCCTCCTAGATGGATACTCGGGCTATAATTAGATTATGGTGAAAGAGGAGAATCGATTCAAAACAACCCTCACCAAAAATGGGGCACTTATGCCTATAGGAAAATGCCATTGGGGCTATCAAACACTGGAGCAAATTTTCAACGAGCAATGGATACGACATTTAAAGGATTGCTAAAAAAATAGTGATTGTCTATCTTGAAGACATCAATGTATTTTCTAAGAGTGCAAAAGCCACCTCTTCCATCTTCAACAAGCATTCCAAAGGTGCAGGAGGTTTGGAGTGTCCTTGAACCCAAAAAAGTGCATATTCATGACACATAAAGGTAAACTTCTAGGCCACATCGTGTCAAAGGAAGGACTGATAATTGATCCAGAGAGGGTAGAAACCATCCGCGCTCTACCATTTCCAAGTCATAAGAAGGCTCTCTAAAGCTTCTTGGGAGAATAAACTTTGTTCACAGGTTTGTACCAAATTTTTCCGCTCTTGTGAAGCCTTTAAAGATGATGCTGAAGAAGAATTTGGATTTCAAATGGACAACTTTGGTTTTTCAAATAGGACTTTTAAGAAGAGCAACAGTCAAGGGACAAGAAGTCCCTCCTCTTTAATGGGAGAGGTTCCCTTATTCAAAAACAAACCTATTTACAAATGTACAGGACATGATTTGTTGGTTAAACTTGGATACCACGAAAGTGTTTTCTATGAAGGTCATCAATTACAAAAGGACTGAGGAAATGAGAGCATAGAAAAGAGCAGAAAGGCAAACATACAAAATTATAGATATCAGAGTAATTCTTTATGTATGCGAAGTCACCGTGAATTGAAAACAAGATCATTCGTATAGAACAAGTAAGATGGAATTTAAAGACACAAAGTTCTGTAAATAACATCTGCCAGAATGCAAAGTTTCTTAACGTAACACAGATTCATTAATCAAGGACACAAAGTTCCTTCTTGGTTATACAAGATCACCGAGCTTGCAAAGTTGAAGAGTATGCAATCGATGAGACTAACGAATTTGAGATAAATGATCTTCACAAAGAAAACAAATGAAAGCTTAGAACAGACAGAGATCAGATAGACAAAGAAAGGAAAGTCCTTCTGTATTGATTTCTCTATAATCTATTTACACTTGCAGAAAATATGCCAAGTTCTTCCTCCTTTTCAAAATGGCGCAAAGAAGGCCATTATATAGCTTACAATTCGGTTACTCCTCGTAACCGTTTCTTTTAACTAGAGAATAGTTAAGGAATGCCAAACGCAATTTCTTAACTAATTACATGGAATACGAAAGGAATAGGAAGAAGAGAAAAGAATGAAGAAGGAGACAGGTGGACAGTCACTGAGAAGGACCCACCGTCTTCAGAAACCGCTTCTTGAATTTCTTTAACGTCTCAGCTATGTCTTTGCCACGAGGGACACACCAGACGTTTCATCTTGAAGATGACAATGGATATCTTTGAAAACTGATGTAAATGGCGTCTTGAAATTCGTCCTTCGTAACTGCTCCTTGAAATTTGATCTTCGCAACTTAAATTCAAATTTAGCACATTCGGGTCGAGCGGGAAAAACTAAGTATGAATTGCATTAGGTTCACTTGGGACATGTGAGACGCGAATGCGCGAAACACGCGGCTCGGCCGATTCGGGCGAAACAGGGAGAGGACGCACAAATGCATTTTGGGACAATTGGGACGAAAAAGAGCGAAGTGCGCGACTCGGGAGTTTCGGCCGAAAATGGGACAGCTTGCACTTTTTAACTTTGGGACATTCGGGACATGAAAGCGAAGGCGGCGAATTGGTCAATAATGGAACAAAAGGCCCGTTTGGACTTGGGACATTCGGGACAAAAAGTTCCGGAGTATGCGGTTCGGGTGTTTCGGCCGATCGGGGAACAAAATGCACTTTGGAACTCGGGACAGTTGGGACGAAATCGGGCGAATCGGCCGAAAATGGAACAGAGTGCACTTTAAGTTTGAACTTGAGAAATTTGAGACAAAAAGTTCCGGAGTACGCGACTCGGCCGGTTCGGGCGAAATTGGAACAGAGCGCACTTTTGAAATTGGGACATTTGGGACAAGAAAGTGTGAACGTACGCGTTCGGCTGAAATTGGAACATCTCGCCACGAACCCGGGACACTTGAGATAAAAACTTCCGACGGGCCCGAAAATGGGACAAATTCGAGGTTTCGGCTATCGGGAACAAAATGCACTTTCGTACTTGGGACAGTTGGGACAAAAATGTCCGACAGGCCCGAAATACTTACAGAATGACCCAAAACTTAGATTTTTTAGACTTCCAAGACTTTTTTCACACCACCAGCTCGACAGAAAAGACACTTAGACTCAAAATTTTGAATTTTTTTTACTTTTGACAGAGTGGGGAATTTTGAGTGGACAACAGCTGGCTCCTTCTGGGGATGACTTGGCATAAATTCAAGGAATGAGACAAGGCAAGAACTTAGACAAACTTGGTGAAGCAGACCAGTGCCTTATCCCTTGGGCAACGGAGTCAAAAACAGACCAACACAGAGGGCAACACACAAAAACAACAGAAGGGAAACACACCAAAACAACAGAAGGAAAACACTGTACAGAATATACAAAGGGACTCCCTAGTCACCTAGGACTTGAACAACTTCAAATACTGCCCACTATAAGGAAGTGGGAGGGGCGAACCATCCATGTAATCAAGATAGAAAGAGTTCTTACCAGCAAAGTGTCTGATCTTGAAAGGTCCGAGCCACAGGGAATCAAACTTTCCATGGCTGCCACGAGGTTCATGTCTTTTGTCCCATAACAGCACGGTGTCTCCAACTTGGAACTCTCTGAACCTAGCTTTTTTGTCAAACAGGACCTTTACCTTCTGCTGGTGAACGAATATCCTATCAGCAACCTCCAATCTGTCTTCATTCAGTTTGTGCAGGTACATGATCCTTTTATCTAAAGCATCCCTGAAACTGGTATCTTCAATGGCCTTCATCAGGTGCAAGGCCGGCAGTTCCACTGTTACTGGCAGTTGAGCTTCTACTCCATACACCACTTGAAAAGGGGACATTCCAATGGCTCTTTTAGGTGTGATCCTGTCTGCCCAAAGAGCATCATATAGCTTCTTGTGCCAGTTTCGTTGAGACTCATTGACCAACTTCCTTATGATAGTCACCAGGTTCTTGTTTGTGGATTCTGCTTGCCCATTTCCCTGGGGGTAATAATCTGAAGAATGAGCCAGAGAGATGCCATACCCGTAGCAGAAATCCATTATCTCAGTTGAGGAGAAGTTTGAAGCATTATCTGTTACAATCTTGTTAGGTACACCATACCTTACCAAGATGTTCTCTTTGATGAAGTTGCATACCACTTCAGAAGTAGTGCTCTTGACTGGAATAGCTTCCACCCATTTGGTGAAGTAGTCAGTGGCAGTTAGCACATGAGTGTGACCAGCACTAGAAGTAGGATTGAGTGTACCAATGAAGTCCAAACCCCACTGTTGAAATGGCTCCTCAATCACAACTGGCTTGAGAGGCAAAGAAGCCAATTTAGGTCTTCCCACAAAGGTCTGGCAGGCCTCACATTTATCCACCCACTTGGATGCATCTCTGAACAAAGAAGGCCAGTAGTATCCTCCCCGGAGTATCTTATGAGCTGTAACCGTTGATGAATAGTGCCCTCCACATGCTTGATCATGAAAAGCTGAGAGCAATTTTCTCTGTTGTTCCTTGTCCACACACTTCAAAAATCTCCCATCCAAGCCACGCTTGAACAAAGCATTTTCCCATAATACATATTGTGCTGACCTCAATTTAACAGTCCTCTTTTCTTTGGCAGTTAAATGAGAGGGGCATTCCCCATAGGTGAGAAAATGGGCGATGTCAGCATACCATTCATCAACCGAACTCAGGAACAGAACAGTAGGAAGGTCAGCTTTCTCCTCCAGCAACTCATGTTTGGCCCCTTCAGCAATGAGCTCACAAAGACCTTTTCCACGAACCAGCTTGGTTGGTTTGATATCAATGTCATACTCTTGGACCTTAGCCACCCAGTTCCCTCTCTTGGATCCAAATTCTTGCTGTGTAAGAATTGACTTAACAGTTGTATCTGGAACCAGCACCATAGAGTGAGAGTTGAGGATATAGAAACGGAACTGCTTAACAACTTTGACTACTACAAAAGCATGCTTCTCCATCATGGTGTATTTTAGCTCATGATTCTTCAGGATATAGCTCATGAAGGCAATTGGTAGCTCATGTTTATCGAGTCTTCTTGGGTTAAGACAACAGCCAGGGTATTATCTGTAGCATAGCAATAGATGATGAAATCTTTGCTGAAATCAGGACAGGCCAAAACTGGAGTTTTAGCGATAGCTCTCTTGATACCCTCAAAGGATTCTTTTCCTTCAGAAGACCAACCAAATGTTTGCTTTCCTTTCATCATCTGAGAAATGTTCAAAGTTAACTCTGCAAAATCAGGAATGAATCTTCTTAAAAAATTGATCTTACCGAAGAAGGAATGCACGCCCTTTTTACTGGTTGGGAGAGGAATTTGCTGGATGGCTTGAACTCGTTCAGGATCAATCTTAATACCATCCTTGGAAACAATGTGCCCTAATAGTTTTCCCTCTGTAACACAGAAGACAGATTTTTTAGGGTTCAGAGAGATTCCATGCTCTCTGCATCTCAGCAGAACTGTCTCCAGGTGATCAAAATGATCCGCTCTTGTCTTGGAAAACACTGTCAGGTCATCAAGGTATATGACAATACACTTCCCTTTTAAGCTTCCAAAAGCCAGATCCATAGCTCTCTGGAAAGTGGCACCAGCATTAATAAGCCCAAAAGGCATTCTCTTGTAGGCAAAGGTACCCCAAGGAGTAGTGAAAGCTATTTTGTGTTGATCTACAGTATCCACCTCTACCTGATTATATCCAGAAAATCCATCAAGCATAGATAACATTTCAGATCCTGTTACTGCTTGCAATACTTGATCCATCATAGGCAAAGGGTAATTATCCTTGAGCTTTGATTCGAGTTTCGAAATCAACACAGATGCGGATCTCACCATTCTTCTTTCTGACAGGCACAATATTTGCAATCCATGTTGAATGGTGAATAGGAAAGATAATTTTAGCTTTCAACAACTTCTGTATCTCCTGAAAGATGGTGTCAGCTACTTTGGGGTTGTATTGTCTCTGTTTCTGCTTGAAAGGCTTGATTCCAGGCTTGAGGGGGATAGAGTGCTGCATATCTTTTGGTTTGAAAGCTTTCAAATCTTCATAAGAATATGCAAGAACGTCCTTATACCTTCTTAGAAGATCAATTGCTTTTCTCCTCTCATTTGTCGTACAATATTTTCCAATATTTACTAGCTTAGGGTCATTAGAACTCCCAATATCAATCTTATCATACTCAGCTGATTGCTGAGGCCCAGAAGAAGCTCTAGATTTCACATACCTGTCATGCTTATCAAATAGTTCCTCCAAACTCACCAGCCCTTTAGGAATCTTGTTTCCTTTGAGTTTAATGCACCCTTCCTGATCTGTTTCTTCTCCTTGGGTGACAGCTTGGCCAAAGGACACACTTTCACGAGGCAGGTTGTCACTTCCCTCAAAATACAGTTGTTCAAAATTACCTTTGAGTTCCAGGAAGGAAAGCAAATGCTGATCATTATTGAAAACCTGCCAGTTATTGGTGTTGTCAGGTACACTAGGCCGATGGACCATTTCAATGGTGAATTTGTCCTGAGAGAAATCAGGATGAGGAATCAGCAGTGACCCTGAGACAGCTAGTGAATCAGCCCTGCTGTTCTTTTCCCTAGGTATTGCTTCAATAGAGAAAGCATCAAGGAATTCAATGGAATCCCAAACCTGATTCCGGTAATGCTTCAGCCTCCCATTTTTTACTTGAAAAAGGCTTCTGACTTGCTTTACAATCAATTCTGCATCACCACGAGCCAGAAGATTCTTTATACCTTGTTCTTTGGCCACCTGCAATCCGAGAATGAGAGCCTCGTACTCTGCTGTGTTATTAGTATTCTCGAACTGTAACTTGAATGAAAAGGGGTGTAGGCTTCCTTCAGGTGACACTAGCAGGACACCAGCTCCAGAACCAGCTGAGGAACAACTTCCATCAAATTCTAAAATCCAAACACCATTAGGATCTTTAGGTGATACTTTGGAGGGTTGATTTCATCGGGGACGAGAACCATGTAATTACCATGCCCCATATCCTCATAGAGTATTTGTGCCTTAGGATCATCCGTTTTCTGCACAATATACTCGGGCCCTTCTCGGTAGTAACTTCTTCATGTGTCCATTGACAGGTATGAGTGCATGTGACCAATCCATTTGAATCTCCCCGCCCACATCTTTACAGAAGTTTCTACTTAGCAACATTCCATAAGAAGGAGGAATGTCTGCTACTAGGATGGTAGCCAAGACTTTCTTTTCAGAAAGGCAAAGCAAAAGCCACTTGTGCATCTTTAATCCTCCCGACCAGGGGCACTTCTTTGCTTTCCATGGAGTAGCAAGATCCATAAGTGCGAGTGAGGGTTAAGCCTAAAGCATGAGCTACTTTAGCTGGCATGACATTGTCTGAGGCTCCTGAATCTATGACACAATTACTGAGTCTATGGCCAGCTATGAGAAGTGTTACATAAAATGGTTTAATTTTGTCACCAGGCGAGGTGACAGCAGCTACCAGACTGGGCTGTGGCGCAGAGGGAGGAGTAGGTAGAAGGCCTTTAGAAGTGGTCTTAGAGTTGGAATTAACAAAGTGGATCATTTTGGCAAAGGCTTTGGGATGGGTTTGATAGTACTCAGCTTCTGAGATTTGTACCTTGGTCTTTTTCAGGTGATCAACAATATCAAAGGATCCAGAAGTGGACGGGCCATCATCATTTGGAATTCTAGGCTTATCAACTTTAGGAGAAAAAGAAGAAGCAACTTTGGTAAGCTGGATTGATAGGACTCACCTTTGGTGTAGACGAAGTAGGGATAGGAGATCCTCTTCTTGCAATTACAGGGATAGTTGCCGACTGCTCCTTGGATTTCTTAGGTGGCTGGGTCACCTTCTCCCTCTGCTTTGTCTGTTCTCGAGTCATGACAGCAAAAGATTCGCTGTTCATGTCTGCTACCACTTCATCATAATCATCAATGCCCTCAGTGGTAAAGAAATTAACCCGAGATCCCTCAAGTTCCTCTGCTTCATCATCAAATTCCTCCACAAACTCCTCGCAAGCTTCATCATCATCTGGCTCTTCAACTTCACAGGTTGCGTTCACAGGAACCTTAACAGGAGGTCCTTCAAGTGCTAGTCTTGTGTGAGGAGCAGGCAAACGATTTCTGGGCTGAAAATTTCTTCTTGGAACATCTGCATACGGGGCATGCTGAGCCAACTGTTTCTTTATAGCGACAAGATCATTTGCGAGTTTCTGGACTAATGGATCAGTACTAGGTCCAGGGGTGGAAGAGGAAGAAGCAGCAGACTTAGATTTGGGAGGGTCTCTTCTCAACTTCCCTGACATGATCAAGTCATCTTCGATACTAACAGCCAGTTCTTGATCCAGAGCTAGTGTTCCGAGATTAGCCCTTCTTAGTGCATAACTAACTTTGGGCGATTGAGCATTTAGGAAGAAACACTTTTGAATTTGGTCGACAGGTCGGGTAGGCGTTGGAATTTTATTTACCAACCTATTGAACCGGGCCACAAATTCCCTCATGGGCTCTTGTGAATCTTTCTTTATCTGAGAGACCTGGGCAAGCAAGGCATGCACATCTTCTGCCGGCTTGAAACGGTTCTCGAACTGAGTTCTCATTGTGTCCCAATCGGTTATAGCACCGGTCGGAAGGTGATAGAACCAATCAGCAGCATTATCTTGTAACGTCTCAACAAACAGCCTTACGGAGACGTCTTCATATTCGACTCCCAGAACTCCACATGCAACAACGAAGGCTGCGATGTGTTCGTCAGGGTGCACTTTGCCATCGCCTTTGAATTTGGGGAAGTTCTTCCGGTTTCCTCTGGGTAACTCATGCAAAGGCTGAGCAAGGGCCAGAGGCCCGACACGATGACCCCATGGTAATGGCGCTGCCATTCTTGGAAAAACGGCTTGGAGAGGAACTGTAACACCGGCAAGGATCAAAGCTCGTAGATTGGGACTAGCAGGCTCTGAAGGAATACCACCCGTAGGACTTCTATCTTGAACAGGTGGAGTGCTTGTCGAACGGGTCCTTCTATTTCTTGTTGAATTTGAAGGGAAAGGAAAACCTTGTTGTTCTAAAAGTTGAAACTGAGAATATTTGATACCAAGGGCCCTTCTCCCTCGAGTGAAACGCGGAGTCGCCAGATCAAAGGATGATCAAAAATTACAGAACTGGAATGTGATTTTCCCCAGCGGAGTCGCCAAAAACTGTTGGTTTTCAAATAGGACTTTTAAGAAGAGCAACAGTCAGGGGACAAGAAGTCCCTCCTCTTTAATGGGAGAGGTTCCCTTATTCAGAAACAAACCTATTTACAAATGTACAGGACATGATTTGTTGGTTAAACTTGGATACCACGAAAGTGTTTTCTATGAAGGTCATCAATTACAAAAGGACTGAGGAAATGAGAGCATAGAAAAGAGCAGAAAGGCAAACATACAGAATTATAGATATCAGAGTAATTCTTTATGTATGCGAAGTCACCGTGAATTGAAAACAAGATCATTCGTATAGAACAAGTAAGATGGAATTTAAAGACACAAAGTTCTGTAAATAACATCTGCCAGAACGCAAAGTTTCTTAACGTAACACAGATTCATTAATCAAGGACACAAAGTTCCTTCTTGGTTATACAAGATCACCGAGCTTGCAAAGTTGAAGAGTATGCAATCGATGAGACTAACGAATTTGAGATAAATGATCTTCACAAAGAAAACAAATGAAAGCTTAGAACAGACAGAGATCAGATAGACAAAGAAAGGAAAGTCCTTCTGTATTGATTTCTCTATAATCTATTTACACTTGCAGAAAATATGCCAAGTTCTTCCTCCTTTTCAAAATGGCGCAAAGAAGGCCATTATATAGCTTACAATTCGGTTACTCCTCGTAACCGTTTCTTTTAACTAGAGAATAGTTAAGGAATGCCAAACGCAATTTCTTAACTAATTACATGGAATACGAAAGGAATAGGAAGAAGAGAAAAGAATGAAGAAGGAGACAGTGGACAGTCACTGAGAAGGACCCACCGTCTTCAAAACCGCTTCTTGAATTTCTTTAACGTCTCAGCTATGTCTTTGCCACGAGGGACACACCAGACGTTTCATCTTGAAGATGACAATGGATATCTTTGAAAACTGATGTAAATGGCGTCTTGAAAGCTTTGTCCTTCTGCCAGCTGTCCTTGAAATTTGATCTTCGCAACTTAAATTCAAATTTAGCACATTCGGGTCGAGTGGGAAAAACTAAGTATGAATTACATTAGGTTCACTTGGGACATGTGAGACGCGAATGTGCGAAACACGAGGCTCGGCCGATTCGGACGAAACAGGGAGAGGACGCACAAATGCATTTTGGGACAATTGGGACGGAAAAGAGCGAAGTGCGCGACTCGGGAGTTTCGGCCGAAAATGGGACAACTTGCACTTTTTTAACTTTGGGACATTTGGGACATGAAAGCGCGGTTCGGGTGAATCGGCCGAAAATGGAACAAAAGGCCCGTTTGGACTTGGGACATTCGGGACAAAAAGTTTCGAGTACGCGGTTCGGGTGTTTCGGCCGATCGGGGAACAGAATGCACTTTGGAACTCGGGACAGTTGGGACGAAATCGGGCGAATCGGCCGAAAATGGAACAGAGTGCACTTTAAGTTTGAACTTGAGAAATTTGAGACAAAAAGTTCCGGAGTACGCGACTCGGCCGGTTCGGGCGAAATTGGAACAGAGCGCACTTTTGAAATTGGGACATTTGGGACAAGAAAGTGCGAAGTACGCGGTTCGGGCGGTTCGGCCGAAATTGGAACATCTCGCACAGTAACTTCGGGACACTTGGGACAAAAACTTCCGACGGGCCCGAAAATGGGACAAATTCGGAGGTTTCGGCCGATCGGGGAACAAAATGCACTTTCGTACTTGGGACAGTTGGGACAAAAATGTCCGACAGGCCCGAAATACTTACAGAATGACCCAAAACTTAGATTTTTTAGACTTCCAAGACTTTTTTCACACCACCAGCTCGACAGAAAAGACACTTAGACTCAAAATTTTGAATTTTTTTTTTTTTACTTTTGACAGAGTGGGGAATTTTGAGTGGACAACAACAACAAAAGGAAACAAGAGTTTCAAAGCTATCAAATAGGCCATATCTCAAGCTCCAACTCTCATTAATCAAATTATCTAAAGACTTCTTTCTCTATGCCTTCGAGTGGTTCAGACACCATCTCCGCAATCTTGGTACAACAAAACAAAGAAGGACTGAAGTAACCTATTGCATTTTTCAGCCAAAGCTTGGAAGACTATGAGGTGAGGTACTCTTTCATTGAGAAACATGTCCTCATAGTTATTAGAAGTTTGAAAAATTTCAAGCATTTGGTCTCAAATAATAAAATTTAACTTCTAGTGTCCCATGTGGGAGTTAAAGACTTCCTCTTGAACAAATATTTGAATGAGAAGCAGGCAGGTTGGATCACCCGCGTCATGGAATATGACATAGAGATTAAAGTCACCACGTTGTGGTAGATAATTAAGGAGAGAATGTTTTGGTATTAAAGGATAATAAAAACGAGTCAATGATAACATGCATACTCCTTTTTGGACTCGGGATATGATATATTTCCTACAAACAAGTTTATGCCCTCTAGGGATGAGCAAGGCAAAGAGGAGATATTTTAGACTTCAAGCCATTCCACATGTTTTGATTGATGGTGTTTTGTTCAAGAAGGACGTGAATGGAGTCCTATTAAGGTGCATTGGAACAAATCAAGTTGAAAGAGTGCTGCAAGAATTTCATGATGAAGAGGCGGAGGTCATTTTTCTCCACGAGTGATGACTCTCAAGATCATGAGAGCTGGTTATTATTGGCCTACACTCTTTAGTGATTGTTATGCTTGGGTCAAGAAGTGTAAAAAATGTGCCTTCTTTACAGGTAAAGAAAAGCTAGCAATCTTTGCCACTTCATCCCATTTTAGTAGACCAACCTTTCATTCAATGGGGATTGGACTTCATTGGGGTCATCAACCCAAATTCTAGCCAAGGCCACAAGTGGATCCTAACTGTGAAAAATTATTTCACCAAGTGGACTGAGGCAATGGCACTAAAGGAAGAAAATGAGTCTAACATCTTTGGAATTTTATGAAGGAATAGTGACAAGGTTTGGGGTACCGACCACCATTATATCAAACAATGCTTTGGCATTCCTTAGTGCCAAGATCACAGAATGGGCTATTAGGAATGGAGTGTATTTGAGTATCTCCTCAAATTATTACCCCAAGGGTAATGGACAAGTAGAGTCCACAAATAAGAACTTATTGAGAATCATCAGGAGGACCCTAGATGAGAACCAAAGGACTTGGCACACCAAGTTGAAATCAGCCTTGTGGGATGATAGGATTACTCCCAAGAGGTCAATAGGGAACTCTCCCTACAGGTTAGTCTATGGAAGGGAGGCAAGGTTGCCTATATCCCTCGAGTTTCCCGCATTGGAGCTCATGAAGCATCTAGAGCTATCCGAGTTTGAACCCATGGAAGCTAGATATGCCAAGCTCATGGAGTTGGGGAGTTGAGCTGAGGGACCAAGCCATGCAAATAATGGAAAAGGATCAAACTTTAATCAAGAGGTGCTTTGACAAGAAAGCCAAAAGTAGAACCTTCCAAGAAGGGGACTTGGTTTTGAAATGGGATGCAAATTGGGCTAAGTTGGGAAGGCATTCAAATTTTGATGCCATATGGAGTGGTCCCTACATGGTCACAAAATGTAAAGACAACAATGCTTTCTGTAGACACCTAAATTATGCTTACACTTAGAATTTCCTCTACTTGTCGATTGACGACACTTCGTTAGTTCCCTATTCTTCTATCCATTCTTGGGTGCCCATTCACGACACTCTTTTAGTTGTATTCCTCATATAATCATCTAATTGGGCTAATATCTCTCTTATTAGCTAGACATTCCTCCTTTTGACCATTCAAAACCTCCCTAGTTCTCTCTAGATCACTTCTATTGGCTTCTTAGGCTATCTATCAGTCACAAATGGTTAATCAGACTCCTCCCAACTCTCAATGAGTCTCTAATCACTCGCTAATCATGCTTAACTAGCCTAAACCTAGCTTAACTAAGCCTAAAGCATGTTTATCCTAATCTAATCTAAAAGTGGTTTTTGGCTTACCTTTAGTCCCACATGCACCCAAATTCCAAACTCTCCCAAGTGGAAAACTATAAATAGAAGGGTCACCCCTCCCTTTCAAACACACACCTTATTGACATCTTGATCTTGATATCATATCTCATCTTGACATAGCTTAAGAGCTCATTTGCATTAGCCAAGCTAATATTGATCTTGAGCCATCCACCATTAAAATAGCTTCATCTTGCATCCATGATAGGTTAGTAATGGAATATGCTAAACTTGGCCTTGTAGCCATTTAGTAAGATTCATTCACCTTCATGGAGTAAACAACAAAACTGATTGCTAGGATCTTCTAGGTTCATTTAAATTAGCATTCAAAGAGTAGAGAGTAATATAAATGTTAGTTTTTGCTAAAGTTATAATTCTTGCATGTTTGTTTCCCTTGTTTATCTCTTATCTTATGGTTCATAGATGAGTTAGTTAAGCTTTGAGGTTTTCTAACCTCATTTCTATAACTTTTCAACTCTTACATGTACACACTTTCCAGCCTATCCAAGTTGGATGGGGAAGAAATGTCGATTCTAGTCAATGGAATCTATCTCAAGCATTGTTATTGAGTGGAATATCCCTTGTACATACTAGTTTAGATTTTAAATTCCTCCAAGTGCTTTTGGCACATTGCATGGTTTTAGTTTAGTTTTTCTTTTGTAACAAGTGTTGGTGCACACTCTGCATGTTCCATTTGGGACATGTATGATCTCTCATGTTTGTACATAGTTGTGCCTTGTTGCTCTTGCACTTTTCATTTTCAGGTAAGGTTTTATGGCAGCTCCAAATCAGTACCCATCCATGCAATACTTCAGAAGGATTCAAGGGAGGATTTTCAATGATAGACCAGCTTCATGTCAGATATATTGAATCCATGACCAATGGATGCTTATAGGTAGTTAGTATCTCCATCTAGCAAGCGTGTGTCCCCTGAGGTCACCAAAATGTTATCCCAAATTTGTACCCCTAAAAATTTGGGATACCTATTCAAAATTTGAAGTACAAGATTCTGGGACGTGCAGACGATCGCTAAATTCAACCACATTAGAAGAGAAAGTCAACTTTGGATTTTGGCTCAAGAAAATTTGGCTAGCTTCCCTCGAAAAATGTTTGAATTGTTGGTCGGGTTCATTGTGAAATCGGGAAAGATGCCTAGGTTGGACGATTAAAGCATTCGTTGGCCAAGTTAGACGGGTCACAAGTTGGTCGGTTGGGTTGGATGGTAGAGATGGATGACGTCTAACCCCCGGTTGGTTGGTTGGGTCGGATGGCGCTTTGGGTGGAAGGGTTATAGGTGTGTCGGATGGGTCGATTTAGTCGGAGTTGGAAAATGTCAAACCCCTAGTATGGAAGGAAGTTTGTTGGCTCAGATAGACGAATTCCAACCATTTCGGGTTACATGGCATGACAAGTGCACAGTCGGTTAGATGGATAGTGTATGGATGATAGGTTGGTCGGATAGGTTAGTCAGCCCAAGTGTGTCGGCTAACTTTTGTGATAGCTTGGGATGACGAGTTCATGGTTGGTTGGATGGATGACATATAGAGAGGTTGGTTGACATGGATAGACGTTGTCCAACCCTTAAGGGTTGACGACCAACACGAGATGGACGACTCACGCTTATATAATGTGGTTGGTCAATTCACCAGGATGGTTGGTGACCGAGAAGCATGTATGGCCACAAAGTTAGATGTCATCCAACCCCAACATGGTTAGATAACCATCAAGTTAGATGACCTACTCAAAATTGTATGGATCATGGTTAGATGATTGTCTAACCCGAATATGGAAAAAATCGTAGGCTAGGAAGTTTTCTCAAAGGAGGTTGTATGACTCAAAGAGGATGGACGATGTCCAACCCAACACGGTTGGACAACCCATAGAATGGACGAGTTACAAGCCAGGTGAGGGTAGGTGAATGAATGACAACCCAACAACCAAAATTAATGAGGCATGGTGCCCATGACCACTCGTGTAAGAAAAGTACCAAAATGAATGGTTTCCCATACCTCTTTAATGTATCCTACTAGTTGGTGACCCAAATTGCCTATATATTGTAAAATTTGCCTCATTTTGAGGGGATATTTTCTGAAAGCAAAGGAACTATGTCAAAATTGTTCCAGAGCTATTGTGAGCTAAAGGCCTCGAATTTGGGCTTATTGTAAAGGATTTTTCCTTGTGCTTATAATGGATTGTGCATGTTTTTGAGAAATTAAATTCATGTTTTGTGGCCATTTTCACCCTAACTTGTATGAAATTGCATCTTTTTCCTTCCATTATATTTACAAGTATATTCTTTGTATCTATCTCTTTGTAGGGTCTATAGTTTTTGTGCTTTATGAATATAGGGAATTGAATATTTTCTTGGACTATGGCACTTCTACCAGCTCTCTCTGCTTTGTTTTATCTCTATCTTTCACTTACTTAGATTGTCTCACCCTTTCTTGGTGCATCACCTTCACTTAAAGTAGTTTTATTTCATGCATCTTTCTATCCCTGTCTCCTTGGAAAGTATTAGGATAGGATTGGTTTAGCTTGCGATTCTCTGTAGTTTGGATAAGTAGGCACTAGGTTAGAAGAAGAAGTCGGCTTTCTCCGGAGGATTATCCTATTTGCAAGGTCCCACACTACAAGATAATCCCATGTTATGCAGGTTACATTGATTGCCTCATACATAAAATCACAAACAATCAGGGGTGCTGTAATTTTACACTAAAAATATTTTTAAGCACAACTGGTGACTCCATTGATCCAGAAAAACCAATTTTACGAGCTACGAGACACTTCTTTTCATCCATTTCCATCCATTTTTCTTTCTATATCTTCCCATTTTATTCCATCCATGACATTGTGCAATCATGACTTCATTCCCATCATGGAGTCCAAACTTGCAGCATTAAAAATATTTAGAGCCATCTCCAGGTTACTTTAACACACCTCCGCAGAAAGTTTTATGATGAGAATCAACAGGTATGTATATCCAAGTGAGCCAGATTCAAATCAGTTTGGTCATTTTCCAAACTATGCCACTATTTCAGAGGATGGATACATAGGTTTTGGAGGCAATTTCACATGTAGAGAGGTTGGTTTGCACATAAAACTTCACAGAATGGGAGAAAAATGGTGCGGAACATGTCGATTAAAAGAATTCAGATTGGTTTTAGGAAACCTTGTCCATGGGTTGGTCCTATGCCAAGACACTACAACCCTCAATAGAAGCTTGATTTCATGGTTGAAATGCTGCCACAACTTGCAAAGTGGATCAAAGAAATAGAGGCTTATGAACTTGATGCAAGGAAACCTTGTCAATGGGTAAGTCCTACACCACTAGCTCATAGTCTTCACTATTCTCTTTCCCAAAATACTTCATTTCATCCTGAGTGTCATGATTTTGGTTTTCCACATGCTACCCCCATTGTGGAATCCATTTCTCCACCTTCTACCCTTCCATCTCATCTTGGATTTTCTGCCCTTTTCCCTTCCAAAATTCCACCCCTCCACAAGAGAAAGAAATTCAACCCTCTATCTCACCAAAAATAATGAAAAAACCAATTGAATCCCAACCCACCCCTCCTCTTACATTCCCAAACCCATTTTGGGAGGAACAAAATTAGAAAATCAATCAAGAAGAGAAAGTAAAAGAGCTTATTTGGGAAGAATCAATACAAATTTTGAGAAATTGGGCTGCCAAGCTCAACATTACTCAAATGCCACTAATGACTAGGCCCTCTCAAGAGGTTGGAGTTCAAGAATAGGTGGTGAAGGATGATTTTACAAATGAACAAGTTCAAGAACAAGAAGATGATGATCACCAATCTTTATGTTTCGAATGCAGTGTCCACATTGGCACCATTTTCCCAGAGGTTGTAGATCCATCACAGGTTTCAAAGTCATTTGAAGAAGAGCATGTGTAAGAAAAGGAAGAAAGGTTCCCAATCATGCAAGGTGTCTCAATGCAATGCAACGATGCTTCTTGTCATGCATTCCTTAGAGCTTGTTACTTTGTTGGGAGGTTGCATTGGTCCACCAAAACCATTATCATCAACTGCAACCAACCATGGGGAGCTTCATGCTATGGAGGAAGACATTTCATTTTTAGAGGTCTTGAGAAGTAAGCGGGTTATGGAGGAAATTGATGCCTCTTCTTCCCCTTCATCTCTCCAAAATTATGATTTTTGGATGAATTTGAGTTATCAAACTTCATGTTTGAAGAGGAAGTGAATCATGGTGAACAAATTGAAAATTCAGAGGTCATCATGGAAGAGGGAGGATCCTTGGCACAACAGGGACAATGAAGAGCTTGAATATTTATCAGATTTGGAAGAGTGTATTGATAAAGTGGAGCCCATGGAAATCACAACCCTTGCTGCTCCATCATTCATCTTCCAACAACAAGGGCCTACTTCCATAGAAGTGAATGTTAAAGAATAATATTCTGCTCACACAATTCCTCCCGAATCAAATTCAAAATCTCTTGATGAAGATACAATCATTGACGGTTTCTTGCTTTCAGTTGAGGAGTCTAATCTTGTTGATGAATCAGTAATGGATAAGGAAGAAAAAGAGAACAAGGATGACACTGTTTCCATACCGATCGTCAAAAGTAGAAGACCAATTTTACAGTAGATGCGCAACAAGTTTCAAATCAGCTCACGGAAAGTCACCTTTTCTAGGAATGTATTCATGAAGACTTCCTTATTGAAGCCGAACTCGGAGCGGTGGAAAAACTCAATGGGTCAAACCTTGTCTAAGTAGGTACTTGAATTCATTAGGGCCAAAGGAGGAGCCACAACCATTCATGTTTATTTTCAAGCATGAGGATAGGATACAAAGTATTGAAGGTCAAAGCACCAAAGCCTCCATAACTCAAACAAAGTGAACAAATTGAGAATGTATTATTTTTGTTTGATGTTGATACTTTGGCTAGTTGGGTGAGAAATTTCTCCCATGACAGTTTATCACCCATGTACATGATCATGCCCATTTCCAAATCAGGTGCATAGTCCCCAATTTTGAGGAAGGAGAGCTAATTTTCCTTTACTTAGTGTCGGGATTCGTTTAAGCTTCCCATTTCTTGGGTTAGAGTAGAGTAGGTAGGTTTTATTTTAGCAGAAGAAGTGCTTGTACACACTCTACATGTTTCACTTGGACATGTATGATTTTTATATTTTTTGTGTTTTGATGCTTATGCATGGTTCATCTCGTTTTCGGAAGGAAATGTGTTGTAGTAAGGGGTTCAATTTTGCAAGAAACAACTATTATCTTGAGGTAAATCCAAACATAGAGCAACTAAATTAGATTGAGGGACAATTTTTAATGTTTTCATCTCCTTGTCTCTCTATATCAGTCATCACAGTTGAGCTCCGAGTGCTTATCCTTGCATCATAAAATTAGTTGTAGAAGCATTTCTATCTTCCACATTTCAAATCAAAGCATGACCATGGGAAAAATCAAGTTTTAACAACAACTTATAGCTTTCAAAATAAACTTGTTTCTATAAAAATTCTACATGTTTTGTCCTTGTCAAGATATCATCAGTTTGTTGTGCTTCACCCTTGGCAAGAAATTAGGTTTATGGTAGTTTTAGAGGGCTTCATTATTCATCCCATAGATCAGATTGCGGAATAAAGAATCTAGATTCAAGACAATTTTCCACTCTCACAAAACCTTAATTCAAAGAATATTGTAAATAAGATGGAAAATTTGAGCAATGGAAGACAATTCTAGGTTTAAGCGGTAATGTTTTAATGGCTAAAGGTCAGAATTCATAGTTCAAGATCGATCTATAGGTGTATCAAGTTGACTCAATGCCCAATGGACACTTGAAACCGGTCACACATCTAATAGGCAATCCTCGAGAGGTCGGAAAAATTGTTATCTATTTTTATCCCCAGTGTAAAACAAGCCAACTTGAAAATGAGGAAAACAACAAAAGATGGGATTCGAGACATTTGCTCATTTTCATCTGGTTCCTTAGCTAATATAAACTAGAAAAAGTGGAAGGAATTATGGATTTGGAAGCACTTGCTAACCCTCATCCTCTTGACCTTAGTTGTGGGAGATAGAAAAAGTCGGAGTTAAAAATGGGTAAAATTGGCTTGCATTGTCAAAATTTTTTTTGGGATACGTTACTCCATTCTTTCAGCTCCTAGTCCTTACAAAATTCCAAAAATGTGTTAGAAATGAGAGAAAAATGCAAAAATGAGTTCAGAGCTCCCATAACTTGTCAAGTTCATGTGCAAGTTATGGGGTAAGTCAAGGTAAAATGGCCTAGTTGGGAGTCGCAACACAACATTGTGGCACAGGACGAGTTCAAGAGGGTCGGTGGCATGGCTAGGCCGAGTTGTTCAGAGGTAAACTCGCATGGAGATCAACTCATGCAAAAAGATATGTCTCGAGGAGCCGAGTTGGTCATGGTAACTCACCCAGGTGGTCATGCGAGGCAACTCGGTCATAGAAGGCATATGAATTTACGTGCAATAATGGTGATTCAGGCTTGTAAAGGACACATCGTGGAGGACTTAGTGAAAAATGGTGAAGGCTGGGAGTTGGCTTGCCAAACCAACTCCTCGAGCCATCGAGGTGAGTTCCTTCGAGAGGGCTCGTCGACCGATGTGGATATTCGAAGCGCATGCGGCCCTATTCAACATGGGAACACATCTTGGCCATGAGGAGTAATGTAAAAAATCAAGGCTTTGGCCAAATGGCAAGTTGACAAACAAAGGATGTGGCTTGGCAAGATTTTGCATGCGCGTTCGGGGGCAAGATGGTGGAATGTGGCGAGTTGTGCGAAGAGGGGTGATGCGGCCACATTGGCCGCACAAGGAAAATAATGCACGGATGCAGCCTTGAGGGTTCCCCACAACATGCTAACACCCACAATGCAAAAGGTGAATTCGGTGAGCTAGCCGCGTGGGGACGTCTGAGTTGGCCTAATTTTTAATACATTCAAACACTCAAAACCCCAACATTGAAATTTGTAAAATGGCAGACCCCACCAAACATTTAAAAATGCCTCACAGACTATGTAAAATACTAAAATATTATGAAGGAGAAAAATATAAAATCATCACTTCTTTCCTCTAAATTTAATGCACAGTTCCCATGGAGGAGAAAACAAACCTAGAAATGAACAAAAAGTTGCCTACACTCAAATGATCATAACTTATTCATTTCTCTACCAAATCGCGTAAAATTTGACTCGTTGGAATCATGGCTCTACCCTCTACACTCAAAAATCAAGAAATTGAATATTTGATGGATTTTTAGTGGTGGAAAATGTATAAAACAATCCTAGTTCTAAAACATCACTTCCAGGTAGATGAAATGGCATTAAATGACAACATGGAGCCACATTTCTTCTTGCAGATGCCAAAGGACAATGAGGGATGGGTTTTGCAGGGTCTCCCATCACTTTTTCAGGTTAGTCAATGCATTTGGTTGGTGATTTAAGTCATAACTCGCCCCCCACTCTCTCTCCCTAATTCTTCCATATATTGTAAAAGAGAGGTCATTTACAGAGGAGTTGGACAATTTTCTCCGTGCTGCCCTCTTTATTTCTTCTTTGCAGGGTAGAATAAAGCTTCAAACCTTCATTTTATGAGAAATGTAATGGAAATCATGCCTTCTTCCTTAACTATGATGTATTGTGCATATTATTGGAGCAATAAAATCAATGTTTTGTGATGGTTTCTCAATCCTTTGCATGTTTTTATTGCTTTGTCTTGCCTCTCTTCATGATACATGTATTTTGTGCATTTTCCAGTTTTCATTGCAGAGTTTAGGGGATGATTTGTTTGATGGAATGGTGTATTGTGTGTAACCTTGGCATGTGATGCTTGTCCATCCTCTCCATGCTCACCTTTCTCTATTTCCATGCATTGTGAGTTGTTCAACACCCCCCTTTTTTGGTGTTATCACCTATGTAGTGTAGGATTTCTCCTTTTCACCCTTTCTCCTTCTCCCTATCTCCTTGGAAGTCATATATTAGGATTAGGTATGTGTTTCTCTTGTATTAGGAGTAGTTGTTGCATTAGTTTAGGAAGAGGAACCAACCTTCTCTGGAGGGCCATCTCAAGTTTGCAAGTCCCACAACTTGAGAGATGGTCAAATGTTAGAAAAAGTAGGGATCTACCATTTTCATATCCCAGGGTGCTACTTTTTTGTGATAATTGGTATTTCAGTCAATTTTTGAAGAATAAGGTATGTTGATTTTCAGGATAGGTTTTCTCAGTCTTAAAGATTAAGTTGGTTAAGGCATGAAATGGATTGGTTGATGCTTGATAGCAATTGGGAGTGAAGAGGGATGAATTTTGTTCCTATTGAAGAAATTTTGAGGTCTTTAAAGTGACATAAAGGGTGCAAACTAGTTGAGTTTGTAAAATTGGTCTCTGGGCAACTTAGTTTGGTAAAGAAGAAAGTTGATATGGTTTGACATATGGATGTTTGATGATCTCTAACATGAATAGGCATGATATAAAGGTCTTGATGATTCTATAGAGTTGTTAAATACCATAGTTTAGTTTTTTAGAGTATGCTTAATGCTCAAAGGTGAAGACAACGTGTTGGAAACAACAGGTTTGGTGAAGGTTATGGGCCTTTTGAGTTGTGTTATGATTTTTTTGACTGGTCCAAGATAATTAACTACCATGGATGATGTTTTTATGATATATTACACGTGTGATGAATTTTGGGGCTTTACTCATGGGGTTTTGGTGTTAGTTGTTTTAGCTCATCCTAGTAATGGGTTTTTGAGCTTGTTTTGTGCAAGTTGAGTGGTTTTGGGCATGCACAACATGTATGGGTCCACTTTATGAATTTAAACAAATATGTTGTTATATTTTTGAGTTGATTTGGTTGAACTAAAGGAGGGAAACTGAACTTGAGTGAGTTTTAATCAAGAGAAGAATATAAAAGCAATGTTTTGGGTTCATTTGTGAACTATTCTTGCATGGGTGAAAAGTGCGATCCATATATGAGGGTGTAATGGGTATGTATTCATGATTTGAATAATGAGGATGTGTGTTATATGTTGAAGACTAATTGAGAGCATGTGTGCAATGGTTTAGATCCAAGACAAGTCCAAGAAGATCAAGATAGAGCAAGTTGAAGGAGAGAGCATGTGATGAGGGTTTGAAGGAATTTGGAGTTGAACTTTGGGATGACAATGAACTCGGAAAAATATCTTATGATGAGTCATATTCATAGGAGTATCTTGTTGTGAGTAATATTAAAGGGTTTTAGGGGTTGGTTCTCATTTTGGGGTTGATGCCTCATTAAATAAATCTCTTGTGATGTGCAATATTAACTTGAGTCTTTGTTGTGTGTAATAACAACAAAGTTTTAAGTGGGTTTTCTTCCCCTTTAGGGTTTCCCACTTACATCTTGTGTCTATGTATTATCTCTCGTGTGTTATGTTCATTTGAATTCATAAAGCACACACTTAATAAGATATCATTGAATGTATATTATTGAATGAATGTTAATGGTCGTTGGAACTAATGGTAAATAAAGTAATACATTTATAGGACTGATTCACCCTCCCCCCTCTCAATCCATTTTGCTTCCAACAATTTTAATCCAAATTTTTAAAAATAAAAAAGTTATTTGTACACTCACATGCTAAAAATATTAAACCTCTTAAAACAACAAACTCCCATCACTCAACACATCTATAAACCGTGAGAAACAAGAAGCGGGGTAAAACATACAACTTTCCCAAAATACTAAGTTCTAAAAAAATAACTTTATAAAAACAGAAACTTGATAAAAATGGAAAATCCTCATCAAAATAAGTAATATAAGTGCATTAGAGCTTTGAAAAACATTTTTTTACAAAAGGCAAAATTTCCCAAAATAGCAGCTCCTGACCCCACCTACCAAAAATAGAAAATTCTAGTTTTTCAAAGTCAAAAAGTTGTTGTTGGCTCCATTTTAACTTATCTCATGCTTTTTTTTTTATCATCACATGGTATTAAAGTTGTTACGTAGCTAAAACAATAAAATTAACTCTTTGTAAGGATCCTAAAGCATCATTTTGATCACATTGGTGTCAAAGAGCATGACCGATCATATCGAGGCATAACAGTGAAAATAAGGAACACCGCAAGGTCATGAAAGAAGTTGAAAAGAGTCCAGAGCTCCATTAGAATTAAAATTAATCAAAATTATGTCATCATGATCATAAGTGAAATGAGAAACTCAATGAGAAAGCTGAGAAACATCATGTCTTGAATCCATCGTCATCTCTCTAAGAAGCAAGTCAAAGTGAGCTAGTCAAGTCATCTAAGTATTCAAGCCATCATATGTGAAGAATCAAGGAATCATGTTTTCCAATGGGAAACATATGAGAAATAAGGTATGCAATCTCTCCCCAAATCAATTTCACTTAAGAAGTGCTCTAGAGTTGAGAAGAGTAGATACATAATCAAGAATGAGGAATCCTCCCATTCCCATCCGATGTCATTCACAAGTGCGTTCTTAAAAATCAATCAAACACCTTTGGTAATGTGGTCACTCGCCCAAGGAAGAAAAAATTTCAAACCTCATTTATGTTGGTGTGTGTGACCTGTCTAGTCATCGTCCACATCACATGGTGAGTCATCTCACCTTGCGAGAGTCATAGGTCTTAGGGAGTCAAATGACAAGTGTCAAATTCTGTCATAGAATCTGTCATTGTCATTTGCGTCAGTGTGTCATAGGAGTTACATTCCTTATTTGGAATTGTAACTCCTCCTTTAGTGGCATCATATGCATCAATCACGTCATATGCGTCAGTGGCATCATATGGGTTCTTTCCTTGTTTAGGCATGGGGGTTACACAACACCCCTATTTGTACTTCCTTTTTTGATCTATGAGTATGAGCAGACCTGTTTTCTTATTTGCATATTCTTTCCATTGTTTGAATATTGCTTATTGCATTGGAGCTACGACATTACCATCGGAGTGCAACTTCGTCATGGTGCATTGTTTTGATATCGGTTCTTGCATATCCCTCTTTCATGGTATCAAAGCGCGAGGTTTCGGTAAAACGTGCACTCTTTGTTTATCAGTTGCTTATTACTTCTGGTTTCTTCTTATTTCCTCGTGCAAGTTTTTGATTATTACTTTGGAATCGTGCTAATCTCTTTAACAGTTTGCTCTTGGAGTTTGTGCATTTTTGGGGTTTGTGCATGTGTGCAGGTTTGCATTTTTTTACTGCCATATTTTGCTATTTTTGGTAAACATCTTGGTGGAAAACGCTTGATTAGAGGTAGGCCATTTTTGGCTTTATCAGATTAATAAATAAAAGTGAATTTTTTTATAGGAAATATGTGTCTTTTTGGCCTATTTTCGACCTCTCCTACTTGTTTGCATCTTATTTCCGTGCATTTTCTCCTTGCTTGCTTTGGCTTGTTCTGCATTGAGGGTTGTCTGCTTGGTCTTTATTTTACCTCGGGCTCTCTTTCGCTTTGATCGGGCTATCTTGCTTACCGTCGGGTATTCTTGCTTGGATCGACGGGTTGCCTTTGCTTTGGCCACATTTTGTATTCCGAGATTGTTGGTCGTTGGGTGTGGATCTCTGCCCTGAGCTGTTTGGGACTGTGTTTTTTCCTTGGCCTAGAGTGTTGTTGCACCATTTCCCGCAGACCCGTGCTTACCTTGCGTCTTGCCGTCCGAAACCCATATTAGCTCTCCTCTATCGTTACCTCTCTTGCTGGGTGCCGTTGGGAAGTTTCCACCCTTGCCCAAGTGGCACTCCTCTCACTTCTCACGCCCCGGCACTTTGACCACTGACCTTGACCTTGACCGTGCCTTAAATTACCCTCCCGTGCCTTTAATTACAACTTTAAATATACACATTTATTAAATAAAACTAGGAATTAAATACTCCTTCGAAAAGCCCACCAACTAGGGTTGAGATTTGACACTTATCCCATGTGTTTTTCAGGTTTCAAAAGGTAGTTGATAGTTTTTGATAGATCCTCCCATCACATGTAGACTCGGACTTATTCGAATAAGTCGTTAGCCGTCTTAAGCACTATATGTATTATAAATATTAGTACTATGAAAAACAACACCATGTTAGGGGAGAAGGGCCAGTAGTGGTACACCCTAAGTTAAGGGGTCCACAAAATCAATTATTTATGATATGGGATTGTGATTTTTTCACTAATATGTAGTTTAGATTTGTGTTAACTTATATTTTTTGTTTGGAATGTTCAATTGGAGGGAAAACCATATTTTGAATTGATTTAAAATAATATATGTGAAAATGCTACAACCATGGTGGAAACCAATACTTGAATATAAGTGAAATTGCTTGAACATTGACTTTTTTGTACTTGTACATGGGTGAAAACTCTTACATGTCATGATGTGATTGGCTACTTGTACAAATTTTTGAACTTCAATAATCAAAATTTTGGTTTTTATTCCATCAAGTATTGGATATTTTAAATGCAAAATACTGTTCAAGTATTGGGACGTGTTCACATACTGGCCCTTCTCCCTAGGTAGTTCGGGTTTCATTAAAAAAGTGGTGGGAAAATTGAAAAGTAGTCTCGGTTTTATAATATTGGTTTGTGCATATTAAATAAAGTGGTGGGTGGCTTTTTATTAGTAGTTCAGTTATTAATATACGTGGGTGCTTTTATTAAGTGAGATTTATTTCATAAAGTTTTAAACATTCCCGTGGCCTTTTTAAAAAAAAGTGAGCTTAAATATTATAAAGGTAAGACCTTTAATAAAGGTGTTTAATTTTAGGCTTTTTTTAAGGTTAGATTTAATTAAAATTTAGATCTAATTTTATTTTTTAAAAAGTGCTTAACTTTTATTGGTCTTCTTTAAGGAGCCTTTATATTTAATTAAAAATTATAAGCTATTTTAATTCTAGATTAGTAGAAATTTAAAATAGTCAATTATTTAATGTTATTATCTTTTAAAATAAAGCTAATCGGAGCGTTTCCAAAAGGTCATTTTTAGTGTTATTGGCTATTTTTTTCTCTAATCGTGTGTTGAAGTGTGTTGCAACATTTATAGCTTTTTTTAGAACCTTCGTTGCATCCTGGAGGTCATTTGAACTCATTTCGAGTCGTCTTGAGCATTGTAATAACCCTTGATCCTCTTGTCTACGGGTTAGTGAGCACGGCCGCCACAACCCTACGACATAGGATTGTCTTGTCAAAGTGACATGAGACGTTGTTTCTCACACGAGACTCTTTCTCCCCCTTCCTTCTTTGCTCATTTCATGCTTGCTTATGGTGTTTGTTCAAATTGTGTGTGTCGAAACACATTGTGGTCTCCACTTGCACGTTATTGCGCCAATTACAAGTGAGTGACCAATTATTTCACACCGCACAAACGCACCTAATTGTAACAACACACTAAAACCATAAAGTTTCAAAATCGAGGGGTGTAATATTTTTCTGGGGTGGATGTTTCTTTTCTCTCTCCTTCCTTCTGCATTCTTTGGTTCTATCTCTTCATTATGGATATCTCTAAAGTACCGATGCTCACACCTTTTAATTTCTTCAAATGGAGATCTAAAATTATATTGGTTTTGCAAAGTAAAGGGTTATATCGTGTTTCCATGGAATTAGAGACTGAACCCGATGATGAACCCAACAAATCTAAGTGGTTCAACTGTTGTGATGAAGCCTTAGGTCTTCTCTATATGTTCGTCTCTCCCGACTTGCTCTTCCACATCGAAACTTCCTTGACACTTGATGAAGCGTGGAAAACGCTCGATGAGATGTTTGGGAAGCAAGATGACATGAGAGCACATGAGTTGGAGAACAAACTACTAGGGTTAAATCCTAGTGACTTTGAAAACCTACATGCCTTCTTCTCAAAGTTTTCCACACTAGACTTGATTCTAAAGGAATGTAAAGTGGAGAAGAAAGACTCTCAATTGATCTTGTCGATTCTTTCTAAGTTAGGTCCCGAATACTCCGTCTTCATTTCAAATTTCCACACCACAAAAGCTGCCTTGGGTAGTGCTTGGAAAATTCCCTCATTTGATAATTTTTCGTCCCAACTCATTCAAGAACAGACAAACTCATTCAAATGGGGACTCTAAAATCCAAGTCACATGCCCTTGTGGTGAATAAGGGCAAAAAAATGAAAAGAAGAAAGAAACAAAGGACCAACCCAAGAAAGAAACCAAGACCAACCAAGCCCAAACTAAGCCCAACACTAACACTTCGACTTTTGAGCCTAAAGCGAAGAAGGAAAAGTGTAAATGATCCTATTGTAAGTATCCTGGCCATGAAGAGCATCAATGTTTTTAGAAACAAATTGATCACTTAACTCAGTTACTTGAGAAGAATAAAATAAGTGTTCCTGAATCCGTCAAACAAAATGCTCAGAAGGGCGAGTCTTCTAAAGCAAAGGAGTCTAAAAATGAAAAGAAGAAAGGTAAGGCCCTCATAGCTAGATCAAATCCATCATCAACTTGGATTATTGGTTTCGGTGCCTTGCACCACATGGATTCTTCAAAGGTTGAATTCTCTAGCATTGAACCATGTGGCATGTCCCAAATCACGCTGGGTGATGACTCTCATGTGTTAGTTTCCGGTAGTTGATTGGTAGAGATAGAAGGTGAAACATTTAACCAAGTGTTGAGTATTCCCATTATATCTACCAATCTCCTATCGGTTTACCAAATCAACCACCTTGGTGAGGGAATATGAGTGGAATTTGGTCCTAACTCGGTGATCATTCTTGAGCTTAACTCGATCGCATTGTGGTTGAGGGAAAGGTAGATCACCATTCACGGTTGTATACCTTTTGCAACTTTTCTTCTAATTGACACTCAATGCCTTGCTCACTCATGCAAATGAGGTTAGCAAGTTATGGTATGAGCATTTTGGGCATCTAAATTATCGTTACCTTGAATAATTGAGCCAAAATGAAATGGTCATCGGGTTACCACGAGTTAAGTTTTCTAAGGGTATTTGTGAGGGTTGTACCCTCGGAAAGCACCCTGAAAATTTTTTTAACAAGGGAAAATCCTGAGAGCTACTCGTCCCTTAGATCTTGTTCATAGTGATGTTTCGCCCCTTTCCATCTCCTTCTTTCATTAGAGCTTTATATATACTAACCTTCATTGATGAATTTTCATGTTATACTTGGGTGTATTTTCTTAAGCTTAAGTTTGAAGTCTTTGAGCATTTTCAGAAATTTAAGGCTCTTGTTGAGAAACAAGCAGAATGGTCTATCAAGGTTCTTAAAACCGACAATGGAGGCGAGTATGTGAGCAATATGTTTGAGGATTTCTACACTTCGGGGATTTATTTGCATCGTGACGATTGCTTAAAGCCCTTCCCAAAATGGAGTTTCGAAAGAAAGAACCGAACTCAAGGAGATGACTACTTGTATGGTTCACTCAAGTCCCTTCCTCCATGATATTGGGTTGAAATAGTGAATTGTGCTTGTTACATTAAGAATCGTGTTTCACACAAGGCAAGAGAGGATGACACACTTTTAAGCCTAGTTTGGACATAAGCTTGATGTTGAGAACTTTCAAGTCTTCGAGATCCAAGGCTATGGCTCGGATTCCAAAGAAGAAATGTAAGGCATTGGATCCAAAATTCAAACCTCATATATTTTTCTGGTATCCTGATGGCGTGAAGGGATATTGATTGTTGAACCCTACAACTCGTGAACTTTATATTGAGAGAAGTGTGAATTTTGATGAGTCATCCTTGACTTTTACTTCCACTAAGGTTCTGCTGGTGCCATTTCGAGAGCTTGCGTATGGCGTGCCCTAATTTTTCATATCCAATTTTGCTCAGAAATGTTTTATCTCTCAAATTGGTGATCTGCAATTCGTCCCCTCCAGTTGAATGCTTCAAAATGCCCATAAACTTGTTGTTTTGCCCTAATTTGAAACAATATTCCAAGTTTGCCCCTTTTTCTGCCCTAGTTTGTCCAATTTTGCGGGTTGTGTCATTTTCCCTTTACCAGATTGTGCAAGAAATTGAAATTGATCAAATTTTAATTATTTGCAATTGAAGACACATTCCCAAGGTCGAAAATAATGTCAAATCATGCTTTAGTTGATTTAAAATCAAGAAATTTGCCATCCTTGTTGAAAATTTTGATTTCTAGGGCATCCTTTGAAATTTTTACGTTTTGACGGTCATACGGGTGTCATTTTCCCGTCAAATTCATCATCGAAGGTAATGGCAACGTGGTGGTTTCTATTGGCCGGGGGTGTTGGGAAATATTTCTAACTTATCATTTTTTGAAATTTTGGCAAAAGGAAAATTTTGATCCGTGGCTCCACCTTCTGCAAGAAGTGCCTATGTGGCATGTTTTGATTGGCTAGGGGATTGGCGGGTGGCGGAATTTCCTTAGGAAATTTTGTTTCATTTTGCAAAATTTTCAAAGACAAATTTTGGCCTAAGGCTCGCAGCCGAATAGAGAGAGGACACGTGGCACATATTTTGGGTCTCAAGGCAAGCGGGATGGCGGGTGGTCGGGTTTCCTTAAGGTTTTTAGACCTTACTTTGCGAAAATTCTAAAAGTCAAAAATTGGTCCGAAGCCCCGCCGCTAATCAGGAGAGGACAAGTGTCCTAAAAATTTCAAAATGGAAGTACGACTCTAATGATGGGGAACTTAGAGTTTTTTTGAAGTCTATTTTTCTAAGGTTTCAAAATCAGTTTTTTCCCGCTCCCATCGGGGAGGACACGTGGTATCAGTTTTGAGTGGGTCGGCAGCCCGACGGATGGAAGGTTGAAATTTTTCCCTTAGCAAAAAAGGGAGTTAAAATGAAATTTTGGGCCGAATTTCCGTAATGAATCGAGAAAGGACACATGTCCAAAAGGGAAAAAGGCAAATGGAAGGGGCCGAAGGAAAATTTTATAACTTTTTGCCTTTGATTGTCTAAAAGGTAAAAATGAAAAATGGCTCCGTCAATCACGGTGGACACGTGTACAACAGAGCAAAGCAAGTTGGTGGGTTGATTTTGAGGTAAAAGAGGATTTTTTCCTTTTTCACAAATGAATTCAAAATCAAAATTTTTAGCGCTGGCCCGCTAGCAAATTACAAGGAGACACATGGCGAGGGAGAAATTAGGTTCATGCGGCAAAAATGAAATTTTTCCCAATTTCCAAAAAGGTAAAATTTTCCATTTTTCCAAAAAATTCCAAGGTGCGGAAAAGTCAAAAATGATCCCGATTTGTTTCTAATCATTTTTTGCCACGTGTCTGGCCTTATCCAAAATTTAAAAAAGTGACTCAAGCTTATTTCTAAATCTGCATCTTCCACATGGAGGGCCAAGATTAAAAGATGGATAAGATCGATGGTTGCTGTGCATCCATTTGTTTTTATCACCATGGGATCTCCAGGAAGCTTGGAATCATGAATTTTGCATCAAAATTCATCAAATTTATAGTGATTTTGTGTCGTCTTGGCCTTCTAGGATCATTGGCATCACTTTCATGGCTTAATTTTTTGATTTGTGATGTTTTTAAAGTAATTTTTGCCCCAGCCTGAGCAAACACGTGAAATAACAAAATCAAAAGTTGCAGAGGTAATTTGAAAAGGTAAAAGGGTGAGAATGATGAGTAAGAGGTGTTTTCATGCTTCAATGATAAAAAAAGTGCCCCCAGGATGGATAATGATCCAAATATTTGCAATGATTCAATCCTTCTAGCACACCTGGCAACATGCGAGTGTTTTTCTGTTTGATGTCATTTTCATTGAATCATGAAGAATTGTTGTAACAGAATTGATCCCATGGCATATTATTTGCTTGGGAAAGAAGGATCCAATGTGGCATAGGGTATATAGTGCATTTTGGAAAATTGTAAAAGAGAGGGAGTTGAAAATCATGAGAAAAATTCTAAGAGAAAGCTCATTTTCTGAGAAATCCACCAAAGAACCAGGTTAATGTCTCATGTGTTGGAAATTCATGTATGTGAGTTGGTTACAAGTGTATAGCCATCACACAGCTCTAAGATTGTTCATGTAACTCTCCCCTATTGTTGAATCTAACAAGTTTTGAATTAAATCTGTGTTTTCTTTGGGCAATATGGTGTCTGTTATCATTTTTAAATGCTTGTGGATAGTTTTCATTGTTCTTGTTGCAATCTTGCATTGAAAGTCTTTAGAAATCACACAGAATCTCCATTTCTTGTTGATAGTTTAGTGGCATTTGTAATCTCATGTTCAGAAGAGCCTTCATCTGATAAGGAGATAAACAAATTTAAAATCACTTTACCTTGATTACAGAGATTGCCTGTAAGCCTTTGGGGGCACCTTAGGCATGGTTTGATCAAGGATTTTTATGTTTAATTGAGTTATTTACTTCAAGCTTTTGTGGTGAGTTCTCAAAGATTGTGTGAAGAGTGTAACTTGGGCTTCCATTTGTGCCTCTTCTGTTGAAGGAACATTTTGATTATTTGAGGCATTTCTTCTGATAGTTGTTCAAGTATTGTAGAGATTGTCAAAGATCTGATCTATCCCAATTTATCTTGTCAATTCCCCACCAAAATTCATCTAAACAATAAAGATCCTATCATGTACTATCCCTGATTTACATTTGTATACCCACAGAAGATCAAAATCCATTTGCAAAAGTATGCATAATGTATCGGATTTCCAATGTCTCTAGTAGACTTTGCCTTGTTATGAGAACATACCCATGTTTTGAGAAGTGACAACTCGTGAGAGTTCAGATCTGGGGTGTTGATCATGTTTTCATCAAGGTCTCCATCATAGAATTTTAAGAAAAGAGAAGGATGTCTTCATCTCATTCACCATTACAAGGTTACAAAATAGGTCCTCTTACCTTGGTCAGTAAGACACAACCTAAAACAACTAGGACAAGATCAAGTCCTATTAGAGTGCTATCCATTTCTACACAAACCCGAGTTCCAGCTTAGACCACATCCCCACACCATGACATACAACATGGTCTAATCTTTCTTTAAGCTCCATGACATATCTATGGTGTTGCTCAGACTGAAAAGGAGAACAAATTTGAATACCAAAATGAGTGGCATCATTACCGGGGATTTCTTGTTGTTTTTGAAATGTTTGAAGAGTTTGAGAATTTGTGTATTCAAGTTTTTGAGTTACTACATTGTTAAAGTAACATTCTATGCTTCAAATCTGTAAGTTTTAAACAAGGGTTTCATGTTTTGTTTGCCCCTTTTCCATTTCCTAGCAGTTCATACACTTTGGTTGCATTGTGATTGATTGATCTAAGAAGAAGAAGGTCTGATTTATAAGGCTTTGTAAAAATTTTAGTGCATTCTTGCACAACTAAGGTGAAATTCCTTAGTGGTGACTCCATGCTCATTTGATCTTGAAAATACCAGTTGTCTTACCCTTCTGTCATTTACTTTTGTGTTGTTAATCTACAAAACTGGAAGGAAGAAGATATCTCTTCATCAAGGACTCTACCAAGAAGTTGTTTACAGATTCAAGAAACTTGGAGCAAGAGGGGAGAAAGGGGTGGAAGGTTGTTGGAGACTTGGCTATAAGAAAGGAGATCCCTATTGTTGAGTTTGAAAGTGAGCAACCTGTTATTGAGGACTGTAATTCTTCTTCAAGTGGATCTGACTCAGACAATCCTATTGCTGATTTGAATTCCCCATCAGGTGAGGGACCTTCTTGTGCATTTGAAAGGCTTGCTCCTAAATCTGCTCCTGTATTTTCTAAATTTGTTAGAGATCATCAAGAAGAAGTACCCTTAAGAGAGATCTGTTTTGAAGATCTCATTCCCATTCCCCAAAGACCTTGCACTCCTCATCAGCTTGTTTCACCTCCAAGATCACCTCCACCAAACAATATGGCTCAGCCTAGACCTCCATTTGTTGTTAACACCTTTGGTCCTATAAATTTTAGAGGAATGGATGGTTACCCAAATGCTATCCCATAAGATGTTAGAAATAGGTTGCCAAAATTCTAGGGTAATAATGCTATTACTGGTGATCAACATCTCAAACTTTTTGATAATATGATGGAAGATTTTGAGATAGAGTTTGAATATGTCTATGTCAAATTATTTATTCATACACTAGAAGAGGATACTAGGGATTGGTACAAGGCTCTACCTGATAATTCTATTGATTCATGGACTGAAATGAAAAATGCATTTAGATTGCAATATGGTGACATGACTGATCCTAGATTTCTTTTATCTGAGTTTGAAAATATCAAGAAGAACCCTAATGAATCAGCCCATGAATTCAACACAAGGTTTAACAAAACTTTGAGAAAGCTTCTTGTTGGTTTGAGGCCTTGTGATGAATCTTGTTTAATCAAATATGTAGATGCATTTGATAAGAAGGAAACCTACTACCTAAGAGACAAGAACCCAACCAATATAAGACAAGCTTTCACCATGGCACTTCAAATTGAAAACAATATCAAGGTTGTTGGGAAACCTCTCAAGAGAGATGGTGTAAAATTGATAAACCCTAAAAACCTCAAGCTAGCAAGGGTGTTGATTTAGAAGAGGTTGTGAAAACTTTGGTAGGGGTTGTCAAAAAAATCTCATACAAGTTGACAAGAGCTGAGAAAGGAATTGGGCAGACTTCACAAGGACAACCTAGGCAACAGCACAAGATAGATTTGGAAATCATCCTAGGGGTGATCAGAGACAAGATGATAGAGGTAAAGGACCTATGGGAGGGGGAAATAGACAACCCCAAGCACGTGAAAGTAGATTGGTTCCTAACCCTCTAACTACCAGGGTTGTTGTTGTTGATGTAGTTGTTGATATGGATTGGTGTGATAGATGTTTTCTTCCTCATCCTCCATGTGAAGTGGACCAACAAGTTGATGAAGCTGATAATGAGGATGGAACTGATGATGATATTTGCATGGTGGGTTGTTCTTCAAGCTCACAAGGAGGAGCAACATCTACTAAAGTAATAAGTGCTAGGACTGACTGCTACCTTTTGGGATTGCATCAAATGGGTACAAGTCTTTCTTCCCCCTCATACTCTTGAAGTTGATGTAGTGCAAGCTTTTGAAATTCCTAACAATGACTTTGAATACTTAAGAGCTTTGATGATTAAGAAGTATGATGGTGGTATCCCTTCAGAGGAAGATAGACAATTGTTGATGAATGTTGTTGTAGCTCAAGAGAAAGATTATAACACTAGAAGCAAGGTTGTTAAGGGAGTTGGGCCTCAAGCCAAACCTAAAACACCCTTGCTCACAAGCATTCCCAAAGAAGCTCCTAGGAAAGAAGCACTTGCCAAAAGTTCTACTGTCCCAAGCAAAATTACAGTCCTCATCATGCCCAAGCTGCCAAGAATCCCTTGCCATCTGATGAATATTCTTGTCTCCCTTCCAATGTTGTCCTACCAAAGAGTGTTCCCTATGACATAGCCCAAGTATTGAGCCAAATTAAAGTGAGTGTTCCAATCATTAAGTTGCTTAGAATTCCTGAGCATAAGAAAAGAGCATTTGAGTACTTGGGATTGAAAGAAGAGAAGATCACCCCAAGCAGAAATGTAAATGTTGTTGAGACTCCTCCTCAAATCATTGCTGACCTTGAAACACCACCAGCAGTAGAAGATCTTGGAGAGACACCTGAGGTATATTTGGGGACATACTTGGTTGATTCCCAATTGAATGTTGATCCATTCTTTACAACTTTGCTCATAAAGGATAGGCTACTTCACAATTGTATGTTTGATTCCGGTGCATCATGTAATGTCATGCCTCTAGAAGTCATTAATGAGTTGGATATCAAAGTGACAACTACCTATGGGAAGTGTACTGCCATGTATTCAAGAGAAGTGCTAGTGGTTGGTTGTGTGAAGGGTTTGGTAGTGCAACTTATACCTATCCGGTAAGAATCTGAAACTTGATGTTGTGATTATTGATTGCCCTACCAAATGGGGTATGATTTTGTCAAGAAAGTGGGCTTCAAGTGTTGGAGGGAGTGTCCAAATGGACATGTCTTTTGCTACTATTCCCATTGAGGGTAGCCTTGTCAAGCTTTATGGTGAAAAGAAGATGTTGCACTTAATTTAAAATCCCAACAATGCTTCCTATGAAGTGTTGTTTGATGATGTAGATGCTGAAAATTTCATTGGTTTTGCTGATGGAAAAGAACACAACATGGACAAATCAAAGTTCCTTGATGTGGTAGGTTCTCCTTGGACCTTGCTATTTGATGGAGCTTGCTCCAAATTTGGAAATGGTGTTGGTATAGTTCTGCTTTCTCCTAGTTTGGAAGAGTTTGATTTTTCCTTCAAACTTAATTTTGAATGCACTAAAAATGTTGCTGAGTATGAGGCATTGTTGTTGGGGTTAAGAATTACATGGAAGTATGGAGTGAAATATATTTTTACAAAAGGAGACTCAGAGCTGGTTGTCAAACAAATAAAAAAATTGTATGCTACAAAAAATCAGCGTATGAAACAGTATAAGCATGCAGTCTAGGATCTAATTGAAATGTTTGATTCCTTTAACATTGTGTATCATGACAGAGGTTTCAATGCTTGCTGCTGACAAGTTGGCAGTTCTGGGTTCTAGATTTGGAAATTGTACCATTTCACCTTATTGTGAATACAAAATTGAAGTGCTAATTAGGCTAGCTGTCCCTGATAATGTGAAACATTGGCAAGTTTTTAATGATGATGCTCAAGTGCTAAGGTTCTTGTAAAATCAAGGTGAGTTTGTAAATCAAAATATTGATTAGGAGCCAATGGTATGCATGACTGAAGGAAGAGAAACTTTGTTTGGGAAAGATATCATCCAATTGAAGACAAACACCATTCCTAGAGGTCTTGTTGCACTTGAGTCAAATTTTAACAATGCTGATTGCATCATAAATAGAAACATGTTTACCTCAAGGGATGTGGAAGAGCATGACTTGGGAACAAAGGAAAACCAAGGAAGGTTTGGTTGGGCAGAAATTTAAGTAAAGAAGAAAAACAATCCTATGCCCAACTCTTGAAAAAATATCAAGACTGCCTTGCTTGGTCCTATTCAGAGCTGAAAGCATATAGAGAAGATTTATTTCAGCATGAGATCCCTCTTCAAACAAATGCTAAGCCATTCAAACAGAGGTAAAGACCAATTAATCCACTTCTCTCCATGAAAATGCAAGAGGAGTTAGAGAAGTTGAGAGATCGAGGTATTATTCAGCCCACTAGATATTCATCTTGGGTTGCAAACCTTGTGCCAGTCAGAAAGAAGAACGAAGACATAATACTTTGTGTGGATTTTAGAAATATAAAAAAAGCATCTATGAAGGACAACTATCCCTTACCAAATATGGAAAATATGTTGTACCTTTTGACAGGGTCTGAGTTGCTTTCTACATTGGATGGTTTCTCTCGGATATAATCAAGTGGTTGTCAAAGAATTAGAAAGACTTAAGACATCATTCACTACTCCTTGGGGAACATATGTTTTTGTTAGGATGCCCTTTGGTTTGATGAATGTTGGTGCCACTTTTCAAAGAGCAATGGATGTTGCTTTTGCTGGTTACATCAATGAGTTTATTGCAGTTTACCAAGATGATGTGATTGTGTTTTCAAGGCAGAGAGGTGATCATTTGC
Organism: Taxus wallichiana var. yunnanensis; assembly: GCA_018340775.1. NCBI lineage: Eukaryota > Viridiplantae > Streptophyta > Pinopsida > Cupressales > Taxaceae > Taxus > Taxus wallichiana. Next base: position 61,682,724 of record CM031238.1, on the reverse strand, counting down.
AGCACTTGGAGAAGATGCTGATCAGATGTAGGGAGTATGAAATTTCTCTTAATCCAAAGAAGTGTCATTTTGGCATGTAAAAGGCCAAGCTTCTTGGTCACATTGTGTCAAAAGATGGTGTTATGATAGACCTTGAGAGAGTGGAAGCAATCAACAAAGTACCTATCCCAAGAACCAAGAAAGGCATCCAATATTTCTTTGGTCAAATTAATTTTATTAGAAGGTTTATTTCCAACTTTGCTGAGTTGACTCTTCCAATCACAAGCATGCTAAAGAAGGACCAAGTTATCAGGTGGGAGGAGGCTGCCATTCAAGCTTTTGAAGGAATCAAAGAGGCACTCAAACATGCACCTATCTTGGCAGCTCCGAATTACAAGAAGCCTTTCCAAATATTCTCTTTTGCTTCTAAAAATACTATTGCATTTGTTTTGCTCCAAAAGAATGAAGATGGGGCTGAAAGGCCTATTGCCTTCTTTAGCAAGGCTTTACAAGCTGTTAAGTTAAAGTATACAATCATGGAGAAACAAGCATTTTCCTTGGTGAAAGCAACAAAAGTTTTCAGGCCTTATATATTGAGTTCAAAAGTTGTTGCTTATGTCCCCCACACCATGGTGAAATACATCTTATCAGAGATGGAGATCTCAAGTAAAAGATGTAGATGGGTGAACAAACTACAGGAGTATGATATGGACATCCAAACCATGAAGTTGGTAAGAGGTTTGGGTCTTGCTAAGCTCATGGCTGAGAGAAACTTACAGACTATAGAAGTGAATGAAGTAGAAGAAGAAAGGGCAGATGTTCTTGGGAAATTGGTAAGTTTTGAGTGGTACAAGGATATAATCTTTTACCTCAAACACCTTTGTTGTCCTGATCACTTAAATAAAAATTAGAAAAGAGCCCTCAAGCTGGCTTCTCAAAAGTATATCATCACAGACCTTGGGCTGGCTTGGAAGAACCCCGAAGGTGTCCTCTTGAAATGCATAATCAAGATGGAGCTCCCAAAATAGTTGTTAATTTCCATGGGGATTTTGTGGAGGAATTTTTTTGGAAGGGTAACAACACATAAGATTTTGAGAGCTGGTTATTGGTGGCCTACTCTCCTTAAAGATGCAACCTAACCGGTTAGAAAATGTGATAGTTGCTAGCGTTTCTCCGAAGAATGAAAGCTTCAGCTCCCTTCCTTTACAATCTTGTATCAATTCAAGCCCATTTCAAACAATGGGGAATGTACTTCATTGGTGAGGTCTCGAGATCTTTCTAGTGCTGGCCATAAGTGGATTCTTGTAGCCATTGATTATTTTACAAAATGGGTTGAAGCAATCCCATCTAAAAAGGCAACACACCAAGTGGTAATGGACTTCTTGTTAAATCATATCATATGCAGATTTGGAGTTCTAGTTAAGATTGTATCTGATAATGCCATGTGCTTTAGAGCCAAACCATTAATGACAATGTGCAAAGAATATGGAATCAATTTGACTTATTCTTCAAACTATAACCCCCAAGGGAATGGACAAGCTAAGTCCAATAATAAGAACTTGCTAAAGATCATTAGAAGAACCTTGGAATTGAACAAGAAGAAGTGGGGAGAACAACTGAAGTTTGCAGTTTGGGCTGATAGAATAACTCCTAAAAGAGTAACTGGTAAAAGCCCATTTGAATTGGTGTATGGAACTCAGGCTTTGCTGCCCTTGCATCTACAATTATCTTCATTTCAGTTGGTCTAGCAGTTGGAAGATCAAGAGTTCAACCCATATGAATCAAGGATCAATCAGATTGTTGAGCTAGATGAGGAGAGAAGAGCATCCCATCAAAGGCATATTAGATTTAGAGAGAAATTGAAGAGATTGTTTGACAAGAAGGTCACTCATAGAGCCTTCAATGTTGGAGATCTGGTTTTGCTATGGGATAGTAGGCATGAAGACAAGGGAAAGCATGGCAAGTTTGATGCATTATGGATGGGCCCTTATGCCATTGATATCAGGATTGGTGAACATACCTTTTTTCTCAAAGATTTAGATGGGGAATTGCTGGAACTACCTGTTAATGGTAGACATTTGAAGCATTTCTTGGATTAATCCCCAAATTGAGGTATGCACCAATTGTACAGTTGTATAGTCTTTTTTTTTTCTATGTTTTTTTGTTTGGTGGTTTGTGGTTTGCCCTTTGTTCTTGGCAGCCATTCTGGTTGCTTTCTCGGTTCGTTTTTGGTGGTGGTAATAGTTTTTTTTACTTTGTGTGTTGACTCCTTTGCCTAATGGATTGTTTGGCACTTGGTCTACTTATTGTTCTTATGGCACTCACTGGGAGTGCCCATCCCCAAGCAAGAGCCGATGTTGGTGCCATTTCTGAGCTTGCATGGTATGCCCTAATTTTTCATATCCAATTTTTCTCAGAAACGTTCTATCTCTCAAATTAGTGATCTTCAATTCGTCCCCTCCAGTTGAATGCTTCAAAAATGCCCACAAAATTGTTATTTTGCCCTAATTTGAAACAATATTCCAAGTTTTTTTTTCTGCCCTAGTTTGTCCAATTTTGTGGGCTATGTCGTTTTCCCTTTACCAGATCGTGTAAGAAATTGAAATTGATCAAATTTTAATTATTTGCAATTGAAGACACATTCCCAAGGTCGAAAATAATGTCAAATCATGCTTCAGTTGATTTAAAATCAAGAAATTTGCCATCCTTGTTGAAAATTTTGATTTCTAGGGCATCCTTTGAAATTTTTACATTTTGACGGTCATACGGGTGTCATTTTCCCGTCAAATTCATCATCGGAAGGTAATGGCAACGTGGTGGTTTCCTATTGGCCGGGGGTGTTGGGAAATATTTCTAACTTATCATTTTTTGAAATTTTGGCAAAAAGGAAAATTTTGATCCGTGGCTCCGCCTTCTGCAAGAAGTGCCTACGTGGCATGTTTTGATTGGCTAGGGATTGGCGGGTGGCGGACTTTCCTTAGGAAATTTTGGTTTCATTTTGCAAAATTTTCAAAGGCAAATTTTGGCCCGAAGGCCCGCAACAAATAGGGAGAGGACACGTGGCACATATTTTGGGTCTGAAGGCAAGTGGGATGGTGGGTGGTCGGGTTCCCTTAAGGTTTTTAGACCTTACTTTGCGAAAATTCTAAAAGTCAAAAATTGGTCCGAAGCCCCGCCGCCAATCGGGAGAGGACACGTGTCCTAAAAATTTCAAAATGGAAGTGCGGCCCGATGGGGAACTTAGAGTTTTTTAAGCTCTATTTTCGTAAGGTTTAAAAATCATTTTTTTCCCACTCCAATCAAAGGAGGACACATGGTATCAGTTTTGAGCGGGTTGGCGGCCAATGGAAGGTTGAAATTTTTCCCTTAGCAAAAAAGGGAGTTAAAATGAAATTTTGGGCCGAATCTCCGCAATGAATCAGGAAAGGACACGTGTCCAAAAGGGAAAAAGGTGGAGGAAGGGGCCGAAGGAAAATTTTATAACTTTTACCTTTGATTGTCTAAAAGGTAAAAATGAAAATTGGCTCTGCGCCAATCACAGGTGGACACGTGTCCAACAGAGCAAAGCGGGTTGATGGTGTGGACGTAAAGAGGATTTTTTTTCCCTTTTTCACAAATGAATTCAAAATAAAAAAATTTAGCGCCGCCCACTAACAATTACAAGGAGACACATGGCGAGGGAGAAATTAGGTTTGCGGGCCCGCGGGGCAAAAAGTTAAAATTTTCCATTTTTCCAAAAAGTGCGGAAAAGTAAAAAATGATCCCAGATTTGTTTCCAATCATTTTTTGCCACGTGTCCGCCCTTATCAAAAATTTAAAAAAGTGACTCAAGATTATTTCTAAATCTGCATCTTGCACGTGGAGGGCTAGGATTAAAAGATGGATAAGATTGACGGTTGCTGTGCATCCATTTGTTTTGACCGCCATGGATCTCCAGAAGCTTGGAATTAGGAGAATTTTGCATCAAAATTCATCAAATTTATTGTGATTTTGTGTCATCTTGGCCTTTTAGGATCATTGAAATCACTTTCATGGCTTAATTCTTTTATTTGTGATGTTTTTGAAGTAATTTTTGCCCCAACCCGAGAAAACACGTGAAATGACAAAATCAAAAATTACAGAGGTAATTTGAAAAGGTAAAAGGGTGAGAATGATGAGTAAGAGGTGTTTGCATGCTTCAATGATTAAAAACGTGGCCTAAGATGGATAATGATCCAGATATTCGCAATGATTTAATCCTTCTGGCACACCTGACAACATGCGAGTGTTTTTCTGTTTGATGTCATTTTCATTGAATCATGAAGAATTGTTGTAACATAATTGATCCCATGGCATATTATTTGCTTGGGAAAGAAGGCTCCAATGTGGCATAGGGTATATAGTGCATTTTGGAAAATTGTAAAAGAGAGAGAGTTGAAAATCACGAAAAATTCTGAGAGAAAGCTCATTTTCTGAGAAATCCACCAAAGAACCAGGTTAATGTCTCATGTGTTGGAAATTCATGTATGTGAGTTGGTTACAAGTGTATAGCCATCACACAGCTCTGAGATTGTTCATGTAACTCTCCCCTGCTGTTGAATCTAACAAGTTTTGAACCAAATCTATGTTTTCTTTGGGCAATATGGTGTCTGTTATCATTTTTAAATGCTTGTGGATAGTTTTCATTGTTCTTGTTGCAATCTTGCATTGAAAGTCTTTAGAAATCACATAGAATCTCCATTTCTTGTTGATAGTTTAGTGGCATTTGTAATCTCATGTTCAAGAGTCTTCATCTGATAAGGAGATAAACAAATTTAAAATCACTTTACCTTGATTGCAGAGATTTCCTGTAATCCTTTTGGGGCACCTTAGGCGTGGTTTGATCAAGGATTTTTATGTTTAATTGAGTTATTTACTTCAAGCTTTTGTGGTGAGTTCTCAAATATTGTGTGAAGAGTGCAACCTAGGATTCCATTTGTGCCTCTTCTGGTTGAAGGAACATTTTGATTATTTGAGGCATTTCTTCCGATAGTTGTTCACACATTGTAGAGTTTGTCAAAGATCTAATCTATCCCAGTTTATCTTGTCAATTCCCATCAAAATTCATCTAAACAACAAAATCCTATCATGTATTATCCCTGATTTGCATTTGGATACCCACAGAAGATCAAAATTCATTTACAAAAGTATGCATAATGATCAGAATTTCCGATGTCTCTAGTAACCTTTGCCTTGTTCTGAGAACATACCCATGTTTTGAGAAGTGACAACTCGTGAGAGTTCAGATCTAGGGTGTTGATCATGTTTTCATCAAGGTCTCCATCATAGAATTTCAAGAAAAGAGAAGGATATCTTCATCTCCTTCACCATTGCAAGGTTACAAAATAGGTCCTCTTACCTTGGTTGTAAGACACAACCTAAAACAACTAGGACAAGATCAAGTCCTATTAGAGTGCTATCCATTTCTACACAAACCTGAGTTCCATCTAGACCACATCCCCAGCTACCGATGACATACAACATGGTCTAATCTGTCTTTAAGCTCCATGACATATCTATGGTGCTGCTCAGACTAAAAAGGAGGACAAATTTGGATACCAACAGGTTCTTTTTCCCACTGATTCAGATTTTAACTCATCAAATGATGATGTTGTTGAGCGAGTTCCTCCTCTCCCTGCTCCTCCCAATCCTCAAAATTCTAAGTCTTTTGATTCTGACAGTAGTGATGATGAGGACTATGTCCCTTCTCACTTGAGTGAAGAATCTTCTGACTCTGAGCTTGATCCTTCAGGACCTCTTTGGGCCGGAAAATTTATAGAGTCTTTGAAGATTTAGTTAGAGATCCTTTGGATGAGAGATGTACTCGCTCATACTTCATTAGACCCCACTCCTTCTTCTCCTCTGCTTTTGATCCACAGTCTTTCTAGGAAGCTTATGGGATTCCTAAGTGGGATTCTACCATGGATGAGGAGTATTCCTCACTCATAAAGAATGACACTTGGGATCTTTCCCCTCTTCCAAAAGGAAGAAAAATAATTTGGTGTAGGTGGGTATATTAGACAAATTATGGAGCCAATGGAGAAGTCGAGAAGTATAAAGTGTGACTTGTAGCTAAGGGTTTCTCCTAGGTAGGGGGTTGATTACTCAAAATCTTTGCTTCGGTTGTGAAGATGAATTCCATTTGACTGACCCTCGTCATCGCTACCACTAATAGATGGGAAGTCCACCGATGCATGCTAAGAGTGCCTTCCTTCATGGGGACCTAGAGAAAGAGATCTACATGGAACAACCTATGGGTTATGTCCATGATTTATCCCTCGTCCCGTAAGTTAAATAAGTCTCTCTATGGCCTTAAACAAGCCCCTTGGGCTTGGTATGCCAATATGGACTCCTTTCTACTTGCATCGTGGTTCACTCAAAGGTCACTTTGACCCAAATGTGTATATTCTATAGTAGGATGACTACACAAAGGTGCATGGGCACGCAAGACTAAAGTTAAGAAATGGGTGCACAAGGAGAAGGCACACAAGGTAGGGTTCTAGGAGGGTTTTAGAAGGGCCATGTTATGCGCATGCGTGCCGTCAGACAAGGTCTCAGGACTTAGCCATATTTGGTGTATCGGGTAGGACACGAGAAAAGTGTGACCCAACTGTGCATGCGAGAGTGGATAAGGTGCCAACCTAGTGATAGGTTGGCCTAGGAAGGAATATGCCTTGTGATGGAAGCTTCTAGAAGACCATCATGGAAAAAGTGGAGAGCTTAGGCCTGGAAGGAGCATGCTCCCATGGAGGACCACATTCGTACACTTGACACCGGATCCGAGGCCACGCAAAGGATGAGTTGGCACTTCGGGATGCCTATATATACAAGCACCCACAAGAGAAGAAAAGAGGGAGAGATCAATAGAGAGTGGAGCTCTACAGAAATGCCATAAGGAATATTTGGGGTGGGTAGATGAAATATAGGAGAAGGATGTATCAAGGGCTTGGGGTTATAAAATTTCTTTTTGAGAGCTAAATGATATGGATCCAGTTATGATGCATGACTTCGGTCTGCCATAATGTGGTGTTTTTTAGTAAGTCTAATGAATGTAATGAGGTTACCAAGTTAATTGAATATGATCCTTCTTGGTTCAGATTCATACATGATTCTTCATAGTTCCTTTTCATGTATGTTTATAAGATGAATATGAATTCCTATGCATTTTCCTTTCTTTTTGATTTAGTTCTTTAAGTCTATTAAAGTATCTCTGTCTGTAATGACTGCAATGATCTAGAGCCATTCTGAGCTCTATGATGTTCACATGTTTCATTCCCACTCACTTCCTTTAAATTTTGGATCATAGATGATGTTTTCCCACTCAACTCACATAAAAGAGAGACTTGGCACCCACGTGCGTGCCTCGGGTGAGCGCCCAATGCCCCGCTAGGGTGATAGGCTAGCGCGCATGGGATTCCCTTGTTCTTTGGTGGGTGTAAAAATGACTACATCTTGGTTCCATTTCGGACCTCTTTTTGAAGTTGTAGTGGGAAATGGCATACATCATGATCTATGTAATGAGTGATGATAAAAAGCCTTTAACTTTAGAAAGTGTTGAATCATGGTTTAAGAGCACGAGAGGATGAATTTTCTCAGAGATTCAACACTGGACCTGAGTTTGATGCACGTAGATGGGTAGAAGAGAACCTCTACCATGATTTGTATGAAACTTTTTTTCTGTTGCTTCCCAATGTAGAACTATATGAATGGCTCTCAACATATGCATCTAGATCAAGTTGGTATTATAGATCACACATGTGGACCCAAGAAGAATACCAGAGGCTGCAAGATGCAGATCTGATGTGGACTCATGCAATGGATCATTGGTGGAAAGGAGTACTGGCTAGCTACACTTTGGAGTATGCTATTTCTACATATTCTTGTCCTGGAAGTTGTTGAGTTTGAGTTTTTATGGGAGCCCAGAGGATCATTTCTACATGTTATTCCTCTGGAAATGAAGATCTTGATTGTTACCTTGAGTTTAGAGGCATTTCCAATGGCCAGCTAAACCATTCTGAGTGTTGGGTGAGGAAGCTAGGGTGGAGGAAGATGGAAGATATTATGATGAGAAAGAAAGGGAGGAGAGATGACTCAAGTATAGTGAAGCACATGAAAGGGAGATTGCTAGACAACACGAGGTTAGCAAGTGTGATGGATATATGGAGGTAGACATTATGGGAAGGATTTGAGGTTCACGTGAGAGGATGTGGAACCTGAGTAGTCTATGCTACCCCATCTTGGAAAGCGCGTAAGAGAGACCCCTTCGGCTTTTGATGAGAGTTTTTCATGTGGAGAGAGAAGAGTCATTAGCACGCATCTAAACCCACCTAGTGACCAAACCCTAGCACTTGGTTTTCCAGATCAAGGAAGGAGTATCATTGACCCAGTTGGTATTAGTGGAAGTGACATATCTACACCTAGGAGATATAATTTCTCATTTCCCACTTCTATGGCTACGCATACTATTCCAATATTCGAGGAATTTTTAGACAAGGAGCAAGTACACAAGCCTTCGGTCGCATCTGGGAGTGGCGTGGGGTACACTATTGGTAGTGGGGCATTATCACAGACCATCAAAATGTAGTTCAATGGAACTTTGGGGACCCTTGCATGGCCACTACAGGACTTAGTGGATCTGGTGGGTTAGGAGGAATAAGACCTGGTGGATCCGGGATCTGGGGTGGGTCAAGACTCCGGGATCTGGGGTGGGTCAGGGTCAGGGCATAGACCTTGGGGATCTAGGGATCCGGTGGTGGGGAAAACACCGAGGAAACCAAGGCTCTAGCTCAAGAGGACAAGGGCCCCAACCACCTCCTCAAGTTTTCTTTGAGATGTCTTTACATTTTCTAGATTACATGGGTATTAAGATGCTACAGAACATGTTCACAAGTGTGAGTTGCTATGGCACACAAAAGGGATCACTAGCCCCAGAGCGGAAGGCAAGCCAGTTTAAACGACGCTGCAGGGCAAGGGCACACATATACCGGTATAGGAAATATGACCCTCATCAAATGGTGGTGATTATACTACTTTTAAAGAAACCTTCTAGTAGAATTCCACATCCCTAAGTTTGAAGAAGAGCATCAACACCCTTAAGGAGATTCAATAGGGAATGGCGAGAGTGTGTGGGAGTATGACGCATGGTTTAAAACTCTCCTATCAAAATTGTCATATGACATTCACCCTTCACAACATGCTCAATGGTTTTTGGGGGTTGATAACTCCATTTAGAAGAGCTTTATCTCATAAAACTTTCATAGACCCATGCAGGCATTAGAAGCCGCCCTACGCGCCGAAGCTGTTGGAAGTGTTGATACTAGTGTTAGCCCATTTCTGGAGAGCTCAAATCATCTGCTATGGCTAAGCAATTAGAAAATTTATCTACAAACTCAGCTCATGAGACTCATAGTGGAATGTGGTGTATAGATTGTGAAGTAGAGGGGCATGCAAAGATAGTTTCCCCTGGAAGACAATACGCGCCGTAGTAGTAGATTATGAGATTTTTCATGGGGACCATGATGCAAGTAGATGTCCCTTGTTACAACATGCAATTCGGAAGAATGTGTCTTGCTACTATAAGATCTGCACCTCTATAACCCATGATACTAAGGATTATAGGCTTATTGATCAGATCCATGAGGCCATTGATCTTGGTGTGCCAAACTAGCATTTCCAGTAGTTCTAAGAATGATGATCACCATTATGAGGAGCGCATAGATGGAGGCACATGTGAAAGGGGATTTCATGGAGGATTCCATGGTCATGGTAACCACGGAGGAGGAAGAAGTGAGTTCCCACATGGAACCTATTTTAATTGTGGGTCTATAAACCACTACAAGCGCGAGTGCCCAGACTTATTACAGTGCTCATGGTGCAGAAGAAGCACAAGTATGAGGAGTGCCCTGAGTTGTTTGAGCATATGAATCAACAACACCGAAAGAAAAAGGGCATTTACAATGGTAAGCATTAAGAAGGATGACACACAATGGATGCCACGGTGACACGTGATGTAGGCTTGGAACCTATTATGGTAACAACAAGAGCAGAGGCCATGCACGCAAAGGAAATACCAAGGTAAAAGAACCTGGTTTCAAGGGAAGAAGTGGTACATGGGAAGTACCTAGACCCTACATCAAAAGGAGGTATATCAAGAAACCATGGATGTCATTCAGAGTTTACAAGGAGAAATCCAATGTCTAAAGGAGCAATCCAGAGGGAGGAGCAAAGAAGGAAGGTCGAGGTGCCAAAAGATGACCTGATGAGGTCAAGGAAGTATGTAAAATGCTAAGGCAAGAGAATATTATTCCTTGCTAGAGCATGGTTGAGAGAGAAGGTACCACATGCCGAGAAGAGCACGAGAGGTAGGTCTTGCATGCAAACCTTCCCCTCACAACCTTGACTATGATAGGGAGATCACGTTAAATGCGGTCATGGATGGATGGCTCCTTAGTAATATCCTCATTGACACAAGCGCAGAGGTCAATGTTCTCACCTTGGATGCATGGCATCAGATGGGAAGACCTACATTACAACCATCTTCAATGTGTTGTATATGGTGAACAAAATGAAGGCAATGCCCATCGTGTCTTAAAGGATGCAACCATCACCATTCAAGGGGCTAAGTTTACTGGGGACTTCAAAGTCTTGGCACTCACCGAGGCAGAAAATTTCCCAACACTACTTGGGCACCCATGGTGCTATAAGAACAATGCGGATCTTCGGTTCAACAAGGGATACATAAGCTTTGAAAATGAGGAGGAACGGGTCATCATACCCCTGGCTATGGGAAATCAACACCCTATACTAAACCTTTGGGAGAAGAGGTCCTGATAGAATATATGTGTGCTCAATCAGGGATCCAGAGATAATTCATCCCACCAAAGGAGTTATCCAGTTTGAGGATGCTCAGTCCCTAAGTGACACCACCAATATAGTGTGTGATAATTGGGCACATGGAACCTATGAGTTAATCAGATGAAATTTGAGAGGATCGGTGACAAAGGTGACAAAGGCACGTATATGGTCCGGGCCTAGGAGGAAAGGAGCTACCTAAGTACTTAGGAGGAGCCTTCCCTGAGGTCTTTTTATAGAGATGGAAGCTCAATGGAAGGAGGAAAATGAACGAAGGGGGATGTTAAGTTACGTCCTACTTGGAATCTATATGCACGCTGGTGGGAAACACATCGGATAATCTCTTGGAATGGCGCGAGGTGAGAATTGCATTCTCTGTAAGGTTTTACAGGAGCAACATGCCCCATGGCTATAAAATACTACCATGGTAAAGAGACCACTTCCTTCCATATCCAAGCATGTGAGACAACCTGATGGGAAGCACAGAAGCATTACCACCTTCATTATGGGTTCACAAGTTGTATTCCACCCTACAAGGTTGTGCATGCATGGTACATTCATTCTGAGACACGCACTAGACAGGAATTGGAAAGAGTTAGCAGGCTGATCTCATTCAAACATTCGAGTATCGAGTACAAAACCCTTGGTGGATAAGGCATTATAGGTTGTCAAGCACCTTACCATTGGGGATAGTGCCATGGTAGAAGATAGGCTACTGAGTTGCTAGGTGAACCTGGCCTGGAGGCACACTTTGAGGAAGAAGAAACAAAAGAGATACAACTTGAGTGCACGTGTTTGGAAAAAGAAAAGGGGAAGATGGTGTATGTTATTGATGGAGAAGAAGTGAAAAACTTGATGTTGACCATTCTATAGGGATGCGTGAAGTCATAGATAATGCTGATGAATGGGCACACACCTATCATGAGCCTTTAAAGACAAATAAGGTTAACATCAGCTCAGACAAAGAGCCTAAAGAGGCTATCATCAGAGACTATTGGTCGAGAAGGAAGTCTCTAAGATCATTGATCTTTTACGTGAGTTTGAGGATTTATTCCCGCGTGGGTATCATGAGCTTAAAGGCATTCACCATTCCTTGGGGAAATGAGAATTAAGTTGAAGGAGGTGTGCACCCAGTCCGAAAGAGACCATACCGAATGAATCCTAACCTACGCGTGAAGGTCAAGGAAGAAATAGATAAGATGATAGCGTCGGGCATTATTGAAGCTGTTGAAGAGTCAAATGGATAAGTCCAATGGTAATTAGCATCAAGAAGGATGAAGGATAAGGATCTGTGTTGATTACAGGGACTTGAATGTAGTGTGTATCATTGATCCTTTCCCAACCCCATTTACTGAAGAAATCTTAGAGGGAGTGGCAGGGCGCGAGGTCTATTCTTTCACAGATGGATTCTCGGCTATCACCAGGTAAGGATCGCAAAGGAGGACCAAAGGAAGATGAATTTCACCACTGAGTGGGGAAGTTTTTCCTATACAATCATGCCATTTGGGTTGAAGAATGCACCTACTGTGTTCTCGCGCATTGTGGTACAAGCTTTCCAGACTTTATCCATAAATTCCTTCAAGTCTACCTAGATGATTGACAATATATGGGTTAGTGAAGGACCATTGTGACAACTTAAGGCTGATGTTTGAAAGGTGTCGTGCAAGTTGAGGATATCCCTTAACATTAAGAAATGTGTCTTTTCTACCCCATTTGGAACATTATTGGGGCACATCATATGTAAGGAGGGCCTACTAGTAGATCCCACAAAAGTTGCTAGTAATTGTGGGATTGAGGGAGCCTACTAGTCAAAGTGCAGTGCATGGATTTCTTGGGCATACGGGGTACTACAGAAGTTCATCAAGGGATATGCCAAGATCACCACACCTTTAGAAGAGTTACTTAGACATAAGAGTGCCTTTCATTGGGGAGAGGCACAACAAGAAGGCATTTGACACTTTAAGGATAGGCTTGTCACCATGCCCATCCTACATTTCCCTTCTTGGGATAAGCCTTTCCATGTTCATGTGGATGCCTCAGAACCGCCATTGGAGCAGTACTTGCACAACCTGGTGAAGGGATTGTTGATCATCCTTTGTGCTTTGCAAGTAGGAAATTGACACCAACAGAGAAAATTACACTACGACTGAGCGCGAGGCATTGTCAATGATCTACGCACTTCATAAATTCAGACAATATTTGTTGGCAACCCCTTTTATATTTTACACTGACCATATGGCATTGAAATACTTGGTGAACAAGCCCATTCTACAAGGGTGCATATGTTGGTGGGTACTATTGTTCCAAGAATTTGAGTTCACAGTGGTTGTCAAACCAGAAAAAGTAATTCCAGACTTGATCATTTGTCTAGGATTGATTCAGGGGAGGACGCATAGAGAGTATTGAAGAGACTATGCTAGATGCACAACTATTTAGGTTGCAGTGCACACCCTCGATTTGGAGGATATTGTAGTATTTCTCAAAATAGGTGTGGCACCAGATGGAATGAAGGCCTTGAGAAGAAGAAGTTGGCCATACGCACATGCCCTACTACATGCTAATTAGTGGAGACCTATACAAAATGGGTCATGATGAGGTTCTACACCATTGCATGCTAGAACATGAGCGCATTGCAATTATGGAAGAAGCACATGGTGGGATTGTAGGAGGACACTATGCGGGAAATGCAACCACGTGTGGAAGATTCTACTCATAGGGCTTTGGTGGGAGACCATTTATCAAGATTGCATTGAGTTTTGCAAGGCCTGTGACCATTGCTAGTGCCTTGGAAAACCTAGAAAAAGGATGAAATGCCCTTTGACCAATAAAGCAACATGGAACCATTTGAGAAATGGGCTATCAACTTTTTCGACCAATCTCACCAAAGCAATGCAAAGGACTGGTTCACGGTATATCCTCACTTGCACTGATTATTTGACAAGGTGGGCAGAGGCAATGCCTACAAAGGATTGTACAAAGCAGCTACCACTGCTAGATTTTTATGGGAAAACATAATCAACAGGTATGGATGCCCATTGAGTTTGACAAGTGATAGAGGTACACACTTCCTCAATGAAATGGTCAGGATTCTGCTATCAAAATTCATGGTGGCCCATCACAAAACTACTCCCTATCACCCTCAAGAAAATGGAACTGCTAAGGCATTTAACAAAATACTTAGCCACACATGTTGACTAAAATCTATGATGTTGGTAGACAGGATTGGGATGACAAAGTATCAACATTCTTTGGGCATATAGACAACCTACAAGAGGTTAAATAAGGCCACACCATTTCAATTGGTGTTTTATGTGGAGGTTATCCTACCAATTGAATTCATGTTACCTTCTCTACGTATAGCAGCATAGGAGGATTGGCCAATGATGAACAAGCACTGAAGAAAGAATTGACAAGTTAATGCAATTGATGAAAGATGATCACTCACCAGGTGGAGCCAAAAGATGGAAAAAGCAAAACAAAAGGCATGGCATGATCGTCACATTAAGAACAAGAAGTTTGAGGTTGGGAAGATGGTCTTACTATATGATTCAAAGTTTTTGCACCATCCTAGGAAGTTAAAAGTGCATTGGTTGGGTCCCTACATCATCTCATACATCCTTGATTCAGAGCTAATGCCCGTTATAAGCACTGGATGGGACGAGATTTCAAGGACACTTCAATGGGAGTAGGCTGAAGCCCTACTATAAATAAGTCTTCTTGGTGTTTGTAAATAAGGTAAGTATTGCCAGTTAGTTTAGGATTTCCTTAATGCATTTTATTTTCTTGTGTTTCCCTTTCTCATTGTTGTTTTGTGTTGCGCCTTGGGCACCGGTAATCTCATTACTTTTTTAAGGTCGTAACCTACATGCAGAGGACCACACATCATTTTAGTGTGGGGTGGAGTAAGGTGGAAGAAATTAAAGTGTGAAGCACTAGGAAGGATTGCATTGAAAGCCCAAATTGAATGGCCCTGTGAAGGAAGTACATGCAAGGAAAGGTGAAAAAGGATGGTTGGTGTCAGGGTAAGGCTACATTGGGGATCCACGTACAAGAGAGGAAAAAGCGCAAAACAACACGAGGTAGGTGAGAGAAAAAAATCATGACAAAAGAAGTGCCTTCGGTGCTGGTTACACACGCACAAGAGTCTCCTGTCAAGATGGATTGGTTACACACCAGAAGGTTGGGGAATTGTCCACGCAAGGTTGGGCACGTGAGTTAAAGCACTAAAGTCAAAATTTGTTTGAAAAATCCACATTAAGTGTTAAAGTACGGTGGTAGGTAAGATAGCATTTAATGTTAAAAAGTGGGAAAACTATAAATAGAAGGTTGGGAACTTCATTATTTACTTTGTGAATACAAAGAAGAAGGAAGAGCTTTTGTGAACTAGGGTTTCCAGAGTTGATCCGTGAAAGAAAAAAATTGGAAGATTTTAACCGTGAGTGACTAGTTTGGATCTGCAAAACAGGGGGGAAGTAATTCATGGGCATGGGGAGAGTTTTGGAGAAGCATCATCTCTTGTGAAAAGATATTCCAGTTAGGGTTTGGCAGCTAGGGCACGGGTTGGAAAAGAGTATTCTTTGCAGGTTAGAGATTTGAACTTGGAAAAGATAGAAGAGCAGAGCTAGGAAGAGAAGTTGAAGTGAAAAACCTACACAATGGCACCCAAGAAACCAACAATAACACCTAAAAAGGGCAAGGGCAAGGGAAAAAAACAAGAGAACTACCACAAGTACCAACGAGGAATGGTATGTAGAAATGTAGTACCCAGATGGGGTTTCACTCAGGATGGAATGGGAATCCCACTTGAGAAAAATGACAGTAAGTGACTACAATCATCACACAAACGTGATTGAAAAGGAAATGGAGTTGGAGTTAGTGCACCCGACTAACCAGAGAACACCTGAGGGGTTACCAATTTATAGTGATGAAGTCAAGGTGAAGTTAGAGAAGGCGGGATTATTACAACTCTATGAGTTTCCCTACTTTGGAAAGCCAGAGCACCTCTATCAGTGGCTAATGTCACATGTACATGAAGACCACTTTCACTTCACAGGGGCACAAGATGCGCATAACCCCTCAACTAATTTCAAGATTCACAGCCTTATCTATGAGGGAGAAAGCTTAGAGGATGACCTGTGACAAGGAAGCAATCAAGGAAATAGTGGCTGCGTATGCGTACAAGAAGGGGTCAAGGTATTTTGATATCGGGATATCCAAGACCTAGTGATGAGAATGGCCGTCACACACCTAGTAACAAAAAACTCAACGCGCAAGAAAGATGGACGTAGGTAAACAAGTCCTGGTTGAATGTTTGTAGAAGAATATCAGAGGGCACCATCTACAATCTATCCACATACATTGCAGATGAAATTATCACCAACGCACAGAAGGAGACAAGATTCTCTTTGGTAATGTCCTCTTAACCATTGTGTTCTCAGAGATCGGGGTACCAGATGCAACAAATAAGTTCATTTGGGAGTACCCAGAGGAAGACCCCTCACCTACAAAAAATATTTGAGAAATACACTTGTGATAACATGACACCCATTCACAAGGCGCATCTTGAAAAGTGGTATACACACTTAAGGAATGTGTTTAGGAATAATGGAGAATACCGAACAACTCACCAACTTACTTATAGAGAGAAGCTGAGTTCATCAGTATACCAACACTTTTGTATTGGTAGGTTCAAGTTGACTGATGAAAACATGAGCCCATGGTGCAAGCTCCCATTCACCTTCACAACTCAATACTTCCAGTGGGAGTTAACAAATTCAAGGAGTCCAAAAAGTTTAAAGCTTGACCTTGGAAGTTTGGACCGAGACCACAGGGAGATGCGCAGATGTTGGTCTACCCCAACAAGCAGCACATACGTGGAAAATTATGTGTCACATGAAGTCCAAATGGTAAAACCCCTAACTCTGACTATTACAGGAAGGTCCATGCGCATGTGTATATACCTTCGATAAGGCCCAAGTTTGAGAAGGGTGCTTATCTTGAAAATGAGATAGCTATACCTGAGGACCTAATAGGTAGGAAGAAGACCGCACCCAAGAAAAAGGAGACAAAAGAAATAAAGAAGAAGGCACCAAGTGCCCAAGATACACAAGTAATAGGTGCCCCAGAACAAGCGCTAGAATGAGTACTTACATGCGCAGAAGAGGTCCCCAATCAAAGAGGAGGCGCCAAAACAGGAAAAGCTTATCGCAGAGGAGAAATCACCAGAGGAGAGAAGAGAAAGTAGAATCTCCTATACTGGAATCCCTAGTTAGGAAGAAATAGAAGGTGATGGAGGAAGCTGACTTGAAGGAGACAGAGAGCTTGGAGAAATACATAGGTGAGAGGGATGACGATGAAGAAGATGATCCTGAAGGGGACCAAGAGCCACTTGTTTTCAGCATGCATGATTCAGAAGAAGAGGGTGAGAAGAAGAACATGAGTTCCTTTTCATGCAAGCAAGGGGTAGCTAGGAGGAGGAAGGTGCACCCAGACATGGGAAGAAGTGAAGAGGTTGGCACGCAGATCAAAAAATCCAAGCCTCACAAAGGAGCAAGTAAATGAGGTGGTAGAAAGAGAAGCAATGAAAATCATCGAAGCCTTGGTAGAACAAGAATTGAGCGCAACGTTGATATAGTGATGGAAGAGGATAAGGAAGAAAGTGTAGGGAAAGATCACGGAAGTGTGGGAGGCCCCAATCTATCAGTAATCGTTCCTAAGGGCACACGCATAGGGGGGAAAGTGCATGGAGATCTAGAGGCAAGGAATGAGCTACATTAATGATCCCAACAAGGTGTTGCACGCATGCTTCCAAAGCACCATCCCAATAGATCAACTCATGGCAATGAAGTCATTTGATGAAGAAGGTGCATACCCTCGATGAGGAAGATGCTCTCTTGGGAAATTGAGTCCCACATCGATGAGCCAAAGTTCGAGGTAAGCTAGGGGGCACTAATGAAAATGCCTAAGTCAAAAGGAGACAACCCCTTGGTAAATGCTCAGCAGATTTCAGATGAGCAGTTATGCAACACACTCAACAAGGTCTCAGTTGAGGTTGAAGCTAGGCTCTTTGGATGGAATGACAGGATAAGATTTCTAGAAGTAAAACTAGAAAAGAAGGAAGAAGAGAGAAAAGAAGGAGGAAGAGCTAGAAGAGAAGGCCAAGGATTTAAAGTAGGAGGAGTTAATTAGTGCTCAGCTAAAGCGTGAACTTAGGAAGAAAAGGAAAGGGTGTGTGAAGTACATAAGAAGGTAGAATCCATCACAGATGCCATTGTTTTGAAGCATCCGACTTAACACCACCCATGCAAAAGTATGGATCTTCCCTTGAGTGCCTTGAAGACTTAACACGCATCCTCACCATGGAGAGGCAACCTCTAGCCTTAGAATCCATGAAGAAGTAGCAACGCACCTGAGAAGGAGGATAAATTAAAGGTAGTAGAATCATGGCTGAATACAACAAAGTCCTCATGATGTAAAGATTGCTGCCCATACCACTGAGGCCGCATATGACAACTACACAGACAGAGATAAAGTGGCGAGTATTCTGGTCACCAACTATGAAGTAGAGCTTAAAGAGTTCCAAGAAAAGAACAAAGGGAACAGAGCAGAGTGGGATAGAATCCTTGGCCGAGGTTGAAAAGAAGTCAGTTATTGAGGCCCTAAGGGGTACAATCAAGAATCGGCTAAAGGAGCTATACCCACATATTACTAGAAGGATGGATGCACTTTGAGGACGTGGGCAAGGAGTTGGAAAAATTGTTGACACTATGAACACTCAAGGAGATGGACTGAGTTTTGGGGAGGTAAGCACCCTAGTCGGTGACCTCTTCCAGAGAGCAAAATGAAGTCGATGCCTGGAACAAGTTGGAGGCCGACTTGCAAAAATATTTTCCTATCTTGTTGCAATAATGCCATCACTTCCCCATTCTTTCTTCTTTCCCAAATTCTTCATCCCCTTATTCTTTTCCCAAGATGTTAAGTCTATTGTGATTCTTTATTCATTGGAGAAGTGTTCCCATGTGGGTGGAGAATAGGTAGTAGTGTGGGGTGATGTTGGGCCCCTAAAATATTGACTAAGTACACAAAGGCACATGGGTGCACAAGGCCTAGGTTAAGAATGGGTGCACAAGGAGAAGGTACACAAGGCAAGGTTCTAGGAGGGTTTTAGAAAGGTTCCATGTTACACGTTGGAGACAAGGTCTCGGGACTTAGCCATATTTGGTGTATATCGGGCAAGACACGAGAAAAGCGTGACTCAACTGTGCATGCGAGTGGATAAGGTGCCAGCCTGCGACAAGTTGGCCTAGGAAGGAATATGCCCTATGATGGAAGCTTCTAGAAGACCATCATGGAAAAAAGTGGAGAGCTTAGGCCTGAGGAGCATGCTCCCATGGAGGACCACATTCAGACACTTGGCACTAGATCTGAGGCCACAGAAGGATGAGTTGGCACTTTGGGATGCCTATATATACAAGTGCCCACAGAAGAAAAAAGAGGGGATATATGGAGAGATCAATAGAGAGCGGAGCTCTACAGAAATGCCGTAAGGAGTCATATTGGGTTGGGTAGATGAAATATAGGAGAAGGATGTATCAAGGGCTTGGGGTTATAAATTTCTTTTTAGAGAGCTAAATGATATGGATCCAGTTATGATGCATGACTTTGGTCTTCCATAATGTGGTGTTTTGTAGTAATTCTAATGAATGTAATGAGGTTACCAAGTTAATTGAATATGATCCTTCTTGGTTTGGATTCATACATGATTCTTCATAGTTCCTTTTCATGTATGTTTATAAGATGAATATGAATTCCTATGCATTTTCCTTTCTGTTTGATTTAGTTCTTTAAGTCTATTAAAGTATCTCTGTTTGTAATGACTGCAATGATCTAGAGCCGTTATGAGCTCTATGATGTTTCACATGTTTCATTCCCACTCACTTCCTTTAAAGTTTGGATCATAGATGATGTTTTCCCTCTCAACTCACATAAAAGAGAGACTCGGCACTAGCGCATGCCTCGGTGAGTGCCTAGTGCCCGCTAGATAGGCTAGCACGCATGGGATTCCCTTGTTCTTTGGTGGGTGTAACATCGCTGGTTTAGAAAGAAGCGAGAATGCCATTACCATATCATAAAAAAACATAGTATAGAGGAGCGATTAACGCTGCCATAGAAGCCGTTTGGTTACAAGGTATCTTGTGAGTTTGACATCCACTTTCGCTGGCCTACCATTATCTACTTTGTGAAAATATGAGCACTATATCGATTTGTAGAAATCTAATTCAACATCGATGGGCGAAGCACATTGAGATTCACATGCACTTCATATGGGAGCTGATACATGAAAACATCATCGACATACAATATGTTTAGACAGCTGATCAGGTTGTAGACATATTCACCAAGCCCTTCACTGAGGTGAAATTTTTTCACTTATGGTCTCTTCTTAGGGTGAGGTTTGCTTTGTAGCTACCCATATTCTTCGAGCTATATATATATATATTCTCCTTCTCTTCTTCCTTCCATAAAGATGTTGTTTGTATATGGGCACCTTATCAGGCCTTTAGTTGTCGGGCCCCATTGACACATCTTTCTTAGTTGTCTAGGGGAGTCTTCTTTTCTATTCTGGCTTACCATGACCTCTACCTTGGATTTGATGAAGGGGGGGTGTTGGTGTGTGTGACCTGCCTGGTCATCATCCACATCACATGGTGATTCATCTCTCCTTGCGAGTCATAGGTCTTAGGAGTCAAATGACAAGTGTTAGATTCTCATGTCATTGTCATTTGCATTAGTGAATCATAGGAGTTACATTCCTTATTTGGAGTTATAACTTGTCCTTTAGTGGCATCATATGCATCGATCCACGTCATATGCGTTAGTGGCATCATAGGGGTTTTTCCTTGTTTAGGTAGGGGATTACACAACACCCCTATTTATACTTCCTTTTTTGATCTATGAGTATGAGCATAATCTGTTTTCTTATTTGCATATTATTTCCATTGTTCAAATCATGCTTATTGCGTCGAGCTACGACATTACCATTGAAGTGTAACTTCATTGTGGTGCATTATTTCGATATCTGTTCTCACACATATCCCTCTTTCAATTTCAGCATATCCAAGGACCACTGAACAAGAGCCTTTAAAAGGGAAGATAATAAAAAGAGGAGGCACTGAGGCCCCATATCCTAGGAGGGTTCATAAGAAGGTAAGGTTCATCGTAGATCCCACATAAATTCATAAGTCAAGAAATATTGATCCATCACATCCTCCCTCTCTTTAGGGGCATCCAAGGTTGTCTTCCCCTATGGCAAAACTTCCTCATATTTAACAAGATTTGATCCTACATTAAGCTCCTTAAAATTCTCCGTGACCAACATCATGTCAACTCCTAAAGAGCCTTTTCCATGGATTAAAGAATTATATTAAAGTGAACCAATAACAAAACAACAAGATAAAACACCCGAACTTGGAGCTATCACAAAATTCTTGAGATCTAAGTGGAGGAGGAAGACACAGTGGTTTCCCATTTCTTGATAAAAACTTTGTGTGAGCAATATGTTGAATTTATTCACCAAAGAATGTAAATACCATTAAGGAGATGAATCCATCAGACTATGAGATGAAAAAAATTCCCTTGGGACCAACAACACATGAGGGTGACTCTCATTTGTTCAAGGAATCCTCTATCCACCTTCTTGCTTGAAATGAAGAGTACAAATGAACAATTGAGCAATTGGAGGATCATGTGAAAGCTCTCAATGCCTACATTCAACCTTTCTTAGATCCCAATTCAATACCTCCACTCCCTGTGGAAGACATTCCTCTAATTAGTAACTTTGACCCTGAGATGATCAAGAAGGCACAAATGCATATGGTGCAAGGGAAGCGTAATGAGAGATGGATTGAGAAGATCATTAAGAAAGAAAAGCCATTTCTACCAAAGGTTATCTCTCTACTCAGGTATGTTATTTCCACTTTATAATAAGTGAATAAGGAAATGGAGGGGATTGAGAAAGAGGAGATCCACTTGGATGAGGTGTTCCCACTTGTGTCCAAGATGAATCTCCCTTGACTCTCACACCGTCATGATGAGTAAAATGTGTTCACATAAACTGTTGACAATTTATCCCTAGTTTGGGTCCACATAATGGATTCTAGATATGGTATGATAAAATATTCCATCACTAAGCTTAACTCTAGTAGACAAAATGCTTTCAATATTTTGAATGAGGTCTGCAAATGTGTTTAGAAACTTGGATTTCCTCTACTCACTGAGAGTTCATCATCAGAAGAACTCATTAATTACTTCCAGGAGTTGGTTAAGAAAGAGGTAGGTGATCACCTTTCCTTCAAAGAATATACTTTAGAGTCCCTTTCCAACATTAAAAATCTATTTCGACATTGCAATAGATCATAAAAGATGGCTCAATCAAAGGTCTGCAAGAATATCAATTATGTTCCCTGGACATGGATCAAAGTGTTGAGAAATGTGTGCATTCCGAATCATATAAGGTTGCCAAGGGCATTCCCGAGGTCATGTGAGTCTCCCGAGGTGTTATTATGATGTTAAACACGACGGTTGATTGGTAGTTTCAATTTTGATGATGTTTTATGAGGTCCTAGTGCATGGTCTAGTTAGCTAACTCATGGTATGAGATCTCTTGAGTGGATTGAATGTTTTCATGAGGTCAAACATGGTTGGTATGATGTGTCATGGGTGTCTAAGAGTCTACATGAGGTTAACAAGGTTAGTTCATGAGGTGTCATGGTTGAGTCAGGTCATTCTAGGCCTATTCCTAGCCATGGATCATGTAGAATGGGATAGAGGTACATGTTTTAGAGATAATAAGTCTTGTTGGAGTATGGTAGAAGCATGTTAATGTGGTATATGACATGTATGGTGAGTTTTAGGTTATTTTGCAGAGGTTTGATAGTGTTTCATGGTCCTTGGGAAGAAAGCATGTGAGGAACAAACAAGTAAGCACATGTAAGTATTAATGGATGGAGAGTTTCAGAGATATTTGGGATACATGGTTAGTATTGTCGGTTAGATGATGTTTTCATTATGCTTCATGAAAATTTTCAAGTCATTCTGAAGAAGGAATTGTAAGATATGTCATTTTTGGTAAAACTGGGTGATTTAGAGTGTGTTTTTGAGACAAAAGTTGACCTTCTGATGATCATTGTTAATTGTGTAATTTTCATGGGGACCTAATATATTTGGCATAGATTTTTAGGTTAGTTATAAAGATTTTACAAAAATAACTAGGTGGTTTGATCATCATGTTTTTATGAACGATCATTAAGAAGATAAGTTGAATTGAAACCCTAGCTCAAAGTGACTTGGGAGAAAGTGATTGTACCAACCCATTTTTTATTGGTTTTTCCAAAGTGATGATGTGATGTTGTGTAAAGCTCATCCAAATTGCTATAAAGGTAAGATAAAACATGTGACTATATGTGGGCCTCACCTAAAATGCTTGTTTATGAAGTTATTTAGTTTAAGGCAAGATTGTCTAAAGGAGTTGAAAAATAAATAAAATTTTTTTAGACCTGGAGTTGTTATATATGTCCATGATATTTTAAGATCATGGTTGAGATTCTAAATGGAAAAGTGTGCCCTATTTATGAAGACTTATTTTGGGGCAATTTGGAGCAACTTGTGGTAAAAGTTGAATTGTAGGAGTGATAAGAACAGTTAAGAATCCATTCAAGTTGTGTCATGATCTTGGTCAAGAGATATTTCTAGTGGTATATCAAAATTGTTTTTATATGGCATGAAGGATTTATTATCGATATTTGAAGATCAAATCTAGAGGATGCTTGATCTAGCAGGGTGTTAAGTAGCTTCATGAGGTAAGATGATGTTTCTGAGTTTTTCATGCTTATTGAAGGTTTTGAGAGCTTAGACATAGTGTATAAGGGCGATCCATGCTTTGGTTAAGTTTTTGATTGATTTTTGAGGCGATGGAGAAAGTTGAGCACATGCTTGATTCTTGAGTCCTAGAAGGCTTAAAGAGCAGTTTTTACAGAGATGGTCTTGGTTGAAGGCCTTACACTTGGATTTGGAAGAAAATATAATATGTTATGGAAATAGGATTTAGAGGTATTTCTAGTGGTATAAGGTTTGTCTCATGATGATGAGATTTGATGGGTCATTCAGGTTAGTTTGTGAGGAAGAAGGTTGCTTGGATTTTTAGGACAGTCAAAGGATTGCTCAAATGAAAGATTGAGGTGAATAAGGTATGAAATGGATTATTTGATGCTTGATGTTAGTTGGAGAGTCAAAAGGGATGATTTTTTTCTAGTTAAATCCTTTGGAGGTATTGAAAGAGATAGAAAGGGTGTAAACCAATTGAGTTTGTAAAACTACTTTCTAGGCAACTTGATTTGGTGAAGAGGAAAGTAGGTGTAGTAAATGAATGTTTTAAGAGAAATAACATGAATAGATGTGTTATAAAGGTCTTGATGATTCCATAGAGTGGTGACATTCCATAGTTGAGTTTTTATTGGGTGGTATTGATGCCCAAAGGTGAATACAAGGTCTTGGAAACAACTGTTTGGTGAAGGTTTTGAGCATTTTGAGTTGTGTTATGAATTATTTTATTGGTGAAAGAAAATTTATGACCATGGATGATGTTGATATGTCATATTAAAAATGTGTGATGAATTTTGGATCTTTACTAATCATGGTTTTGGTGTTAGTGGTTTTAGCTCATCCAGGTGATGGGGTTTTGAGCTTGTTTCTTTGCACGAAGTTTGATTGTTTTGCGCATGAATTAACTATATGGGTCAAATGTGAACGTTTTAATGAATGTATTGGGTTGTTTTTAAGATTTATTGGTTGAGATAATTATGTAGGACCGAACTATGATTTATTTTAGAGATGAGAAGAATATTTAAGTGCTTGTTTAGTTTATTTTTGAACTAGTGCTTATAGAGGAAAAAATGTGACCTACCTAAGGGTGTGAAGGAGCTTATATTGCATGATTTCAGAGATGATGATGATGTGTGTGTTGGGGAGAAAATTTTTCAGTTGGACAAATCTATGGGTTTCTTACCAATGCTCTGGGAATCGAAGTCCATCTACTTGTACGTTGCAGCTTCATGTTTATAAGCGTGATGACATGAGTTTCTCTAGTGGCCTTTTGACCATGGATCTAACAGGGGCACTCCACTGGCCCTACGGAAAAAGCTTGCGGCTACCCACAAGAGAATACTTTTCTTGGAGAGTGGGAAAGGGAGTGAGAAAAAGAGGAAGGGGAATTAATGTTGTGGGTAGAATATCATATTCCTGCACACACTAATTAGAAATTTCAACACACATTTATAAGAAGAAAACAACAAAGCCTTGATGCTACTGGCTAGAGGAAACCATGCATACAAAGATGCACACATTCATATGCCTTGGAAAACTGAAACTTCTTCCTTTATTAGCATCTCAATAAGGTTGTACATAACATGAGAATGGATGAAAATATGGAGGGGAGAAGTGGAAGAATTGGCTAACTCTTTTGCTCTTTCACAAAAAAAAATGCTCTCTCATGAACTCAAAAATTTCCACCCCTTTGGAATGGGAAGCCTTTACATTTTATAAGAAGAGAAGTGACTCTTCATCTACCCCCAATGACCCTTCATATGTCTTTACACAACTTGAAACTTTTCACCTTCCTAGGAAAATATTAAGTCCCTTTTTATAACATAAGGTGAATTATTACAATAGAAACCTAAAGTTACTTTTTAATTACATTAAAGACATATGAAAAATTGAAAATCCAATGAAGAATTAGAACGTTGAAGAGAGAGAACAAAGAGAAGGGGAGAATCATGATAAAGAAGAAGTCACTCGTGTTGACTTGATCTCACTACCCGATGATCGAAGAAACACTCTAATGCAATGAACTATGGATCCTCGAACTATTTGCACCCTGAGAAACCTCCTTTGAATGATGCCCAAACACCTCAAATTGAGTGTTTAGAAACATTGTTGAATGCTTACTTGGATGACCATGGGTTTTGCTCATGAAGATCCACTCCAAAGAAGCTGAGAATGGAAACCAACCTCTGCAATGACCTTTAAAACATGGCCATAATACTGCACTGACTAGAAAGTTTTAATGAAGTGCATTTGAACACTGAAGAATTCCTATCCCGCAATTCAAAAATCACTTTGAACCATGAAGTGTCATCATTCCTTCATTCTTATGGTTACACACTTGACCAAGCAACTAGAATAATCACTTAGAAGAGAAAACCATGAAAATCCCTGTGAACTTGAATTTCCGGCTCCCCGGATAGCTTACCACACTAAGAAAGGGTAACTTACTATTTTTTAATAAGTGTCAAATTTCATCTTTCTTGACCCCGACAGGTGAAGTTAGATTTTCTAATTTCCTTCGTGTACACTGCTCTTTCCTTGACTGATTTTCTACGATGACTTACTATTTATAGCTAGTCCCTACGTAGGGAACTTACTATTTTTAGTAAGTGGATGTTTTCAATAATTTTGGCACTAGAATACCACTCTAACCTTCTGATTTTCCTTTGTGTACACCATCTTCACCGCATGATGATTACGTATTAACTTACCAAAAATATCCAGTCCATGTGTAGGAAGGCTTACTTTTTTTGGAAAGTGGGTATTTGGTGGTCGGTTTGCGATGAATCAAAATTTTTTGGAATGAGTTTTTGATCCTCAACGCACCTCTAAAATTTCAACTTGATCCAATGCTAGAAATAAGATATTTTAAAATTTAAATTTTTGTGGTGGGGAAATAGGGGTTTTCTCGCTATAAAAAATTTGGGCCATGCACGGAACAAATTTCTGGGATCGTTTTGGATCTTGGAAAACTAAATGTCTGCAAGAGACGACACTTCGATATGTTTGGTATTTTGTGAGATATGATCAAATTTGTCCCCACAAACTTCAAGGTTTTTAGATAAAAAATATTCGTTTCTTCTTCATTTGAATCCATTATTTTTTTCTATTTTTATTGTTTTAGATCATGGCAGCCTTTATGGGATCATTTGAGGACAAATATTTTGGATTTGATCTCTAGAAATGTTTTTCCAACGTCCAAAGAACATCCAAGGTGTGGGGATAAAAATGGTGAAAATGGCTAAGTCTTCACGTTTAAATAAAATGAAAAAGGAGGATAGGGTGAATTTTTCAACACCTCTTTTCCCTTTGAAAATGTGTAAAGGGGAAATGAAAATGTGCCTTTCCCTCTACTTTCCAAGTGTTGCATGTTCATTTGATGTGCAACTTAGAAGAGGGGGCTAGATTGGAGCACCTGGGAGCTAGTTGACAGTCGCATGTGGGTCCAAGAGGCATGCAAAGGGTGGGGCACATTTTTATGTCCATTCGAAAAAGTGAAAAAGGGTGCAAGAAAATGCACCTGCTCCGGGAAGGACAAGTGTCATGCGTGCGGGGTAGGGTAGGTAGGTGTGTAGGTCAAATTGGTCAACGTGGGTTGGAAGGTGAGCACAAGGTCATATTAGTGACTTGGAGGCTAAATGAGGATAGGGAGAATTTTTATGCACCTCATGTACCTTTTCAAAGGTGAAATGGGAAATGAAAATGCACCTTCACCATAGCTTGCCATGTGTCCAGGGTAGAAATGGTTGTGTTGGAAAGTGTACCTTGGGAGCCAACTTTTGAAGCTCGTATTTAGAGCTCCTAAGAGTTCTCGGGTGCTTATTTATATAATTGTTAATAAGAATGGAATTTTGAGAAGAATGGTGATGGTAAAAGGCCCAATTATGACTGAAACACCTCCAAATGGATCCTTTTTCTCAAGACTGCTAGTTGTGCACCAACAAAATGAGTTTGCCTAGAAAAATGCATGGGGTTTCAAGATGTCCTATTTTTTCCACCATGTAGATTATTGAAAATTATTTCTATAGGTACTTTTTGGGCTTAAAAATCATTATGGATCTCCCAAAATATTGATTTAAAGTTTAGGTCCTCTTTCGCGGTGTAGGCTCCTCTAGGTCCAAAACCTGCTTTCGTTGAATTGGCTCAAAAACCTCTAAAACTTCCCTAAATATTCCAAAATCAATTCCTTGATGTTTTTATCTCTTGAAAAATCCTTTGTGATGATTTTTTCCTTTTGATCCACTCCGGGGATGATGCACTAGTCTTAAGAAGGTTGATGATAGCCTTCCCAAAATGGCTCAAAACTCCATTGTTGAACACTTTGCTCCAGAAGTTCCTTGAATGATTTTTGCTTCCTAAATCACCTAGGGGAATACATGACAATAAATTGGGGATCATTTGACTAACATGGTAGGACTGGTGTTGGGGATGGAATGACACGGGGTGTCCTGAGAAGGTATGACTTTCAAATTTTTGACACTGTGGTATAGTTGTCCTATTTTTCTAGTGAGTTTTGTCCCTACAAAAACACAAGAAAGTAGTGTTGATACAACCTAGAATTTACCGCTTAACACCCTAGTCATGCGGCACATCACTCGGCCTAGACCGAGCGCTCACCCAAAGCGCGGAAGGTATCGAGTCCCTCTTTAGGGTTGCTATAGCAGGATGTTAGTGTGATGAAGGAAGAAACATATATATCCATAACTAATCCATCATTCTACAATGCATGCTACATTCAAATCTATGAAAGAACAAGTTTAAACAGTAATCATGATTGAATCAAGAACATGCACTACTCAATTACACACAGAATGACACTTAGGATCGGCCAATATCTTCCATCTATTAATAACACAAAAGCTCCTTACAATAATGACAATCTATACCGATGTGCACATGGATCCGATACAATAATCCAATCATATGCACATACCTCTATACCTTCATACATCCATCTCTGTGTGTGTATATTCTACTATGTTCTTCATATCATATATATAGGGTGGGGATTTCCTTTCACCACTTATCTATTCCGAAATAGGCCACATGCTATTAATAGCCACGCACCATTTACAGGCATAGCCACACATGCAAGTGTGCTATCTATAGACCTCTTATAGTTAACTGAAGTGACAATCCTATTCTTAGCTCATCTCCATGCAAAATTCTTGATTTGATCATCTAAAGATAGACAATGCGTGAGCGCACACGTCTCTGCATCGTTGGTGTGTTCTGGATGCCATCTTTTAAAAATAGGTCTTCATGCTCAAAAATCAGCTAAGTCTTGAATGCTAAACTTGACCTCCACGCGTGGGTTCTTCCTGTCCCTCTGCGCCCTTGATCCTGGCCTTCTCTCCCACGGGGACTTCTTGTGTGAGTTCTATCAAGTGTTCTCTAATCAACATTACCCCACACTAATCGCATTGTCACCCCAACAATGGGTATGTTCAAAATTTTTAGTAAAGATTATTGAATGGAAATAATAAGAAAGAATGTAGATAAATAAAGAAGTTTTATGAGGCTATGAGGTAGCCTCCTTTGCATCAATTTGAAGTATCAACTCTGGATACTCCTCCTTTATTTCGGCCTCCAAGGCTGCCATTCAATGAGTGCTTGTTCTACTTTCTCTGGAATGTCCACAACAATAGACTCCAACTCATCCCTCGTAATCTCTCCTTTTTCATTCCATTTGTTGCTGCTTGCAATCGCCTTCTTGGGTGCCATTTTTACCTTGCAATCCTTTGTAGATCATCTTTGCTTCAAATTCTGCAATGTGCAAAGCAAACCCTAATTCGATTCAACATGCCCTAGGTGAAATTATGTGCCCCTAACTCATCTCTCGTTGCCTTGCTTCACTCAAACCCTTCACCACCAGGGACACAAGCTTCTTCTGCGCATAGATCTCTTCGTCACGACTAGTTACACACCTCTCGCACCTTAAAAACAATCACTTGGATCTTCGCACTTAACTTCTTTCAAATAATTTTAATTGCAATGGTAAAAATGAATTCGCATCCCATCCTTATATAGATTTTTCAATTTTTGATGCATTTATTCCTCCACCTACCAAATATTCTCTCATTCATTGACCAAATTTGTTCGTCCGTATGCGGTACATCTTCGCGTCGTAGCTATAACCTTCTAACACGCCTTCCTACCCTTTGGTCACAAACTTCTCTTCATGCACGCCCTTGCACTCAAGTACCTCATCACTGTACCTTCTCCTGGTAGTTATCATGGCCTCTGCTTACCTCACATTATACTGTCCTTTCATTCATCTCCATCCTTGGTCACTTTTGAGAAGCAATCTTCTTTTGACTTAAAGCACACCCATAGCAGCTTATTCCTTTCACCTTTTAATTCTCATAGTCTTTTACTTGGATAACTATAACCACCCCACACTAAAGGTATGTGTAGTCCTCTGCGCATAAACATTCTTCATATAGTAATTAGCTTCATGTGCGCAAGTGCACTTATTACACAAAAACAACTAAATTGACAAAGCATAGTGAAAATGAAGGAAATACAGAATTGAAAACCTAATCTAAATGGAAATACTGCCTTATTACAAACACTAAGAAGACTTATTTATAGTAGGGCTTCAGCCTACTCCCGTTAAAATAACCAGTGTAGCCGTAATCCATCAAGTGCTTTTAACTGGCAAGCACCTAATTCAAGTATGTAAGTGATGACATATAGCCCCAACCAATGTACTTTAAGCTTGTGTGGATGGTGGCAAGAGCTTTGAGTCATAAAGAAGTACCATTTGTCCAATCTCAAACTTCTTATCCCTTATGTTTCGTCATGCCATGCTTTATGTTGGATTTTTCCCGCTTCGACTCCATCATGCTATGGCTCTTCACTCATCCAAATTGAATCATCTTCTCAATACAATCTTCTAAAGCTTGCTCATCAGCTAGACCTCCAACGACGCACAATGCGCAAAGAAGGTAACATAAATTCTATAGGGATAATGGATTCTGTGCCAAACACCAATTGAAATGGTGTGGCTTTGTTCAACCTCTTATAAGTTGTTCTATATGACCAAAGAATAGCTAATACTTTTTCATCCCAATCCTTTCTTCCAACATCACAAATTTTTGTTAAAGTCTGGCTCAAAATCTTGTTGAAAGCCTCAATAGTTCCATTTTCTTGAGGATGATAGGGTGTAGTTTTATGGTGTGCAACCATAAACTCATCTAATAGGATCCTAATTGTCTCATTCAAAAAGTGTGTACCCCTATCACTTGTCAAGATTAAAGGACATCCATATCTTGTAAGAACATTCTCCCATAGAAACCTAATCTTTGTAGCTCTTTATGTATGATCCCTTCGTAGGTCTCTACGTCTACCCACCGTGTGAGATAATCTATGAAAGTAATGATATAACGTGACCTGGTCCTTCGCACGACCGCGTAAATAGCTCCTACAAAGTCAATGGCCCATTTCTCAAATGGTTCAGAGACTAGTAATTGGTCTCAAAGGCATATCATCTCTTTTCCCTAGTTTTCCTAGGCACTGACAATGATCACACGCCTTACAATATTCTTTATAGTCTTTATACAATGTCTCCCACCATAATCCAACAAGTAGGATCTTTCGGTAGTTGCATCACCTACATAATGGCCTCCTACAATACCACCATGGGATTCTTCCATAATATCCTTATGCTCATGCTCTAATACACAACGACGTAATACTTCATCTCTTCCTAACTTGTAGAGGTCACCACTGATTAACATAAATGGTGCCGCGCATATAACAAGTTATGTTTTTTCTAATGCCTTCATTCCTTCTGGTGCCACACTAGTCGTAGAAAGACAACAATGTATTCTAATTCAAATGGTGTGGGTTGTAACCTATATAACTGTGCATCTGGCATGGTTTCTTCAATTTTCTGTGCCTCCTCTCCGGAGTGAATTCTAGACAAGTGGTCTAGTCTAGAGTTACTTTTCCCTGGCTTCACCACAACTATGAAGTCAAAAACTTGAAATAGGAGTACCCATCTACATATGCGCCCTTGTAAGACGGGCTTGTTTACCAAGTAATCCAATGCCATGTGATCTGTATAAAAAAATGGTGTTGCTAACAAGTACTATCAAAACTTATGCAATGCATAGATCATGGACAAAGCTTTGCGCTCTGTAGTTGTATAATTCCTTTTAGCAAGAGTCATTTTCCTACTAGTAAAACAAATTGGATGATCTATAATACCTTCACTAGGTTGAGCTAACACAACACCAATGGCCATGCCAGAGCATCCACATGCACATGAAATGGTTTATCCCATGAGGGAAAACACATAATGGGCATGGTAGTAAGTTTCTCTTTTAATATCTCAAACATGCGTTGTTGTGGTTCTCCCCAATAAAATGTACCTTTCCTTTTATTAATTCTTCCAAGGGTGCAGTAATTTTGGCATACCCTTTGATAAAATTTTGATAGTAACCTGTATGACCCAAAAATCCACGCACCTCACTTTGGCTGGTAGGCACTTCCAGGCCTATAATGACTGCAACCTTAGCTAGATCAATAAAAAAACCTTCCTTATAGATTATATGTCCTAATAGTATTCCAAATGGTGTAGAAAATATGCACTTCTTGATGTTCAAAGAGATACTCAATTGTCTGCACCGTTCAAACATTAAGCGCAGATTGTCATAATTATCTTTCACAAGCCCATATATTGTCCAATCGTCTAGGTAGACTTGTAAAAAGTTGTGAATAAAATCTTTGAATTCTTGAACAACTATGTGTGTGAATACAACAGGCGTGTTTTTTAATCCAAAAAGCATCACAATATAGGAAAAATTGCCCCATTCAGTAGTAAATGTTTTCTTTTCTTGATCCTCCTGAGAAATCCTAACCTGATGATACCCGAAAACCCATATGTGAAAGAATATATTTTGCGCCTTGCCACTCCTTCCAGTATTTCCTTAGTGAATGGCGTAGGGAATGGATCTGTGATGCATGTAACATTCAACTCCCATAGTCCACACATA
Source organism: Taxus wallichiana var. yunnanensis (assembly GCA_018340775.1). NCBI lineage: Eukaryota > Viridiplantae > Streptophyta > Pinopsida > Cupressales > Taxaceae > Taxus > Taxus wallichiana. Next base: position 61,649,995 of record CM031238.1, on the reverse strand, counting down.
TTCTAATTCATCCATCCTTCTTGATACTGATCACCATTGGGCTAACCCATTCTGACTCATTAAGGGGCTTGATAATTCCATATTTCAACATTTTATCAATTTCTTCTTTTACCTTTTCACACAAATTGGGGTTCATTCTATAAGGTCGCTTCCTAACTGGTCATGCACCATCCTTAAGTTTTATCTTCATTTCCCAAGTGATTTATGCACACCTTTAAGTTCATGATACCCTCAAGGGAATAAGTCATGATAATCCTGAGTAACTCAATGATCTTTGCTACCTCCAAGTCTGACCAGTAGTCTCTAATGATGGCCTCCTTAGGCTTAGCCTCCGAACCTATATTCACCTTCTTTTTCTTCATGGGTTCGTGATAGGTGTGTGTATCCTTGTTTGTACTATCCAAGACCTCCCGCACCCTTGTGAATGCTCAATATCTAGGTTCTGAACTTCCTCATCATCCATGATGTAAACCATCTTTCCTTTCTCTTTCTCAAGGCAAGCACATTCAAGTAGTATGGAGTCCATTTCTTCTTCCCTTTCAAAATGCGCTCCAGACTCTACCTCACCAAATAATTCTTGAATATGCTCTTCAGATTTTGCACTATCTCCCATAGTTAAGCGCTTGAAATTTTTTAATTCCTCTTCTATTGGAGGTTGGGAAGAAAAGTATTCAAAGGTCTGGATCATTTCTATAGTCAATTTTTTCCAGTTCTAGTCTCTTGATGTAGTTCTGCATATACATACTAGGCACATGCACATCCTCGTAGCATAGAGTACAATCTATGCACCTAGAGTGAAGGTGGCAATGCTTCCTATCTTGCTTTGTCTAGAGTCTCTCACACTGCTGAATGTGATGTTGAAAAAGTTGATCACCATGATAAGTGTAGATCTGCATAGGTGCATTGTTCCTTACAAACCTAATAAATAAGGCAACTCCAATCTCTTCCCATTTTATAAGATTATCTCTGTGGACTACCCACCCAGCGTCTTTCTTTGTCCAGTAATGCGCTAGATATATACTAACATATCTCTTCTCTTAAGTCCATTGTGTTTCCATGGATTTCAAAAATGCAGGAAGATCTTCTGCCCTTGTATACCAAGGTACTTGTGCTACCTATCCATCAAACCAAATGAAGTCCATTCTTGCATGTAACCACACTTTTTACCTCGCGCCCTACTAGTTCATATGTACCATGAGCCCAATTGTCACAAGCAATAATCATAGTATCACTAATAGAATGAGAATCCTCCCATTGTAGGATGCCTTCTTTTGATGGATCATTGACCTCTGGGTCCTAAATAACGTGTACATAAATTCTGTTTAAGTCCTCCTCACTTAGAGGCTCAACATATGGTGTAGACTTCCCATCTATTAGAGATATCACAACTCTTTCCTCCTTGTTCTCAAAGATGATATACCCCTTATTGAATCTCAAGTCAACATTATTTGCATAACACCAAGGGCATCCAAGCAAGGCTGGAAAATTGTCTACTTCTGCAAGTGCTAATACTTCAAAATCCCCAGTGAACTTGGCCCCTTGTATGGTTATAGATGCATCCTTCAAAACTCCTATGGGAGTGGCCTTAGTCCGGTTTACCATAAATAACACATTAGATGATGGCTGCAATGGAGGCCTCCCCATTTGTACCCATGCATCTAATGTAAGCACATTTACTTCTACACCTGTATCAATCAATATGTTGCTCAAGTAGTCATCCATCCATAACAACATTCAGAGTAATTTCCTTGTCATAGTCAATGCTATCAGGGGGAATATTTGCATGCAAAATCTGCCATCCGGTCTCAATACTTGTGCGTGGAGTGTTCCCTTTTAACCAACTTCCTAATAGTGGAATGATGTTCTCCTGGTACAACATTTTACACACTTCTCTTAGATCATTGATATCAGTTTGGACTATCTCTGATGCTTTCTTCTGCTCCTTTAAGTCAGTATCTCACCTTGAAGATTCCTTAGCACTTCCATGGTATCCTGGTAAACTTCCTTCTGATGAGCAGGATCTGGGTACCTTGCATGCAAAACCTCCTCCTTGGTGATCGTAGGCTTCTGGTGTAATGCCTCTCTTGCGCGCGCCGCTTCAACTCGTGTAGTAATCTTCACTGTTAATGCCTCAGTCCTGGTGTTATCTTGGGAATCCACTGATCTTCTACCGTGCATTGGATTCTAACCATCCCAACGCCTTTGTTTTCTTGCTTATGCTTCTTATTCGATGATCATATAAGTCTGGGCACTCTTCATAGCTATGGTTATTTTCGCAGAAAGAACATGCAATATTCTAGAGGACATTCACGCCTATAGTGGTCAGGAGATCTGCACGTATAACATGTTCCATGAGGGAACTCACCTCTTCCTCCACCACGGCCTCGTCCTCCATATCCACCATGATATCCACGTCCCCTTCCACGACCTCCTTCAAAATGCCCCTCATTCCTATCATAGTGCGTTTGATTATGATCCCGATCCTGGTGCTCATTCTTACCCTTAGAATTATCTGTTACACTTGTTTGTCATACCCCAATGTCTATAGCATCCTGGATCTGACCAATCAATTGACAATCTTTAGTATCATGGGTCGTGGAGTGGAAAATTTTACAAAAGTAGGATACATTCTTCCTTATCGCACGTTGTAATAAAGGACGAGACTAACATCATGATTCAAATGACATATCTCACAATCCAACAATAATGAGCGTACAAATCTGCGAGGACAACTATCTTTGGTGTGACCTTCCACTTCACAATCTGTACACCAAATTCTGAGCGTGTTTCATGAGCTGAATTTGCTGATAGCTTCTCTAACTTTGCCATAGCTATAATATGTGCCTCTAAGAATGGAATAATGCCAGTGTTAATGCTCCTAACTACCTTAGCACACAAAGTTGCTTCCAGTGCTTTACATGGATCAATGTATGTCTTATGTGACAACATCCATCTAAATGGTGTAATCAATCCTTAAAAAAACCATTGTGCATGCTGGATTGCATGAATACCATAAGATAGCTTAGATAGAAGTGTCTTAAAACGGGCATCATACCCACGTACACTCTCAGTAGTGCCTTGCTTGACATCTTTGAGCACGCTTATACTTTTCTGCTCAAATTCAGGGATATGGAACTCTTTTAGGAAAGCATCCTTCAATGCTACATAATCCACACAAGTTTGATTAGGGTCAAACTTCCTATACCAGCTGTGTGCACGTCCCTATAATGTAGTAGAAAATTGAATTGCCTTTCACTTAGAAGCATGATCCCTTTAGCGCACCACAAGATTTCACACATATGCACATGTTCGGAAACATCCTCTATACCTCTATATTTTGGGAGACAAAGAGACATCTCCATATAGATATTTTGTGGTTGCTTATGGACCTTGACCACCTGATCCAGAACCTCATGTGTTCCCTCTACCTCCAGAACCACTAGATCCACCAGAACTAGAACCACCTATACCTCTCGATCCTCCCCTTGTAGCTGGAGTAGGACCTATAGGTGTAATCCCATGTGCTCCGACAATAGTACTATATTGGATCCCTATAGTCTATGAGGTAGTTCCACTTCCAGAGGTGAATCCAACATTCTACATGCTCACGTTCTATGCGGATGATGTGCCTAAGAATGTTCCTCCAAATATCATTGAAGCCATTTGTCTTGCCATTGATGTACTTTCTCCTAACTTACTCCTGCTCTCCTACTTCCCAAGTTAGCTTGCTGGTTACTTGTCGTACTAGATACTTGGAAAATCGGCGCAAGGGCTAGGTCATCGGTGGATTAAGATGCACGCCCATGGCCCGTAGTCTCTACCGACACACTTATATGGGAGGCCAAGGTGGGATCTCTGTCACATTTTCCAAGATGGGGGAGTTCCTGATGCTCTGGCTCCACGTATTCTATGTGAGATGTAAATCCTTCACAAGCCATCTCTCTCCTCAACGCCATCCTTTCTGCAATGGAACATTGCTTCTCTATCTCCCTCTCATGTGTCTCATTATAGTTAAGCTACCTCTCCTCTCTCTGTCTCTCTGCCGCTAGGTATTCCATCTTTCACCAAACCTGTTCTTTCCCTCATGCATGGTGAAGTTTAGTTAGCCATTGGCTTACTCTCTAGGTTCAAAGTTACCATCAAGATCTTGATTTCCAATGGAATACCTTGCAAATATACTCCTCCTGGATACCGTAAAAATTAGAATTCAGCTACTTTTGGGAAAGAATACATCGAAATTGAATATTCCAGAATATAATTGTTTAGAACACCATGAAACCACGTATCCAAAATGCGAGTCCAGATCAAATCAACATCATAAAGGGCCTGAAATTCTTCTTGTGTCTAGACAAGTGCGCAATACCTCCAATTTTGGTGAGATGCATAAGCAGTAAGCCACTGGTATAGTTCTACTAGAAAGATAGCAAAAAATCTCTCGTATAGGCTATTATATAGATTATGTTCTACCCAAATGCGTGTGTTAAACTCAAATCCATTACTGAACCGCCATGCATATTCTTCCTCCAGATCATGGATCCACTCCTCAATACTAGCTAGAGTTAACTAATACGTCTTCAACACAAACCACCCTGAACACAACTAAAAAATAGGTCCCGGCAACGGAACCAATGATGCAGCCTACAATTTACTAGATAACACCCTAGTCGCGCTGGCACATCACTTAGCCTAGACTGAGCACTCACCCAAAGTGCGCAAAGGTACCAAGTCCCTCTTTAGAGTTGCTATAGTAGGATGTTATCGTGATGAAGGAAGAAACATATAGATCCATAACTAATCCATCATTCTACAATACATGCTACATTCAGATCTATGAAAGAACAAGTTTAAACAATAATCATGATTGAATCAAGAACATGCACTACTCAATTACACACAGAATGACACTTAGGTTCAGCCAATATCTTCCATCTATTAATAACACATAATCTCCTTACAATAATGGCAATCTATACCGATGCGCGCATGGATCCGATATAATAATCCAATCATATGCGCATACCTTTATACCTTCATACATCCATCTCTGTGTGTATATATTCTACTATGTTCTTCATATCATATATATAGGGTGGGGACTTTCCCTTCACCGCTTATCTATTCTAGAAATAGGCCACATGCTATTAATAGCCACGCGCCATTTACAGGCATAGCCACACATGCAAGTGTGCTATATATAGACTTCTTACAGTTAACTAAAGTGACAATCCTATTCTTAGCTCGTGTCCATGTAAAACACTTGATTTGATCCTCTAAATATAGACAATGCGTGGCGTGCACATCTCTGCATCATTGGTGTGTTCCGCACGCCATCTTCTAAAAATAGGTCTTCATAAAAAATTGGCTAAGTCTTGAATACTGAACTTGCCCTCCACGCGCGGGTTCTTCCTGTTCCTCCATGCCCTTGATCTTGGCCTTCTCTCCCGCATGGACTTCTTGTGTGAGTTCATCACAACCGTTCTTTGATCAACAAGTGTAAAAGATTGAAGAATTTTAGTGGGCATGTGAGCAAGGGTTTGGAGCCAAGACAAGTGGTGAAATAAGAAGATATATCGAGTTGAAGGAATGAGGGTTTGAAGAAAGGTTTGTGAACTGAATTAGTGATATCCAATAGTTGTGGGAGCAAAAAAATTAAGATATCATTATCTTGGATGGTTAATTTGGTGCTTGATCATCTTAGGGGGTTGTAGCCTCCTTGTGGAGTGGTCTTCACTAAATTAAGGGTTGGTGTTCCTTGTAGTATTAGTTCTCTACTAAACTAGGGATTGGTGCTACTTGTGAACTTGGTGCTTCACTAAATTTCTTTGCTTTGTGTAATATAAGAAGAGTTTTAGTGATTTTTCTTCCCTTTGAGGATTTCCCACTTATATATGGTGGTATTATTCTTTGTTTCATGTTGTTGTGAATGCCTAGTACACACCTAATGTGCACATATGTTAAATGGATGAATGAAATGATTCATGTACGTGATGGTAAATGTATTGAAAGTTTTGTAGGACTGATTTACACCCCCTCTTAGTCCATTGTGCTTCCAACAGCTTCGTCATCCTCTGTTGGGGATTTTTCTTTGTAGATGGGTAGCTCATCGTGATTCTTTTCAGACCCACCTTTTCCTCTACCCATAAAAGCTACGCTTAAGGGGGCTGTTATTCTAGGATTTTTCCCACTATGTGGTTTTACCTACATGGTCTAATTATCTTGCTTAGGTTAATAATAAGTCATTAGGGGAAAGGTACTTAAAGTCATTTTGTAATTGTGAGTTGATTTAATAAAATTTTTGGTGACCTAATTCCTCACTATATAATGTAACATGCTATGCATGTTTTGGAAAATAAGTTAATGAAAAATTTCTTAAATGTTGAAGACAAGATTCTTCCTTTGAGGTATTTGGATTTCACTACTACATACAAGTTTTTATTTGTGCATTTGATCCTATCCTATCAATCCTCAACCGTGACTCATGCTAAAAATTCATATGAGTGTAAGCCATTGTAATGACATCCAATATATATGCCTCTAATTTAATGTGCATAGTTGAGTATATGTGATAGAGGTTTATAGTTAGAGCCTTTACAACATTTGCTTATATGTGAACTCTTTGATTTATTTCCTACCTAAATCTTGACCTCGAAAGTCACTTCTTTGCTTTGACCTATGAAGTATGCAATGAAAATAATAGTCATTTAGAGAGAAGAAGATGTTTTCATGGGAGGTAGATGTTATCAAGAAGAATACTATCCAAATTAATGATGACGTTCCTTACAAAAATTTCTATAGGGCCATGATATGGTCCTAGGAGATGCAAACTCAACAATAGAGAATGGAGAGATGTATGCATAGATGTTTATGAAGATTTTGTTCAAAATGGAAGTGATTTTGTGAGCGAGAAATTATTAGGAATATGTTAATGCCTTGATATTGAGCAAATATATATATGTGAATAAATATATAAAAGTGTGAACTTATGTGTGATGTTATTATAATGTATTATGTCGGTGGTTTGGATGGTTTAAGTAACTTACATAGAAAGAGATTTTTTTGGTTGAGTTATTAGAACAACTTGTATATGTTGAATGATTAGTTTTAGGAGGTTATTATAGAATCCTTAATCATAGGAGCTACTTCTCCTATATATGTGTGTATGTAATTATTTGATAATATACAATGAAGAATTATCATGTGAGCAATTTTAGTTTTTATGTTTTGATGTGAGAAGCTCTACCAAGTTTCACATTTTGTATCAGAGCTGGTTGAATATATGAGAGGTTTTATGCTATTTTAAGTGAGGAATGGGGCATCTCTATTTCAAATCTTGGTTGCCCTTATATATGGAGTTTTTATTTGAGTGTGTTGTATGAGAAAGATCATTCAATGATTTAAAGATATGTAGAATATATATTGTCATTGTAATTCATATGAATTTGCAACAATATGATTGTCAATATTTTTGAGTGGTGTAGAATTAAAATCTTGTGCAAGTGTAGATACAAAGAAGGAGGTTAAAATAATCACGTTAGAAAAATTCCAACAGATATTTTACTCATATGATATCATATTAAAGGCTTGTTTATGTTGTTGGAAATATAAATAAGAGTCACGCAATTGATCTTTTACACCAACTTCAAATTATGCTTGTAGATATGGTGAAATTGTTGTCAAACACACATTTTGTGGCTAGAATTTCACATTTAGTGAAAGAAAAATGATCTGAAAATATTTTTAGTGCAAAACAAAACCACAAATTTGAAAAAAGAGAATCCAATTATTTGAGGGAGAAAGAAAAACCATAAAAATAGGATTGGTTTAGTATTATTTTATATTTATTGGGTCATTAATTATTTTTTATTTATTAGGTCACTAATTATTAGGTTATGCGTTTAGTTTTTAGTCTCTAGTGTATGTTGTTATTTTATAAAATGTTATGGTGTAAATCCTAATTATAATTTTGCTGTTTTTTAAATAAAAAATGAGTGTCTTCTCAATATAGTGTTATATGGTCAATGTGTATCATAATATAGTGTCATATTTGTGTCATTGTGTATTTTTATTAAAAGATAATTAAATATTACTTTTTGTTGTCATATATTTATTGATCATCTATGTTAAGTGTCAATAAAGAAATTTTGTGTCTATAGTTGTAAAAATGTCAAATTGTATGTAAACTAGATGCATTTTTGGTAAAAACCGAAATCCTAAGTCAAATATTTCATATTGTGCGTGTACAGGGGTTATAAAAATAAATACAATGTAAAAATCTTTGTGTTTCAAGTTCAAATCAGTTGAATAAGCAAGATATCAACTGGAGGATGGAGGCACTAGAGATCATAGGGTAATAAATGTCCTCTCATTCGCTCAAGTAGCGATGAGGCCACATATTTGATATAGTGGCATATTTTCCAATTGTTTGTATTTTATGGTGTGTAAAAATAAAATATTGTAACCATTCCCCTACTAGGATCGAAAAGAGGAGAACACAAAAATCATAGAGATTGTAAATAGTTGTATAGATAAGAAGCTACTTACAAAGATCATATGAATGTTGTATTTCTTCAACGATCAACCGGTGGGAAGCAAATGGGAAGGTAATTGGAAGCGAAAGTGAGAACTATTATGTTATCGTACATAGGTGAATTGGTGGAAGTATGGTCACCGGAGAAACAACATTCGTTGGAAGTAAAAGTGAAAACTAAATTAAGTTTTATATGTACATGATCATGTGCAACAGATATATCCGAGTAGCGGGATACAAACCTAAAAGTATGTATTGACATACGATTATGTTTTTAGTTCTTTTGATGTGTTGTTTCCTCATGTTTGCACTAAGGGGGAATTTTAAGAAAATGTTAGTGCTCACATTAATAGTGAGAAAATATATTTGTATGAACAAGTATATTAGTGTGAACTTATGTTTGAGTTTATTATAATGTATTATGTAATTTGTTTGGATGATTTAAACAACTTACATAAAAGGGAGTTTGGTTGAGTTGTTAGAACAACTCGTATATGTTAACTGAGTAGTTTTAAGAGGTTATTAGAGACTCCTTAATTATAGGAGCTACTTCTCTTATATATGTGTGTATGTAATTATTTGAATAAATTTGAGTTTCTTTGTTTTAATGTGAGAAGCTCTACCAAATTTCACAAAGATTGTAGAAGTATGGTTGAGATAATGGAAGAATCATGTTAGAAGGTGAAAATGTATGGGAAAAGATTCAATTAAATATTGTTAATCCAAATGTACAAAAATGTGCTAACTATTTAAATTTTCGAAGTCCCATTTATCGAATTGAGGGTATTACATGTAGGTGTCATTTTGAAGGCTTATGAATTCCTAAAATATTAATTTCATTTCACAATACCATTGGTACACATTTTAGGAAATTATTTGACAAAGTAATGGCTAGGAACTAACCAAACCTTTCGCTACAAGGAGATTAATAGAAAGGGGAGGAAGGATCTTCTTTTAGAGTTATCAATTACTATGGAGGGGAAATCCTAGGGACATGTTGATCAACATAAATGGTGGTGTTACAAGAACATACCTATTGAATCTTACCAATACTAGTGAATATGAAATGATGCATTTACCATATGATTCAAATATAGATGGGGAGTTGGCGACATGCTTTTTATTGATTATGTTGAAGTAACTCCTCTCCTTCTTAACATGTTTTTGTAGACAACTTTTTAACAAACTCAACAAATAAAAATTGGTAAATAATTTTAGTTATTCGTAAAAATATGATAATATGACGGCTCATATTTTAGAAAATAATTTTGATAATACAACTATTTTTAAAAAATAGACAACAAACTAAATTGTTTCCATAATTTAACAAATGTATAGCATGATCTTATAAATGAAGCCTTATGCCACACCATTTCAAAGGAAAATGTATTTCCATGGGAAAAAGCCCCAATAAAAGTAGACACAAATCTTTTGAAGAATAAGAGGAGTTTTTTTGTCATAAGAAAATTGAACTGTAGACTTTTTTAATTCTTATGATACCTGTAGATGAGCATTAATTTTTTTAAAAAAGTTATTAAATATAAGGGACTTTTATACGCTTTTCAGGCGGAGAAGAATAAACTGTTAAAAATGTGTAACCTGGATTTGTGTGCTAACGAATGTCATATTCAATATATGTGAAACCATATTAAATGCTCAAACTGTCGATCAAAATCATTTGGGTCGAATCGGTCCATCTCAATTCCAGAATGAATCCAAACACCAAAGCCAAATCATTCACTTCACTCGCCACGGTGTTTGTAATTTAGGAGCCTTGAATACTTCGGTAATGAAAAAAAAATACTCACATTTTTGACCTTTTAAAATTCTGTCTGGCGCCAGGTAGCAGGAATCGCCTGGCTGCAGGCCATGTCCGGCACACCCAACTCTTTAATATCTCCTTCCTTCACTGCAAAAAATTAAAAAAAAAAAAAAAACACCCACCTCTTTTCATTCCTAGTTCAATCTTGCTGTTGTTTCCTGTTTAACTATGGAGAAAACAAGGCATTACAGATCATATTCTGACGGTAAATCCGAAATATTGAAGCCAGTTAAGCATGGCAATGGATTAAATCAGTGGACATACCAGCCTGATGCGAAAAAAACCAGATCAGCAGCATCGAATTACAAAAATGAAGGTGGCACGCAAAAATATCATAAGCCGCCACATTATCATAATGGTTATGCATCTTATTATCAAGATGCAGTGTTTCCCGAGGCTTATCAGATACAAGGTGGTGGGAAAAAGTTTCTGGTGAAGCACCCGTCAATCATAAGGCGCATGGCTAACAGAGAGCAAATAAAGAAGAGGCCTGTGAGATTACGAAGAAAAACAAGGTTTGGGTACAGCATAAGGAGGATTTTACTAAAATTTTCTAGTGAATACCACATGAAAAGAATTTTGGCGGTGCTGAGGAGCCAAAGAATGAAAACTCTGTGCCAAAAAATCTACAGGTTTTTAGCCATTTCTTTGGGCGTAAAGGATATAATCAGATAGGGAATACAAGCATGAAAAGAGGAGGAGGTGGTGGGTTTCACATGAGAAGAATAAGAGTGACACCCATTGAAAGGGCAAAGAGAAGAAGCGAGATAACACAAGGAGTGGGGAATATGCTTTGGAAAAATTGGATCAAACACAGCCAGAAGATTTACTGGAAAAAAACTATTATAAAGAGGCTCCTTTGGATATAATCTGCAGGAAAGGTTTGGCCTGCTATAATAGCTGTTTGTCTTCTCTTTCTCTAGACTGTTTTTTTAACTTCTTTGTGGGGTTGAGAGTGCGAGACTTACATTTCAGAGATGTTAAGCACATCATTTCATTTCTTTAAAGCGTACTAATAATTTCAATACTTCGCTTATGAAATTATTGATAATGAATTTATATTGTTTTGTAGGAAGGTGCTCAAATCATACTAGACTGACAATACTACACGTAGCTATTGCAAAATGACTACTCTCATTCCCCCATTGTATCATTCTTCTATTGTGTTTATATTAGAATCAGCACAATGAATCGTAGGAAGGTGTTTTGGCAATTCAAATCATACTGGACTTAGAAGGCTACGTCACATAGCTAATATAAAAATGGCTACTCTCCTTCCTCCTTTGTATCATTCTATTGTGTTTAATTTAGAATGGGACGTCACATAGCTAATATAAAAATGACCACTGTCCTTCCTCCTTTGTATCATTCTATTGTGTTTGAATTAGAATGGGTTTGGTTTTGTATAAAATTATCTATAATAAATAGGGTCGCTGGGGCACCCTAGTAAACATATAAATATAGGTGTATATTGGTCATTTGTAAGCACTTTTATAAGTATTGATTATAGTTTATGTGTGTATAGATTTAGATACGATATATTTTGTAAGTTTATTAAGATAAATTACACTAATTTCCAGATATTTGTATATCAAATTTAATTATTATTGTGAATGAATGTTGCTCTATTTAGATAAATCAACCTATACATATGATCATTGATAAATCAACCTATACATATGATCATTGTTTCTTAAAAGTTCTTGTCAATGATTTGTACAAATGGTTTGTTTACTTCAAAGAAATAATTTATGAAATCACACACTATACATTATATAATATCTTATATTATATAATACAACTCATCCACAACATCACAAAGAATGTGCATATCTTTGTAGAGTTATATATTACATTGAACACAACAAGATACATCAATGTAAACAAAAAAATAACTCTATATGTAATGAAAACAGTTAGTGCAAAATATATATCACATATTAAAACATACATACATATCTTATTCGGAAACTATTAATGTAGCCAACTCGTCTGTTAATTCCATACGAACCCCGTTGAATATGATTGGCGAACAATACTTGTAAATCATAATGATAAAGTGCATTCTAGAATAAACCAATATCTAGTTAACACATAAATATAAACTATGAAATATCACTACAATCTCACCAATACGAATAGTGTGGGCATAGACACTTGCAATCATAGGGGTTGAACTTGGAGTGTGTACCAATTGCACATGAACACACATTAAGACAATCATGTTTTTTTATTTCATAATAAATAAATATATATTTATCATAGACATTCAATATATGTTGAAATCATTGACATAATAAAAATATGTAGCTAACTAACCTAACACATTGAGGTAAAGATGATTCTTGCAAGTTAAATTATTATTCAAATATCGTATTTCTAGTGTAGGCTATATTCTTGGCCTTAAGTTGTGTTAAAAATTGAATGGTATAAATTGTGCTCATATAGAAATTTTCCATGCTAAATAACAAAGCTAACACCTAGTAGCTTCTAAGCAATCAATCAAACCCTATAGAACCATCAAGATAAGAGCTTATGAGAAACAACTTATTCAATGCATGAACAATCTCAAATCAAATGCTAAGCTATTTCTTACTCTCTAGATTGCTAATCTAACAAATGAACCTATTTAGATCACTTTAGCAATAAAAAGGAGTGGTTTCCTCAAGATTTGAAGATGGAATCTCACCAAAACATGGCTACAAGGCCATTTTTGGATCTTCCCATGCTCTTCAATTTGAGATAATGGATGCAAGATGGAGAAGCTATTTCCTTCAATGGAAAATGGCTCAAGATCAAAATGCCTATAGTTTATCCTAGGGCAAATAAGGTGTAAGAAGAAAGGTAAGGGGAGGGTTTATTATATAGCTTGCCTGAACTGACAAGGCTAGAAAATTGATGAATGTGGGATAAACCCCAAAGAGGAAATACAAAGGCCATGTATGTTTAATAAAGTGTGTGCACTTTGTGGGATTTGAAAGGGGTTTAATTAATAAAAGGCAATTAATTAATAAGAAGGGGTATGCTTATAGAAGCTTTAGAAGAAAGTTAGTATGATTTGGGAGATTATAAGGGAGGAATAGTTCAATAAATGACAATTTATTGATTAAGATTAGTGGTTGCAATTAATTAAGAACAATTAATTGACCTAGGTAGAAGTGACGTTAATTATTGAAAGGTCATTAATCGACATCCTGAGTGATAGGAGGGATAATTAATTAGCGAAACGTAATTAATTAACGATGATAGAGGGATAGTGGTGGTTTATTGACAAAGTGTCGTCAATTTACGGAAAGAGGATAGTTAGTGCAATTTAGGTATTAAAATTGCTTGACCAAATTCTGGTGTCTACATTTTCCCCTCTTTGGGGTGGCGTAAGTGATACCACTTCAAAGATAGTAGACAAGTGTGAACAAGTGAATTTTGAAGGGATAGAAGAAAAATTAGTAGAGTGAAGGATGCCCCTCGAGTGTTGATGGGGTGATGAAAGAGGTCGATCGACGATAGAAAAGATGAAGAGAAAAGACAAGCAGGGGAAAAATTATTGCAATGGGAGACAGACAACGATATACCGAATATCGATATAAAGTAGAGATGCGGGCATCGATCCCTACATAATACCAGTACAAACTCTTTTGTTGAAAATTTCATGGGGGTATCGTTGTGAAGCACAAGATATGATTTTCTTAATAGATCTGTTGGAAATGATTTGTAGCAGTGATCCCTATTGCCCTAAGTGAGTTGGAAGAATAGTGTTAATAGAAGAGAATGATATGGAAGAAAAGGAAGATGAAGGGGATGGAAATAGCTTGCATCTAACTGATGTAAAAACCACATTATGTCATCATATTGCAAGTGATCTACGTCATCGGTCCTTATTAAAAATGTACGCATACAACAAAAGTGTATAATGACATGAAAAGCCATAATATAAACATTTGTTCATTGCCAAAACACTAACTCAATGCAACATACAAAATATAATGCAATACGAGAAAGTAAATAAGCTAGCCTAACAGGGAAACAAGTACAAACACACATACTCAAACAAAAATGTTCAAGATAGTTGCACAAATGTTTTGTTATCAAGCTTTAGTTCCCGAATGTTTGCATTTACGACAAGGGTTAAAGATGGAACCCCAAGCAAGGATACATGTGAGGGGAATAATGGAGGTCACATGGGTCCAATGAAAAAGCATTTGTGTGCTACGAAATAGTACGTAGAAAATCGACGTGCTAAGATAATACCGACATAAGAAGTTAGCACCAACTTTGTTAGTGGGGTAGATCTAAATGATCCGCGATGAGTCATTTGAATAAGAAAAATAAAGTAGGACCGAAGAAATAAAATGATTGAGTACCATGTGTTGGACACAGGATTCAACCACATACTATCTTTTAGTCACTTTTTACAATTTTTTTGGATTTATTGAATTTTTACGATTTTTTTGAAAAAAATTACCAATTTTGTTTTTTAGAAAATTTTGATTTTTTTGCAACTTTTTAGTGATTTTGGATGTTTTAGAAGAAATATAGGAGAGAGGATCGCGAGAGAGCAAGAAAAATGCCCCAGGGAGAAGAAATGGTCACTAGGTAGCAAAAATATGCCCCGACTAGACGAAAAATGATTATTTATTAAAAATAAACATCGCGATGATTAATAGAAGAAAATGGAACTATCATGTCGATCAAATCACACCTTTTAACCATCATGGCAGGTGAAAATGCATTGTGGGGGGGAGGGTAAAATCATCGCGTTTTTAGTTGTTACCATAATCTATTAGTTTGCTTATTGATTTTTCTCGACGTGCAGGAGAGATGGCTCGAGTTGAGGTCCTGGACGAGACACGTAAAAATTATTCAAGGGTACATGTGACCTCTCGGCGATGGACCTCGGTATGTAAATCAAAAACCTTGCATTTATAGCTCATTTATTACATTTATTAGGGGGTAAGAAAGTGCGTGACAATGTATGCGCAACCTTTGGGGCATGCATGTGTTGTTGAGGGCGCATGCGTGGATGGGCCACACATGCGCTAAGGGGCACAAATACTAGGGTTAGATTAGGCATGGGCGTGGGCGTGCATGCACCTAATGGGGTTCATATGCGGAAAGAGGCACACATGTGGTTTGATAGGGCGTGCATGCACACATGAGATGCT